>OZ007591.1:228858135-229458195 GCA_963931845.1 Maratus michaelseni
CACCGAGAAAATATACACGGAAAGCTTTTGAAGTATCTGAATAACCAACGAAAATCCATTTCTTTGATCTAGCAGAAAATTTATGACTAGGTCAGTTATTCGAACAATAAGGAGTACATCCAAAGATCTTAAAATAACTAACATTAGGTACTATATTATTCCAAATTTCATAGGGAGTTTTTCCATTTAGAGATTTTGTGGGGAATCTGTTTCTCACATAATAAGCAGTATTTAATTGCCTCTGCCCACAGATTTAGGGGTAATTTTGATTGAGATAACAGGCAACGTGCCATTTCAACAAGAGTTCGGTTTTTACGTTCTGAAATTCCCCTTTGTTCAGGGCAAATAGTGGTCGCCAACCTATGTTCAATACCACATTCTTTTAAGAATTTTTCAAATTCACAGTTAAAAAATTCACCCCCCCCCCATTATCAATCATAAACCTTTTAATTTTAGTAGAATTTAGATTTTCCCAGATATTTTTAATCTCTTCATTTTTATGTTTTAAAAATCTTACTGCACATTAACAAGAATAGTCATCAATAAATGTAATAAAATAAAGTGACTTGCCGATTGATGGTATTCGCATAGGCCCACAAATATCAGAATGGGCCATATCCAACACTTTTGTAACATGTTCTGATCGATTGGGAAAAGGCACACGGGTTAACTTATTTAACATGCACACTTCACAATTAAATTCTTCTGATCATTTTTTGATATTTAATCACCTAATATTTCCCTTATTATTAGATTCCATGAAATCATTTAAATTTAAGTGACCCATTCTAAAGTGCCATTTTTTAACATCTGCATATTTATTCTTTGCACTATCTATCGATTCACTTGAAAAATTTGCACTATGATTTTTAGTATCACTTCCTCGTAAGTAATAAAGATAGTCTTTGTGATCTGCAATTAGTGTTACATTATGCTTAAATTTTTTTATTACAGCATGCTGTTCTTTAAATGTAACAGTATATCCGCAGTCACATATTCTAGCAACGGGAGAGTAAGTTAGTTTTCAGTTCCGGGACTAACAAGGCATCGTGCACTTCAATATTTTGTAGCTTTGTATTCACTTTGGTTTTGATGAGGGCATTTCCAAGGCCAGTTACTTCTGTAGTTCCATTATTCGTAAGACTGACATTTTTTATTTCGGTATCACACAAATTGACAAATCTTGAGTCATTGTTTCGTAAATGACGAGTGCATTCGCTATCAACGCACCAATAAATTTTCCATTTTCTCTTTTGAAACTGTAAGTGTCTGTGCTGAGTCATTTGTGTTTATAAGCAATCAAAATTGTTTTGTTTATAATTTGAAAAGTCTTTCTTATAATTATCACATTGAGCTACACAGTGGCCAATCCTTATTACATTTAAAACATGTAATTTTTGAAGAATCATTATCTTTCTGCTTCGGTTCAAAGTTTTTTGAGTTCTTTTTCTTTTTATTACTCCACAAAGATTTCTATCAATAATTATTAGCCATCAAAGCTCCAGAGTCGCCGCTTTGTCTGTCATCGTTTCGCCAAACATCGCTTTCTTCTATTTTAATTCGAAGAGCTTCTGGTTTCGGATGTACATTTCGTGATTCTATTGCACAATGAAAATTTTCAAAATTCGAAAATAGTCTATACAATAACATCACAGTTAGTAAATCATCATCAATTTTAATATCCATTTCTGAGAATCTGTCCACGATATCGTAGAATTTTTGTAAGTGTTCATAAATGCACATAGCAGGAAAAGAATCCGGCATTTTATGCTGCATAAGGGATTTCAAAAGCGAAGCTTTACGAGCAGAACCTTTAGATTGATAAATCTCCTCCAATTTTTTCAATATTTCGAATGAAGTTTCGCAGTTCTTGATTTGTTTAAGCTCTGGAGGAGAGATGCACAGAATTAAATTTGCTTCTGCTTTTTCATCAAAGTCTATCCATTTATCGTACTGTTCTTTAGAATTTGTATAGTTTTCTATTAGCTCTGGTTTTGGTTCCAAGCCCGATACATAAATCCAGGAATCATGCTTTACTAACAGAGCTTTCATTTGTATTCACCACATTTCGAAATTATCTTTTTTTAACGTCTCTATTCTTAATGATGCTCCATACGACACCATTTTGAAAACAGAAGAAAAGTTCCAAGCAGGTAGTCTATTTACAATTCATGTAAATAATTTTTTTTGCTTTTCAATACTTTGCTCATTTCCATCTGGGCCCATAACCTGTTGAATTAATTGGCAGAACTATTAAATACACAGCGAAAGTTATTAAACATTTCTTTTAATTAGTCGAACACACAACATGAAGTACAGACATGAATACACTTAACATTCTGTGAGGTTTTATAGAATGTTTGTGCATTACCTTGTAAGGTGGCATGCCAGCCAGCATTTGGAAGAATCAACTTTCACTGGAGGTTAATAGCAAGACATTAATTAAATAGCAGATATAATAAAGAATATATATATAATCTAACAATGCATGCGTCAGTTAAAATTTTATTCTCTTCTTGTTGTTCACTTTTATTATTTTCTGCCTATTTCTATAATGAGGCAAGCAATTTTCATATGGTAAAAGTACCACTAGTCGACCACTTATAGGAAAATAAATGAATAGATAAATAAAAAATAAATCCCACAATTCTTGCCTGATGGCTAATGACTTATGAAAGATGGCTGCACATAGGGAAATTATAATATTTCATTTGAAACTAAAAATATACTATTTATAAAGCATTTTACCTCACTGTGGCCGAGTATTGGAGCACTATTTTCAATGACTTATAGTTTTGTTTTAAATTGCATATGCATTTTCTATGTGATATGTCACATACTTGTGCTGCATTCCAGTAAAAAATATATTATAAATTTCTAAAATATTAGGATTTTCTGGAATGAAGCACGAGCACATATCAGGGGGTAAAAACCCATCTGTTACTTTCAGCTACACTCACTCATGATATACTACAGGATGGTGTGCAGAAACTTCTTTATTTTAAAAGTATATTGTGAAGGCAGAAGAGAAATTTGGCAAAAATTTCTGTTTTTGTACTCTGAGTAGAAAACATAAGGTGGACAAAGGAGCAGCAGTGTTCATTTCCAATCAAAGCCTATTTCTCATTTTGATTCAAGGTGACATCTCGTGAGCAGCACACTCACCCTGTGTTTTTTTTATGAGGATTTTTCAAAACAGTGGTTTTAAAACATCTGTCCACAAACCTTATTCGACAGGAAATAGCCTGAATTCCAGTGGGCATGTTGGATGGTGTAAAGGGCTTCAGAATTGATTGCATCAGTGCTTATGCTTAGAGAATTGTAGTTTCAAAATATTTTGTTGAAAACTACATGATTATATGAATTACTTAAAACTTTTAAACTGTATTCTTTTATTAGCAAAAAATATAATTTTGTTTATCAGCAACACTTTTTCTTTTATTCGCCATAAAAAGAAGGCAGTTTCTGTGCTCCACTTTATATAATATGCTAGGCAAAAAAATTGTAAAATAAAATTGATTATCTTAAATGATTTAACTAGTTGATCAAATAATTATTTTTTTCAGAACTGTAATTCTTATTTTCTGATTTACAGTTAATATTCATCTTTAGTTTCTTAATTGTTATTTATTTATTTATTATGTCAGCCCCAGCACACTCACACAAGACAAAGCTCTAGTCCTGAAACTCTGGTTCATGGGCTTGAAAACCTTAAGTGCCAAAAAAGCAATGGGATATTGAGATCAGAATCACTATATCGATCACCAAGTGCTGTATCTCCTCTTGGAGGTTATAGAAGTTTAAGCTCAGATTCAGAATCAAAATCTTCTCATCCAGTCATTTCTTCACGTGTAAGTTTTTATTTTGATGTTTCATATTACTGTGATCTATTTGTAACTTTTTGTAGTAAGTTGACAAAATGTTATATTAATCATGGCTATATATATGTAGGCATGATTATTGAGGTGATTAGTAATCAATCTTTTTCACTTTTTTCATAAATGAATTACCTCTTGAATTACAAGTGATTGTTGTCTCATGATGATTGCTTCATAAGACAATAGCAACGATGAATTTATAGTTATTCATCAGTCAGAAATTACATATTAAAGCACATAAAAGCACAGAGAAGCCTTCTCTTTTTCACTATTCATCATGAATTGCAAAATTTTGCCATTTTTTATTTTGAGGGTATTACATTGAAGGCCTAAATTATTTTTAGGAAGCAAGAGGAGATTCAAGAACAAATCTAGCAGTTCGAAAGTTACTTCTATAAACTAGAGATGAGAAATACAGCTATTTATTTTTGGCAGCACAATAGCGTTGGTACCGTAATTTAGGGAAGAAACGCTGCACCCGACGTAAACGCCGCACCCTTGAAAATTGGCATCGTTTTGTAAGAAATCGGAATAATCGCCGCACCCATCGTAAACGCCGCAGTAAAAAAAAAATATTTTGCCCTATTAACGCAGCAATAGGTACACAAAAATAACATGATTATGACTAAATTAACGGAATTATTAAAATAACTAATTATCTAAAAATGTGTAGAATTAAAATATTTACAAAGTGGAATCGATTATCCGAAACTCCAAAATCCGGAAAAAAAACGAAATTCGAACTTTTTTCTTGAAGCATTCTTCAAAAAAACTGTTTTGATCTGGTTTTTTTCTTTATTTTAAATCTTAATATATATACAATAAAAGCTCAACTAACCGGCATGCTTCGGAATCGCCGATTTCCGGATACTTGAAAAGTCCGGATAGTAGAGTACTACAAAATCTGTCATCAAGAAGGGGGGGGGGGGGGGGTGCATATCAATGTAACAGTGAAAAAGGAAAATGATTTTTTGGCCTATTTTCTTGTCATCCGGAAATCGATCAAATAATTCTTTCATTATTATTAAATTTGCATTTGATAAAGTTAATTTTGACGAATTAAAAATAAAGATAAACAATATTTTGTGTTAGGATATTATTTTAAATTTATTTATTAATCTTTTATAACGTTAATTTATTTATAATTAGACATTTCAAAGATTTTAATTTAGGACAAAGATGATTAACAGATGCTTCTCTTACTTCATGTGCTAAAAAAGTAAACATCAACATAGGAAATAACAGAATTTACTCTGGCAAGAAGGTGAAACAAGTCACCATAATAATGAGTCCTTTCTGCATGGCTAAAAACGTTATGGATGCAAGCTGGATGCAAGCTGTAATGGATGCAAGCTGTAACGTCCGCACAATAAAAACAAATTAGTTGTCAGCACTTTTTTTTTGTTTGTTTGAGTGGCTGAGCTCAGACAGTGGGCTTTTTTTAAGGGGGCGTAATTTTCTGAAAACTTATTGTATTTAAGTAGAAATTTGGTAAGCGGCCTAATTTATTATTATTTGAATTTGCTGCAAATTTAAATACAATTGGATGATTATAAACAGAGATATCAATTATTTTTTTAATAATAAGTAAGGAAAAGAAAAGGGTATCATTTCGTTACTTCTGTTTGCTGTTTATTCTGCTGAAAAATATTTTCTCAGCAGACGGCTGGAAAGAAAATGTTTGAAGTGATAAAAATACAACAATAAAACAAAAATTAAAGAGAAATTAACTTACCCTGCAGTATCTTTTTTTTTTTTTTTTTTTCCAGTTAAGTGTATATATTCTAAACATATTCAGTTAAAAAATATAATATTCTTGAGTAAATATAGTATTTAAAATATAATATAGTATAAAGACCTTAGTAAATAATTCTTTAAAAATAATGATTTCTTATTCTTGAGTAAGTAAAATAATAAGAAAAAATAGTTTGGGATAAATAATTTCTCAGCAGTTACTGGGCATTTGATTGCGTTTCTTTCGATGTGTCAGGAATACTAAGAATGCATGGCATGTCTAATGTCTGTCTGTCTGAAAGATTCTCTTTTCTTCATGAAGCGTTCTTTTATGAGATGTAATTCTATAGCTTCTTGTGCCGAAGAATTAATTAGTCTCTCTTCTCTCCTCCCGTCGTATTTTCCCTTCTCCTCCTCCTTTTTTTCGCCGGAAAAAACAGCTGCGGGTGGATGACGCAACATAATTCTGAACAATTATTCTGTACCATCCAGCTGTACTTTTTATTTACGTTATATCTTTATATTTTATAACATTCATTGTCATGAGCATACATAGATTTATTTTAAGCCAAATCAGTCGCGGTGATAATTTGAGAATGCTAACAGTAAAGTTCCTAAAATAGCAGTAAAAATTTTCACCTGTTTATGGGAAGAGAAAAATAAAGGAGCTCTCGAATTTTTCCGGTTAGTTGAATGCCAGATAATCGAGCTTTTACTGTATACATGTTGTTACAAAGTTTCATTAACTAGGTTAAGCCATATTTAAGTGAGACGTTTGATAACTGGTGAAAGAAAATAATTCTCGGAAGAATTTTACTGACTAAAAAAATGAGATGGCAGAATGAATTCTGCGCCCCTTAAATTTTGGCAACCCCTGTCGCGCTCGTCGACCTAACCGTTCGGAGTTTTTTGTGGATTTCTTCGAAACTTGCCATAAATACGGGTTAGGATCCCTTAGAAAGACCCCCCACGGAGGGCAATCTCCTCTAGGGCCTATATTCCTCGTGTAGATAATCGACCGTCATAAAACCAACCAATCAATCAATTTTTGGCACCCGGTGCAAGAGCTTCCACCCCTCCCCCCCCCCCCCTCCCATTTTGCACGGCCCTGAGGCGAACAGTGCTCTGAAAAAATTATTGCAATATTAGCAAGAGAATTTCGCATTAATATATACAGTAATCCCTTAACATTCGCGAGGGTTACGTTCCAGGAAAACCTCGCGAAGGTCAAATCTGTGAATGTTGAGTCTATCTATCTGCACTAAAATATGAGTTACGTTCTATAAAATTTTAATTGGAGTGGCACAGACTTTCAAAGAACTAAAGGATAATATGTATTAACAATGCATTCTCCATACCATGTATGTAGAAGGTGAATGTTCACACATGTTCATAAACATGAAATTTATTGATTGAAGATAATTCAAATTATTTGACTGGAGAAATACTTACAGCTAAAAAAAGCCTAGGTTTTTATATAAAGTAATTTCGACTCTCTCTATTCGCAAGTCGCACAGAGATGATAATGTATTAGTGAGTCAGTATGCGATACAATGTTAAAATACGATATTTAAATACAGTTAAATGATTCAGAAATTCTTTTATTTCCTATCTAAGTGCAGCTTTAGCTCCATCTCTACGAGAACCTGCACATTTTAAATTAATAGATTGAAGATGCCGTTGACCCCCTTTACAACTTTTTATTATATCACCTTTGCAATGAGTATTCTGCTGTTGTTATTATTTTGCTTTCATACAACACTCGCTCCTTTTTCAGTTGACAATTGAAAATTGATTTGTAAATGTATACTCAGAAAACAGGGGAAATAATCTTTAACGACTATAAATTCTGAAAAAGAAAGCGATAATAATAATTAAAAAAAAATTGCGAATAATCAAGTCAGATTCTCGCCAATGTTAAGTTTTTCCGCATTTTCATATTCGCAAATAATTGAAACTTGCGAATGTTAAAACCGCGAATGTTGAGGGATTACTTTATAATAATTTCACATTAATATCGTAAAAATAAATGCCCAAAACAATTATTGAATAAATAATCAAAAAGATTTTAGAAAAATCTTTTCTATGGGTTCGTCGTAAGAACAGGAATTTCAAAATCGCGGATTAACGGGGATTGTTATAACAGATACTTAAAAATGCATTTAAAAAATAAACTTCCAAAATAATTATTGAATAAATAATCAAAACGATTTTAAAAAAATCTTCACTATGGGTTCGTCATTAGAACGGGAATTGCAAAATCGCGCATTAACGGGGAATTGTTATAACAGAGGATTCAAACTGCGTTTAAAAAATAAACTTCCAAAACTATTATTGAATAAATAATTAAAAAGATTTTAGAAAAATCTTCACTATAAGTTCGCCGAACGAGAATTTCATTAACAGAAAATCGTTACAACAAAAGTTGAAAGAAGCAATGACAGCAACATAGTCTTTACTTTCCAATGAATATAATGTAATGTTTTAATGAGTAATATAAAAAAAATAAACAAAAGAGTTTAATTTCCATTGCTAACGTCAGAAAACAGCTTTCTTATTCTATGTTTCTACAGTGCAGTGCAAGAAAAAGGAATTTCGATTGGGGCTCCCTGTCCCTCCTTAATCCATTCACCATATTTTCCCCGAAAAGGGGACTCGTGTATTGCATTCCTTGGGTACCATTGGAACTTTCACTTACCATCGGCAACATCGCTTCGCGATCGAGGCAAAAATTATTCAAAGAAAAATAAAGGATGAGGGAAAAAAATTCTAAACACTAAATATTTTACACAAAATTTTCACAAACGCTGCACCGGTATAAACACCGCATTTCGCAAATTTTAAACTTTTAAACTCGTAAATGCCACGGCGTTTCTTCCCTAAATTACGGTAACAGGTTCCAATAACATGTTAGTTTTGTAACGCATAATCAATCGCTATGTGTGCTACCAACGGACGTTTTAATTTAACGGGTCCTTTAAACAGAATGTTTGAAATAATTTTGAGAAGTAAGTATAGTTGTCCTTTCCCCCGTTCAGATGAATTTACATAATTATAATCTGTTTACATGATAAAAAGTCAAGTTTTCCACGAGAAAGCTTACCTAGTTATGTTACTTTGAATGTCATGAATTTTCAGCGTTTTCCGGCACTAAAAATACACTTTTCCATATTTAGAAACATAAAATGCCGAAAATTCATAAAATTCTAAGTATCATAACTTGGAAAGTTTTCGTCAAAGAAGAATGAATTCTTATTGTTTTAATTGTTAGAAGATAAACTTTTTCTGAATAAAACTTATAGGACTCAGACATCATATAAAATCTTTAATTTTGTAACCATTTAAAAAGTACTAGCTATTTTGACATAAACTGATTTTCCCATGCTGACATTTTAGCATTTATAACTATACTGCTAAAATTAACAGCTTAGGAATTAGATATTGGTAAACAATAAGAAAGGACACCATGTATAAAACTAAAACACATTTTTAAAAACATGATTTGTAGAAAAATGTAAAAAAAATTGTCTTTCTCTCATTCATAACTGTAATAATATGACTGCTTGAGTAATTTCATCGATTAAATATGTTAGCTTTTAGCTTTAATTTGTTTCTGTTTAACTTGTCGGATACAAATTAATCCCCCGTCCAAAATTTTTTTTTTTTTAATTCCTTGAATTTGCCTAATTTCAGTATACTATTAGCTGTTCATTGATTGTCTGTTCAAGAGTGTCATGTAAATGTACTGGTCTACATGGGCCAAAATATTCAGATCCCGGACCAGAGGACAGCTGTCTTTTCCTGTCATCGGCGCAGTGTAAAAATAAGCTACATTACGTAGAATTTTTAAATTTTTTTTTTAAAGAATATTGTATATATATTTATACAAGCATTTTAAAGTACAGCATTTTCCCAATTATATGGTCGCAACCCACTGTATATGAAATTACAATATAAATGATCACATAGACACATTCAAATGAAAATTCATTAAAAAATTGAATATAGTTTAAAAGAAAGAGAAAATATTATTTAAAAATCATAATTTTGAAGCTTTGTAATGTAGCAAATAAATATGCATTTTTAAAAATATTCATGTCTTTTATTTATTAAAACAAAATAAAATTCTATGATTCCGTTAACAAATGTAGAATATCAATATTGAGAAAAAAAAACTGCTAGCCTGCAAAGTTCATAAAGAATGATGTGAAAGCCTTAAATCTTCTTTAAAAAACCAGGACTTCAGCCCCCATCCTCCCCTTTCCATACCCTGTCATACTCAGTGCGAGCAAAAACTTCCACAGCGAGCGCGAATCATTACACCGCTTTAATCCCATACATGAAAATCATCTAATTTGTTTATTATTCCTGCAAAACAAATATTTCATTATTTTATTCCAAAAAATTTCACACAAACATGTAGTTCTTCCTCACATTCATAACTGGATTCCAAAAAGGATTTCTAAAGAACATATGTCATTTTATTTAAACAAGTCTGATTATTTGAACAGCAAGCAAATAGTTAAAAAATCACATTTAGAGGGAAGAGTTATCGAAGGTTAAACAGTCAATTCAATTACTGGCAACATATTTATCTGTTATTCATTGCAGGGAAAATATGAAGCTAGGAAGAATTTTACTCTTCCTGATGCGTGCATAGAAATGTAACGCTCGTCAGTGGGTTTTGAAAATTTTGACTTGCAGGTTTTCTTTTTCTTTTGGTAGCAAGACCTCAGACATTTACTTGTAAAAATAGGCAATATAGCTTAATATTTCACCTAAATTGTCTTATTTTCGTGGAAATTACGTTCTTGCATACTGTGTTTTTTTTTAGGGTGTTCTCAAATCCAAATTAGCTACATTCTGACACATTCTTGAAATAATTTTTTTTTCGCTAACTCAAAAATTTTGCAAGTGTTCTTATTCAGAAATTATGAAATTGAATAATGTTTTGCATTTTTCAATAAAGCAAAAGATATTTCAGAAAATTATGTCAAGTTGGGGCTTTGAACCAAATTTCTGGGTACAACAGCGCAGCCAAAGACGATGCAGCCTCTTCTCGGTAAATTGTTATTTAATTAACAGGGATTTTAAGTAACATATTAATGCTGTAACATGTTCTAACACAGTAACAATGTTATTTATCCTGTTATGTTAAATAACGCCCATCCCTACTATAAACATCTGTGTCATTCTGGGAAGGCACAGTAACTAATGTTCGTACTGATAGTCCTGCACAGGTCGGGTTGTATACGACTTGCACTGGACTTTCCCACCCATGCCCCTAACTCTAGCAAGGCCACATGTTTCACATGCTTGATATATATGTTAAATATTTTAGATAAAGCTTAAATATTTTTTCTATGAATTGAATTAATCTTCTTTTTAAAGGGTTCATCATTAGGTCAGTATGACAGTCCACAAGAAAGTCCAATTACATCTGTGCCACAAGAATCTGAAGAACCCTCTCAAACAGGAGATAATTTGGAAGGGGATGAAGGAGTATCTCATGAGGAGGTATGTGCATTATTTAATTTAGAATAAGGTATTTAAAATAAGAAATATTAATACAACATAAAATGTATGTTACATAAATCTGTATGCATTCTATGACTTAATTAATACAGTAATTGTTTGGTATTAATTTGCTGAGGTAGATTCGTAAATTATATCTAGTCTGTTTTCCTATTTCATTTTTAAATCTTTTAATGATGAAATAAACCTTTTCATTTAAATAACTTGTACATGTCAAGGATACTGAATTGAAATAACATCAAAACAGGATAGTCTTTCTCCATAGCTATACGAAAGTTTACCAATGCCTTTTGGCCTTACAAGCTGTTTCAATGCTTGCCAAATGCTGTTTCAATGAACTAACTCTTCTTTGTATTCCAATAGAAGATACTTTTCTAAATTAACCATAAATGTTTCACAAATCTATTCTTTTATTTCTTCAGGAGATGGAAAGTATTATCCAATCCAATTAAAGTCTGAACCAGACGGTACATAAATATTTAAATTCTTCATCATAAATACTTTTCTTCTTACCATTGAAAATTCACTCTGTCGCTTGAGTTAAATCAATTTTATTTATAGTGGAGAAGACCTGTAGTCTGAATAAATTGAAATATGTAGCTATGCTGCAATGTATGTTTGATTGTAGATATGAACTCGTTGTGTACTTTCTAGAACAGCAGTTTCCAGCTTTTTGGACCTTACAGTTACTAAATTCTTAAATTAAGATTCCACAGACCGCTAATATGAATATTTTAAAAACAAATTCATTTGTACAGTGTGTGTCAAAAAGATACATCCCTACTAACTCTGCTGCAAATCATCATATAAGAATGTGACTGTTACCATTTGATTAGTAATAATGTCTACTACTTAATACGGCACTTCTCTATTATCCCGTCGACCACTTTTCATAACAAAAAACTATCGCCAAATTGTAAGATTAAATGCCAAAAATGCAGTCTTATTTACTTGATGTCAGAAGCATTATACAAGTGTTTGTTATGTCATCAAATGGTTTTTAATTCGACATTTGCGTGTATTTTTCATTATGTTTTACTGATTTATTAGTTATTTCATTAATTAAAATAACAATTGTGTCCTTAAATTCTTATATTTTATTTGTTTATTTATTTTGATATTCCAATGGCAACGTTCTCCTGTTTATTTGGTGTTACAGTTTGGCGATAGTTTTTTGTTATGAAAAGTGGTCGACGGGATAATAGAGAAGCACCATTAATACAACACGTAAATGTTGTTTAGGGGTCGTTTACAAATAGAAATTGTAACAAACTTTAAAACTTTCAATACTGACACCTAATTTAAGCATGATATTTGTATTCTTTCGTAAATTTACCTTTTGATAGCAAATGGGAAGTCATTCGTTCAAGTAGTTTAGGAATTGTGCAGGTTTAAAGTTTGTAACACCTAATCTTAAATCCAGTTTTACTAATCGTAAAACATTGCAATTTTCATAGTTTTTAAAAACACAACTCAAAAACTACTTTGCAGAATGAGCTGCGACTTTGGATTTACATATTCAAAGCTTCTAGAAATTATGTCTGTAAAAAAAATTATAGGTTAAAATTCATATTTGTTTCGAAAATTAATTTCAAAATCTATATATTTAAAAAAAAAAAAAGAAATGAATCTGAATCATGAATTTCTTAACAGAAATCAATTTATAGAACCTTCAAATATCCGAATCTAAAATCACATCTCATTTCACTAAGTAGTTTTTGAATTATGCTTAAAAAAAAAAAAAAAAAAAAAAAAAAAAATACCCGCACTGTAAGCTGTTTTGTTATGACAAAAAAGGAATTTTAACATTAGGGGTCCCAAACATTAAACCTTCATAATCCCCTAACCCACTTGACCAAAGAAAAATATAAGTGCAGCATTAATTAATAGATCTTACTACTAATCGATTGGCACCAGTCACATTTTTATGCACTGATTTACGGCAGAGTTGTTAGTGTCAGCCATTTAATGACTAAGCAGAGTAAGCAGCAGAAACTAAAAAATGTTCATTGTGTTTGTAAATAAAGACAGCTCCATTGCACAATACAGACTTTAATAACCAGAATGATTATGAGGGCTACATAATATACAGCTACTTTGCTGAGAAACTCAAACATAACTTAAAGATGATCAAGATGAATTAGTTAAAAACTGCAGTTAAATAATTATATCAAAGGAAAAAAGCGAGGCAAAAATTCCAGCAAATCCTGAGCAATACCATAAAACAAACCGTTCTTTTACATAAAATGTTGCTACTTTAAACATAAAAACTTTCATCCGAAATGCCATTGGCTGCTCACATGACTTCATACTCTAGCTGATCACAGTGCGTGACGTTATTCCCAAATCACTGTTACAGAATATTATCTAGTAACAAATTCAAAGGATCATTCAAATTCATTGAAATTCATTTTAATTTATGTATCCATTTCAATGTAATATCTATATAATTATACTTTCTGGGAATAATTACAAATTTCATTTCAATATAAAGAAAATACTTCAATCTAAAAAAATCCTTATTTCACGAAACAAATTATTCCATCAAGAACAAAATCTTTTAAATTAGGGATGCACCGGATGTGAATTTTTCCCGGATACCGGATACCAAATATCCGGTACAAAATTTTACCGAATATCCGGTGTCCGGCCGAATACTTTTTCGTTTTTAATTTCAATAGTAATATTTCTATTTGTTACTTGCATAAAAAAGAAAAACTTTAAATTATTATAATTTTATGTCATTCAAATGTTAACAATAGATTTAAGCTCATTTATTAAGATAAAGTTGCTTAAAAACAAATGCTTTTTAGTAATTAAGTATAGAAATTTAATCATGTTTTGTGTTTTGCCTATTCTAATATACATATCTGTAGTTTTTTTTTATTATTCAGGGCATTCAACATAAAAAGATAAACAATTAAGTTATTTCTCTGTTTTTAATACTTTTAAATATTTGTTATATTTAAATACTAAACATCCTATTGAAGCGGATTTTTCTTTTCCTACATACATACGCATACATATTATTACTTACTTTTCCTATAACAAATGTTTTCTAACAGAATTTAAATAGAAAAGCTCCACATTGCAAGTATCTTCTTTTATAGTACAAAGAAGACAGTGAACTATTCAAGAAAGTGGCACAATTCTTTTCATGATCAGTATTTCAGGTCTTCCATCCATAGACAAAATAGTGACAAAAGATTCAATAAAATCATTTTTAATTTAGAATTGTTGAAAACACAAGAAAAAGAGACAACCAGAGCAGTGAATGCTTATTCTCAGAAGGAGGAAAATATTTGTGATCAAAAAAGTAAGAGCCTGAAAATGCTGAGCACCATAACTTTCCTTTAATTTATAATTAGTTGTCGTATTTTAAATATTATATTATCATTTATATCCAAGTCCTATAATTTAATTTTTGTCTGACATTGTTTTAATGGGATAATATTGGTAAGAAGCAAATTAATTTCGTACTAATTTTTTTCTGAAAATGTTAAAAAACATGGATTTAAAAAAAGAGTCACTTTTCGGCAACCAGATACTGAAATATTCGGCCGGACAGGATATCCGGTTTGAGTGCCGAATAAGCAGGATATCCGGCAGTTATCTGTGTCGGTTTCTAAAAATTTTTTGATGTTACATTATAATATAAGTTCTCAATTACTTTTCAGTTTGGTACTCCTCCTGAATCATCTGCAAATGAAATTAATCTTCAATCTGTAGTATCCAAATTGGGACAAAATCCAAATATAATATGTATGGAGGATGATGACTTCTCATCGGATACAGAAATGGTAATCTCTTTACTTCAGTTACTCTTTTTTTAATTCTGAAATGGCATAATAGATAATGTAAAATTTGAATTTCATTTAATATTTAATTTAAAGTTTGCTTAAAAAAAAAAAGTGAGATAACTGTGTTTCATTAAATTTTCTATTGCTTTTTAAATTACAAATTTTTATAATGCTGTTACCTCTAAAGCAATCCCCAAACACTTATTTTTCTAATATTACTTATTGGTTTTTAGTTTTCAGCTTTGTACTTTTTTATTCCTTATAGATTTTGTGATAATGTGTATATATATATATATATATATATATATTTCTTATTTACTTTCTTCTAATATACATAAGAAGAATGTATTGGAATCATGAAAATTTTTTACATTTCTTATTTGATGGATTAACATGTTTTGGGATGTCTTGAACACAATTTGACTATTTTTGAAAAAAAAAAAAAGTCTTTTCTGTATGTATGTGACACGAATTTTGTGGACTTTCTTTTGTAAGAACTAATGCACAGAATTTCATTAAACGTCTATTCTGTTAGATCTTGACAAAAACTGGTGCTGACTAGGCTTTGATGTACATCGCCCAACTGGTGCTATAAGGGCTTTACAAATATGATAGCATCTGGTAACCAGGAAAAAATTAAGGGCTTTACAAATATGATAGCATCTGGTAACCAGGAAAAAATTCTAGTTGTGAGTTAAAAATATTTATACCCCTCCTTCCTCATCATTAATTTTCAAAAATCACAAGTTTTTTATGAATTTAAGTGAGAAAAATAATAGTAAGTATAGATTAGATTTATTAGTTGCATGGTTTAGAATAGTACAATTTAGAAAGATAGTATAACCTAAGTTTTCTAATAAAACGTACCAAAATCTCTAAAAATAAATAAATAAATAAAAATAAAATAATAAATATTGTAAAGGTTGAATATTAACTGTCATGTTCGGGAAAAATTGATTGCCGAATGCTTCAAATGTCCTGATAGTTGAGTGCTGCAAAATTTTATTTGATGAAGGGGGGGGGGGGGGGGGGTTGAAGGAATAGTGAGGCAGGAAAACAATTTTTTGCTTATTTTCCTGTCAAAGTCAGTCAAATAATTTAGATTTTTGTTTAAATTTTAAAATTTGCATTTGATGAACTTATTTTTTGCCAAATTAAAAGTAAAAAATATTTTTTGTTTGAATATAATTTCTAAGTTTATTTTTTAATATTTTGTAACTTTACAACATCTATAACGAGATATCTTATGAGAATTTTAATTTAACATTGTGACTAAGATAAGTAATAGATACTGCTCTTGAAAAAAATTATAGGGAAGTAACATATTGATTGTAAAATAAATAAGTTTTTTTATATACATAAGTTGGCTTGAATAATAAAAATCTTTATGTGTTTATAAAACAAATGCCAATATGAGAAATAGCAAAACTAATTCAGTTTGCAAAGTAACTGGAGTTATGTAATATGCATTACTAAAATAAAGCATTCTCTTGTGCTTGTATTACGTAATCAGAATCATCAGTGAGATAAAAAATTGATGTTTGTACTAGTATTGTGCTCTTTTTTTAGATCCATTTTTATACAATAAATAAATAAAAAAAAATCCACCAGATTTAAATAACTTGGTCTGAAAAAGTTGATCGCTAGTGGCAACCACATTTGTCAAGCCCTGCATGCTACTATGCTGTATTTTTTACAATTTAGGTGATAGGTATATCTTGCCATCAATGGGATGGAATTTCATCAAATGTCATATTGAGTTAGACCGCAAATGTAGTTGCTGAGATAAAGTTTTGGTACTATAGCCCAACAGGTGTTGCTGTTATGCTCTGTTATTCAAGATTTCTGTAATATCTATATCTCAAATTTTGTACTCAGTTAGACCTTGACATAAATTGGTAGTGATTAGGTTTGATTTTTTCTTTTCCAATACTTTCTTCTTATGCATATAGATTCGCTGATCATAACTTCAGTTAAATTCAAAGAATTGCTCTATACTTCATAATTGTTGGTATGTAACAGAGCTATTTAAATGAATATATTAGAATAATGTAGAAGAAAGTTTAGTTTTGCAACAAAATCCTATTTCTTTCATTACAGACTTTTCTGTTGTGTCGGAAAAATAACAGCTCACTTCCTGACATAATTTTTAGAAATGCATTATGATGGTGGCAATGGTGCTATAACTTTCACTTTTATTGATCTTGCATAACTTCTGAACATCACATAATTTAAATTTTTACATCATCAAATAGCGAAAAAAATGTACTTTCGAATGAAATTTGTTTAAAAACTGTAGCTCAATTTGATTTTTTTTTTCTGCCTTTTTAAGTAATTTTCAAGCATGAATTTTTTAACTTCTATCTCAACAATGAACACTTGCCACAATAATTAAAAGTAGCTAGTGACAGATGAGTTGTTACAATTGGTAATTGATTGCCCAAAGCAAATTAAAAAATTCTCTTTTTTTTCTTTTTTTAACATTAATATTCTGTAATTGGGCCTACTTTCAAGTGTTGCCATCATTGCTACAATATCCTTTAAAATGGATGTGAATACCACCAAAGATTTTAAGCATAACTTTAATGCCACATATGCTATTTGACTGTGAACCTGATTATGGAAAATTAATCATAAGATAACTAGCGCTAAACTGAAATATTATTTGAAAAACAGCAGCAACAACAAAACAAACAATTTTTTATTATTTGTATCTTAGTAATAATCCAGCAGAACATTTAAAAAATTGCTGTTCAGAAAGATTTTATAAGTCAAGTTTATTGTAATTTTTATTTTGAAAAGGCAGTTTTGATGGTCACTCAAACCATTTAAATGTGAGATCTTACGTAAATACAAATTAATCAATTTTGTTGAAAAAAGCACCAAAAATAGGCCTTTTTATAAATATCGAAATTTAAGTTTGAATTTTGAAATTTAATTGAAATTTAAGTTTTGTTATATTGAAATTTAAGTTTTATTATATTTTATTTTTAATTTTAAAATTTTATTTCAAAATGGTGAAAATGGATTATTCCCATTCTTTATTTTTCCATAAAGGGTCATTTAGAAGATCATGGCCCATTCTGTGGACTATGGAAGCTTGTTAGGCATCCTGCTCATCTCTCTGTCTTTTTACATTATTTAATGTCAAATAGTGATCCATCCAGTTTGGTAAGTTTCTTATTTGTTGCAATTAGTCTCTTGTTTATTACATTCTTTTACTAAACTTTATTTTTGTATGTAAAGATGGTATAACACGATTGTGAGAATGTGGTATTAGGAATTGATCTGGAATTCAATTAGCTAATTTCAGGGATGCCACTTTTCCGCAGAAACGCGGATTTCCGCTTTTTTGCTTATTTTCAAAATCCGCAGATTTCCGCTTTTTTTTTCTTATTTCTCGGACGCATTTCTCTTTAATGCATCAAGCGGAACCAACCAACCAACCAACGCATTTGTCGGAAGAACTCCTGAACACTTTCTCCTCTGTGATTGGTGAGTACGTTTGACGTCACATCGTCAGTGGGAGTAGTCATGATTCAACTGACCAATGAGCGTGAAGTGTCGTGGCTTTTGATAAGTAGTGTAGATGAGCCGTGCCGTGTTTGTTTACTTTTTACCGATGCTGCGCGGAAATAGATAGTAAGATTTGAAATCTCATGATGGATTAAGTGTTTAATCTCGTCATTTGTTTTTTGATTTATATTTAATTATTGCGCCGCAAAAGACAGATTTTGATAGTAATAAGTATTATGGGTGGAAAAAAGTCCGTATACTGAATGCACGGCACGTTGTTTTGATTTCCAATTTTGCCAGATATAGTAACGCCCGAAATCATATAGATAATCTACAACCCATCAAATTAATTGTTGATGGAATGGATCAAATAATCATTAAAGCGGAATATTTATTTTCGTCTTTTTTAGTTTTAGTGGATCATAGTTTATCATTAAATGCTTTATAACATGCAGTATTCCTATTTAAAAAGATGTTCTTGAATGGTGCTGTAGTAAAAATAGTTATGCACAAGGACAAAAAGAACCACAATTGTGAAAGAAATGGCTGATAAATTCTAAATATCTGCACATGATAGAGTTCTGCATTGAAGATATATCCAGCGACTATTTACTCTTATATTACCTATTATGTTAAAAATAAATTTTTAGTGACTGCTAATGTTGTTAGAGAGCACGATTTCAAAAATGAAAAAGGTAAAAATTATGTTTTTAAAATCTTTTGTTTGTAGTATTTTCAGTTTCATTGCCTAAAAACTAATTTTATGTAGGAAAATATAGCTGGACCTTCATATAAATAATTTGCTATCACATTGATCTTTTCACCAAATGCTTTTGTAGCTGTGGCAGGTTAAACATTAGCCATATGTATTAACTGATGTTTTGAGTGAAAGCATGTAGGTTTTTAAATGTATTTGCTTATAAAAGTTTTAAAGAATAGTTTTACAATTTTGAGGAATTCTCATTTATATCAGATAATTATTGAATAAAATTTTGAATTAGCCATTTTTGTTATATTTATTAGTGTTCTTATTTTTATATTACATGTATATATGTTTCAATTTGAATTCAAATAATGACACAAATTTTATTTCGCATATCATTTTCACTTTTTTTGCTCTATTTTTACCCCATGCACAGGTTTAACTTTTTTGCTCAATTTTCACCTCACGCGTCATTTCCTCTTTTTTGCTCTTTTCTCAGACTCATCCCTGTAATTTTGAAACTTAATAAACATAATTTATTCTGCAACATAAATTAAAACAGTTAAAATATCGGTAGAATATCTTATGTCACACTGTCACAAAATGTTATTGGCCATCAAAGGTTATCCAAAAAATTATCTTAAGTTTTATTAATTTTTGACATTTCGAATAGTATTAAATTGTAACCGTTGCATGAATTAAAATTAAATAAAAATTAAATATCGCAAAACTCATTATGATGGAATATTAACATAAATACAACCTGGGAGTAATTAGACGGGAAAATTAAGTTAATCTACCAAGTAATTTACTTTAAAGTGAATTCAGAAACAACAGACATAAATATAATCATAATTTAGATTTTCATGAAGTTTATTTATTTTGAAAATATAAGTAATCAACACAATGCAGTGCTGACCTTAATATTTGTATATAATAGAGAATTTTGATTACATAGCTAAATATCATTTTAAATATTGCTAGCAAAATATTTCTTGATATCTATTTGTAGATGTTGTCATGAACAAAAGGAATTAAGAAATATATATATTAATACTTGATATTTCATTTACATTTCTAAAGTTTATAGTCAAACTAGTTGACCTGCCCAGTGTTGCCCGGGCCCGTGATAATAAAATTAAACAAACCTAAAGTTTGTATGATTTTATATCTTTAACCCGATTTTGTATGAAATAATTTATTTAAAAGTGCTGCACACGTGACTGAAAATCCATTATTTTCACTTTCTGTCGATAGGGGGGGCACCCTTTTCCAAAGAAACCACCTTCCGAATGAAACTCCAACTCGTGTCCCTGCTGCTTCCATCACCATATAGCAGACATGTTGCATATGCGCTACAAAATCCTTTAGTTCCACATTCCGCCGCCAGGGGGAGCAATTTGTTCTATACGAACATCCCACACGGGTACACGTTGTGTCAAGGGAGTTGAATGAAACAATTCCTGTCAAAATCGGGCCCATAGAACTCGAGAAAATAATGTAGACTTGAAGCTTAATGTATGGGGTCATCCAGAAAGTTCTGCAGTTTCTCAAAGCGAAGTGCAGTTTTGTCTAGTTATTTTGCTACTGCTGATAAGGAATGACTTTGAATGACCCAGATCTGTACATTTGTTCTTTTCCACTTGCGCTGCATAATTCTTGCTTGTTTGTGGCCTAATTTTGGCGTCAGTGCAGTGCTAAAAATAGAAAACCAAAAAGTTATTTTTCATCATATTATGCTCTTTTATTTCATGAAAGGTAAAAATGCTAGTCAGACTGCTCGTAAAATTTGTGCTGTATATGGGCAAAGTGCTATTTCACATGACACGGTGCATTCGAAGGTTGTTTGAGAAGTTTAAGTGTGGAAAATTCAGCCTCGAAGATGATGCCTGCTCTGGACGACCATCATCTGTAAAAGAGAATCTCTTAAAAGAAGCTATTGCTGAAAATTCACATTACATAGTTCAAGTGCTATCAAAAAGACTAAATATTCCGAAAAGTTCAGTGCATGATTATTTGATAGCTTCTTTTAAGAGGTTGCAGCCTTTACAGATGATAAACGTCCAGAGCAGGCATCATCTTGAAGGTTGAAATTTCCCTGCTAAAACATCTCAAACCACCTTCGAACTGTGTCATCTGAAACAGCACTTTGTCCTTATACAGCACCAATTTTACAGGAAGTTTGGCTAGCATTTTAAAATTTCTTAACATAAAAGAGGATAATATGATGAAAATGAATTTTTTTGTTCTCCATTCTTAGCACTGCACTGAATAAAAAATTATTCCACAACACGCGAGCATTATGCAGCACAAGCTGTAAAGAAGCAATGTACATATCTGGATCATTCAAGGTGACTCCTTATCAGTAGTAGCAAAATAACTAGACAAAATTTCGCTCTGCTTTCTGAAAAACCATAGAACTCTCCAGATGACCCATTAGTACAAAAGAGCCATTAATTAAACTCTTATAAAGAGAGAGAGAGAGAGGAGGTTGGGACAAATAAACAATCAACAGCAAAAACTCTCATCTCGAAAAACTGTTTTCCTAATATTTATAATTTAAAAATCTTTTATTCAGTACAAAAGTCTTGTATGCCACATACCAGGGTTGGCAGTTAAAAAAAAAAAAAAACCCTTTTTTTTGGGTTTAAACCAGGTTTTTTTTTGGTTTAAACCATTTTTTTTTTTTTTTTTTTTTTTTAAATGTATAATTTTCTATTACATATAGATGTCCATTTTTTCATAAAAATAAACATTGTTGGATATTACACATGTAATATAACTTCATTTGAAAATAATTCAAATTAAATAATTACAGTTAGTTATATAGAAAATTGAAACATTTGTAATTTAAACATGATTAGTAACAGTTATGTCTTATGTTCAAAGAAGAAACTGCCTTACTCGTCAATGAAACATAGATACCTTGAAAATCTGATCAAGAATCTTTTGATTAATAATAATAAATAAATATTTGTAATTTCATGAATATATCTTTCAATGCCTATTCAAAACATTTTCTTTAAAACATTTGTTATCTGGAATGTCAGAACACTAAATGAGCAATTATGATATATATATACCAGGTGAACCAAAAGTTCATTAAAATTTTAAAAATTCATAAAAAAGGAAGAAATTATGATAAAGAAGTGCAGTTTGCAAGAAAGGGCTCACAAGGTAGTCAGATTTTTTTTTAGCAGCAAAAAACTTTTTAATTAAAAAATGTCACTGGTAGAGGGCACTGACGACCTGAAACACAATGAACAGGACAACAGTACGCTCCCTCCTTTTATTCTTGCAATAACAATTGTTCAACATGACCTCAAGACCCCATTCTCAGTCTTTAGTCCTTTCGCCGTACGAAATTTTTGCAACGCGACAGTTGTTGACTCTCCATTCACATAGAACAACTTCACCATCAATGCTTGATCGGGTAATGATAACATTCTGAAAGCGAATGAGAAATCCTCGTGTATCCCGGTCTTTTATTGCAGGATTAATCTGCATAATTCTGCTGAATCTCGCATGTTAGTGCCATCTACAGGTGACTTTTTTAACTAAAAATTTTTTTGCTGCTAAAAAAAAATTCGACTACTTTGTGAGCCCTTTCTTGCAAACTGCACTTCTTTATCATAATTTCTTCCTTCTTTATGAATTTTTAAAGTTTTAACGAACTTCTAGTTCACCCGGTATATATATTTTAAAAAAGCTTTTCCTAAGGAATTTCTGGAATGATTTGGCACCTTCTTTCGAAAACTATCGTGTAATATCACTTCACACTTCTCCGAAACTGCCAGGTTTCCAAAAAAGGAGGCAGTAAAATAAGCAGAAGAAAACTATTTACCTGTTTTCTGGACTACAGAAAATATTGCTTTTAAAATGCTCAATATCTTTACAAAAAGTTGTCATTCATTAAAAGATTTAAACAGTGACTTAAGAGACTACTTCACTCATCTGAAAACTCCCGCTTGCTAATGTTAATCCTATGGGACAGTTATTTTATAATATCTTGTTTTCATTTCAATGTTTTAAATTGATTTTAAAATGAATTGCATTGGATAGCTGAGATTGATCTTTACGCAGGCCCTTTTTTACTTTTTCAAAATTTTTTGCAGATAATTTTTACTATCATACATTCACTTTTGGAACTGGTTTCGAAAGTAAAAGTATCGTCATTGAAAAAATCTGCTAACAAAATCGAAAAGTAAAAAAGGGCCTGCATAGCAATCGATCTCAACTATACAAAGCAAAAAAAATCATTTAAAAATATTGAAATGCGAGCAATATATTATAAAATAACTGTCCCATTGGATTAACATTAGTGAGCGGGTGTTTTCATATAAGTGAAAGTAGCCTCTTAGTAATAAGCTTTTTTTTCTAAGATATAATACACATAATATATGTTATAATAAGGCACATTACTAAAATGGCTAAATTAAAGATTATAAGATAATATATTTTTAAGCCTTTTTTATGAAACGATGTCTCAAGTGAACCTTATCTCATCCCCCCCCCCCCCTCAATTTACTTGTTAAGTTCAATATAGCGGGTTTGATTGTGTTTTAGAACATTTAAATGTAAACAGACACTTATTCACAGAATTTTGAAAAAAAAAAAAAAACATTATATATATATATATATATATTTTTAATACCCAATCTTTTGTGCGATTATTATTACAAGAGCCCACACCAATAAAAGATTTTCTCTACCTTGACTGTAGTACCTTTTTTGTAGTAAAAGCTAGTTCATTTAATATTTTAATGTTTTCTTCTTAGCCTAATCATTACTTCTCATTACTTCTCAATTATAAACAAATTCATCTTCAAAATAGTATCTCCGAAATGGTCAGCTTTTTTATGTAAATATCACAATTTGCGATTTGTATTGAAGAAAATATTGAATATTTTTTTATCTCTTTTTTTTTTTTTTTTTTCTTTGCTAATTTCACATGTTTTGAGGTAACGTTTTAGGGTTTGTCATACATATTCATCAATACATGCTAATTTTCATCCTACATGCATACAAACATGACCTACACTTTTATGTCTCATGTTAACCACTGAGATAAAAGTGGTGAAAGTAGAAATTATCAGTACAAAAACCCTTAACAGGTTAAAAGTTGTGACACAGCACTTTCTTTTGGCTCTAAGAATTTTAAATATGGGTCTTAATAGCATTGATATCAAATTTGAGTGATACTATGTTAATAATATATTTTTTTAAATCATCATTTTCTTTTTTGGTTTATTTACATTCACAGATGCAATTATTATTTTTAATATGAAAAGATATATCAAATTTATTTGCTGATGCTTTTTCATTCACATCTCTCCTGAATTCAAAAATCCCTGACGGCTCGGCCTACAGGCACAGGTAGATTTCGAAGACGCAGACCGTGGGGCACCTGTTTATTGGGAATTGCAAAAGAAAGACCTATTTGCCATGATGTGGTAGTTGGGACCACCCACTTCGAAATATACCTCTGCCTGTAGGTGAAGCCAGCAGGGATTTTTTTGTTTTAAATTTTTTTTTACCGTAAAAGTTGGTCCAATAAAAAACTTGTCAGTATAAAAGTTGTATATAATATTAAGAAGATTTTAAGTGGATTTGATATCTTGGGAATTGACGAAGTTATGAATTGAATTTTTTTCTTCTGAACCCCTATTTCCCCCCCAATGAAATCAAAAATTTGTCATACATAAATTTTTGGCTTTTTTCCTAGAAGTAATAACTTTAAACGGATTCGATATGTATAAAAATTAAGAAGTTATGGGTTTTTTTCTGTTTTCACGTCTGCTTGTAGGCGGAGCCAGCAAGGAATTTTTTGTTTTTAATTTTTTTTTTTGCCGTAAGAGTTGGTCCTATAAAAAACTTGTCAGTATAAAAATTGTAGATACTTTTAAGGAAATTTACAATAAATCTAAGCAGTTTTGATATCTTGGGAATTGACGAAGTTATGAATTTTTTTCTTCTGAAACCCCTATTCTCCCCCCCTGTCCTTGGGGGCATTTTTAACGAAATCAAAAATCTGTCATACATAAATTTTTGGCCCTTTTCCTAGAAGTAATAATAACTTTAAACGGATTCGATATGTATAAAAATTAAGAAGTTATCGGTTTTTTTCTGTTTTCACATCTGCTTGTAGGCAGAGCCGGCAGAGATTTTTTTGTTTTTAATTTTTTTTTTTTTGCCATAAGAGTTGGTCCTATAAAAAACTTGTCAGTATAAAAGTTGTAGATAATTTTAAGGAGATTTACAATAAATTTAAGCGGATTTGATATCTTGGGAATTGACGAAGTTATGAATTTTTTTCTTCTAAAACCCCCCTTTTTCCCCCCCTAGGGACCATTTTTAATGATATCAAAAATCTGTCATACATAAATTTTCGGCCCTTTTCCTACAAGTAGTAATAACTTTAAACTGATTCGATACATATTATAATTAAGAAATTATGGGGTTTTTCTGTTTTCACAAAAAGCCCCCCATTCCCCCCCCCCCCCCCCATGGTTCGATTTTGCCAGTTAACGAACTTGACCGAGATTTTATGCCCCTTGATTTTATGTATTGATTTGGAAGAGATTTGTGCAGAATTATTGGAGTTATCGTGTCCATAAATAAAAAAGAAAACTGCCCAGTTAAACTGAGGGCATTGAGCTCACAGGCTATTCACACTAATTGTATATTATACAATTATTTCTAAGAATTAGAAATAAGCCCCTCGAAAAATAAAGAAATCGAGAATATATTAAGGGGGGATCATCCCCCCGTTCCCCCATCCCCTTATAGTTAACAATTGAACCCCCAAACCTAACCAGGGAAGCCCTTTATTACAATGAACATATATACAAAATTTGAAGAAAATCTGATAATTCTCCATGAAAAACACATTCATCTAAATTAAGGGGGGGAGGATAAGCCCCCCCCCCTTACCCTCTTTATACTTAACCAAAGTTAAGGAGGGAAAGGGGGGTTATCCCCCCTTTCCCCCTTTATACTTAACCAATGAACCCCCAAAACTATTGACAGAAGCGCATTATCAAAATGAACCTATATACAAAATTTGAAGAAAATGGGATAATTCTGCATGAAAAACCTATTTATCTAAATTATGGGGGGTTAGCCCCCCATTTCCCCCTTTATGCTTAACCAATGATCCTCCAAAACTAATTAGGGAAGCGCCTTATTACAAGGAACGTATAAACAAAATTTAAAGTAAAGCGGTTAGTTCTATCAAGAGTTATCGCGTTACGTGCATACTGCATACATACATACATACATGTACGTACGTACATACAGAACCGGCGGACACATAAGCTCTCAGGCTTTGATAGCCTGTGAGCTAAAAAGTAACATAGATAGATAGATAGATAGATAGATAGATATAATATAGTTTTGAACTAGGGGTGTTTTTGGATTCTGGGAGTCATGATCGGCGTAGATCTGCAAAAATTTTTCCAAAATTCCAACTTAGGGGAGAATGTAATAGGTAGTATTTCTTACGAAATCTACCTAAAATATGGGTTTTAAAACAAATGATATCAAAATTCGAGTAACACCTTCACATGAATTTAATAGGATTGTTTTAAAATTCAATTTAAATTATTTTTGGTTTGTATTTTTGGTTTGCAAGTATATTTACACATACAAACAATATTTTTAATTTTCTAATACACTTTTAAATATATTGGGTGAGTGCAAAAGTTCGTGCGGAGGTGCAATAGATGGCGTTAGAAGCGGCGTAAAGTGTTGTCATTAGATTAATACTGCCATCTACGTAAGACAGATCGTTGGAAAGGTGACGTGTGCAGCTTTAATTTCAAACACAATAATTTGTGTAGATACAAACTGCTTGGAGAGAGTTTACTTTCAAAATAAGTGTCGATAAAGTGCATTTATGGCATGTTATGCTTTACGAGTTTTGGAAGGGAATAAACGTTGCAGCAGCCATAGAAAACATTCAAGAGGTTTATCAAGATCAAGCACCAGCTAAACGAACTGTGGAAAAATGGTTTGCGAAATTTTGCCTCAGAGAGCTTAACCTTGAAGACGATAGATTAATACTGCCATCTACGTAAGACAGATCATTGGAAAGGTGACGTGTGCAGCTTTAATTTCAAACACAATAATTTGTGTAGATACAAACTGCTTGGAGAGAGTTTACTTTCAAAATAAGTGTCGATAAAGTGCATTTATGGCATGTTATGCTTTACGAGTTTTGGAAGGGAATAAACGTTGCAGCAGCCATAGAAAACATTCAAGAGGTTTATCAAGATCAAGCACCAGCTAAACGAACTGTGGAAAAATGGTTTGCGAAATTTTGCCTCAGAGAGCTTAACCTTGAAGACGAGCAATACTCAGGTCGACTTTCACACATTGATGACGATGTTGTGCGTACTTTAGTTCAGAATACTCCGTGAATTTCAACAGAGGAAGTTGCTACAGCACTTAACATTGACCGATCAACTGCTTTTCGGCGTTTAACAAACATGGGATTCGATTTGAAGCTCAATATATCGGTGCCCCATTTGCTGACCGAGAGGAACAAAATCGAGCGAATTTCTGCTGCCGTTTCTTTACTCGGACGGCTCAAAAACGAGCCCTTTTTGGATAGATTAGTGACGGGCGATGAGAAAAGCGTTCTTTACAACAATGTTCAGCGTAAACGTACATAAAACCGGCAGGTGACACAGTGGCAAAGGCCAGTTTGCACCTGATGAAGGTGATGCTCTGTGTTTGGTGGGATTGCAAGGGCATAATTTATTTTGAGTTTCTCCCCGCTGACCAAACGATTGATTCGGACAAGTACTGTCGCCAATTAACCAATCTGAATCGAGAAATCAAACAGAAATGTCCGATTTTGTCAAATCGCAAGGGCATAGTCTTTCATCACGACAACACCAGACCACACGTTTCGAGACAGACACTGCACAAACTGAACAGCCTGAAATGGGATGTCGTAACTTATCCACCGTATTCTCTTGATATCGCACCATCTGATTATCACTTGTTCCAGTCATTGCAAAATCTTTTAAATGGAAAAAAACTTGACTCTTTGAATGCCTTAAACGTTGTGTCTTCGTTCTTCGAATCTAAACCGTGCAGTTTTTATGATTGGGGCATCCGTATGCTGCCAGAATGTTGGAAACATATTATAGAAAACGATGGAGCATATATCATTGATTGAATAAAGAACTTTGTTTGCCTAATCACTGTGTGACTTTTACTCTCAAACTCCGCATGAACTTTTGCACTCACCCAATATTACTTTCACTGAGCTTATATTATGCATTGAAATGTATTTATTTCAATAAATTGCTTTATCTTTTGTGCCACGCTATCCAAAATCATAAGTAAAATTTATGTAAATGATCATTTTGTGTTTTATTATCCACTTGCATACATTTCCCTTTGTTTGGATACTATGACTAGATGTTATGAAAAATTTGCTATTAGAAATAATCTTTTTTTCTTTAAATTAGTTTCACTTTCTCTTTGTGTATTTGCTATTTATTTTCTTATTGTTGTAGTTTATTATTTGCCTTTTTTTCTTTTAGTTTTTTTACCTCATATCGAACATGTATCAGCAAGGTACTGCAAAAGAAATGAAAAAATGGGCATATGAAATTCATTCAAGTTTTCTGGTGCCTGGAGCAGTGAGTATTGTTTTGAAGATGTCCTTATTTTAGCAGAATAAACAAGTAATTTTTAAACAAAAAAAAAAAAAAATTAAAGTAACTTCAAGCAACTGATTTTTAATCCAGGTCTTGCTTATAAATGTATCACCTCTGCCCTTTCTCATATGCATTATTTAAGCCATATATTGACCCATTTTAACCCATTAACATTGCCTCTTTTTAACACTTTCTAACATAGTTGAAAAGCATTTATGAATTTGGATTTTTGGCCGTCTGTCTTTTCATGCCATTATTCATGTAAATATACTTGGATGGCCATGTTATTGAGGTTTACGATGGCATGTTCGGTCTTGAAAATGAAGTGTGTAGCATTTATAGTTTTACAGGAATACTGAAAAGGATTCAGTTACATTATGGTCTATTAGAAAAAATCGTTGACAGTGTATTTTAATGATGTTATATTATTTCAAACATATTGAAATTGATATACATCAATTAGGTGCACTACAAGAGGATTTTTCTAGAATGTAGTGTCCATAGCATTTTTTGTTCCTTTGCAGGGACACATAAAAGAATTCAGTTACAGTACAGTCTATGAGCGATAATTTTGGAAGTGTGGTTTCAATTGTGGATGTGTTTTTAAATTTAACTAATTTTTTGCATATTACTTGGTGTACATAAAAAAATCTATAGGCTCCTATACAGAAGACAAAAGAATTCGAGACAGTATTCTGAATATGCTGTAAAGTTTTGCATAATCTATGCTTGATGCATGATATTTCTTGTTTCTATTTACTTATTGCATGCCAGTTGGCATGGTTTAGCAAGAGAGTTTTGATACAACAGTGTTGTTTTGCGATAACCTGTTATTGTCATCAATTTAATTTATGTTGTTACCAGTAGAGTGCCTTTATAGATAAGAGTGGCAATATCTGCAAAGAGGGCAAGCTCAAATTGGAAATTTTTGTCCAAACTATGGCAACTCACATTCCAGAACTGAGCAATATTTGCCTGGATAAGTTTGTTTAGATGAGTGGGACAAGTCAAACATTTGCTTGGCGATAATGGTACTCCCACAAAGTTTTTATTCAAAATCTTCGTGTCCAGTTAAATTTTAGTAACTTTATGTTGGCACTGTCTTATTTTTAAAATCACTCTAATTTCCAGAAGCATTCACAGTTGACTAGAATTTTAAAAATCGAGGTTTATACCCATGGTGAAATCTGGTTTTCCCACCTTTTACAACTCTACATTTGACATAATACAATTGACAAACAGATATTGAAATTTTTTACATGCTCCTGTAAATATATATATATATATATATATACACACAATAATCATTTATAGCTTAAAACCTTTCTTGACTTAGTCGAGTTGTAGGGTAAAAAGTTGCATTCAAATCCTTTCAGTGTTGTTAAAATTTTGAACATACCTACAATAATGGCCAAAAACAGAAGCTTCTTCTTTAGAAGTTGCTTAAAAAGAAAAATTTACTTGATGACCACAAGCTTTCATGCTCCAAAAAATTGTCTTCTAGTATAATACTTTTTTTGTGTATAGTCAAATCATTAAATAATAATAATAATAATAAAATCCTAAAAGATAAATCAGTAGAGAAATATTTTGTAGAGAAATATTTTTTTTTCATTCACTATGACCTCTCCATAAATGCAAGATAGCAGAATTAATTAATTTATTTTTATCATGGAAAAAAAAAAAAAATCTGTGTGCTATTCTACCAGAGAATATCAGCTTTAAAATTAAAAATATATATATTATTTTACTGAAGTTTGTAATTTATTTTTATTAGTTTCAAAGCAATAATATGACAGGATTTACAGAAGAAATCTTCTCAGAATATCTGCAGTGTTGTGTCATGTCTAACAGTCATTCTCATTAATAGCAGTGAGCATTTTCAAAAACAAAAAAAAAAAAACAAAAAAAAACATGCTTTTTAGAAATTTTTTGTGAAAATCATAGCATGCTATTTAGCAGTAGCATTGCCACTGCTATACTTTATAAATAATTGAATGTGCACTTTTCTGTTTGTTCTGAATCACTCGGTATAACTAGAAGCAGTAATATAAGTAGATAACTAGAATATTTTATTTCTGAATGTGCAAGCCTTCTGTTGTATTATTTTTACTGTAATTACTAGGTTACACACCCAGGATAATAACCTTAAATTTACTTAAAATCAGTGTTGAATCCAGAAAAATTTAGTGTTGGGGGCCCCACTACCATTGGTAATGTGCGTCCTCTTATTTTTATGATTATTATATTTTTATATGAAAATCTATCCAAACAAACCTAGAGTTGGGTGTCCACTGCCTTCGGCGGCATACACAAACCTGAACATGCTATGCACACTCCAGTCTGTTTTTTGCAAACAAAGTAAGATTTTGAACAGTGGCGCCAACTTTTGAAAAATATTGAGTGGGCTCAAAATCATTTTAGGGGAAAATGTCAATGCCACTTTGTTTTTTTTGAAAGTTTGAGAAAAGATGATATTTCAATTTATGATAAGTCAAGTTAGTATTTTTAAATTACAATGGGATTTTATTCAATCATATGCTTATAGGGTCTTCATTTTATGGAGTCTAATATTTCCTAGTATGCCTTGAATTTGACTACAAATTAAAATGTAAAGGACTAAAAAAATATTAAAATTGGCACTTAATGCAAATACACTGAAATTTTTGTATTAATAATTCTATTTACTTAAACTATACCGGTGGTTCAAAACAGATACAATTTCTTGAACTGCTGGCAATAGGAAGATACTTCTAATTACAAAAAGTACACAAATCAAGAACATCTTTCATCTTTCAGCATTTGTTTAAAAAAGGGGCTGCATGCACATTAAAATACGAAATTTAATTTTTATACGGCCTCCTGTTCATATAACTAACTAATTAGAAACAGAAGGTCTTTAGAAGGAAGTCCTAAGAAAGACATTAAAAAAATTCTTTTGCAGACAAAACATACTGAATTATGATATTTTAAATTTTATGAAATTTCAGTGATTTCTGGCATTAAAAATGCCCCTTTTCTATTTATAGTACTTAACAAAGTTTTTTAATAAAATGAACCCACTTATTATGTAGCACAGCATGTTGAAAGTAATGTCTCTGCACTTCTTCCAATGAATGCGTCACAAGCATTCTCTAAGACAAATTTTTCCTCACTGTCCTTACTCATGTTTGAAATAGTAATTTGATTAAGCCTTTTCTTTGACATAGTAGAACGTAAAAAATGTTTTCAGCCTTTTCCATGATGAGAGGGTTTCAACATTTATACACTTTGCTATTTTATTAAAATTTTAAAATAGCAAGAAAAATATTCCCATCTTGATGCAACCTGAGATTCCTGTGTAAGTTTCACTGAAGTAACTGAGTTCTTCATACATGTGCTTTCATCAATTCTACTTTTATAAATCAAACTATCCACTTAAAGCTATCCTAAAAGAAATATTTTTCTCCACTAAAAAGCGCAAACTTTCTGACACATTCATAAAGTCACTTGTATGGGTATATGTAAAAAGCAAAAAAAAATCTATGCACGCCTTCTGAAGTGATTTGGAATCTAACAGCGCTTTTCATAAAAAGAAAAAATAAAAAAATAAAAAAATTACATCTTCAGTTATAATTAATTACTGTCTCATGATGACTATTCCTGAGCTGTGGAATGAGAAATGTTTTAAAACACTTTGGCAGGTTTTTCTTAAAGATCCTTTAGTACAAAAAATGGAAAACTCCGAATAACAAATGCAAATTTTATGTATTTAGGTAGAAAAAATAATTCACGAATATACAGTAAATTTCTCTTTTGTGAGAAAATTTATTGTACGTGTTTTAGGATGAGGGGGAAGGGGGGGGGAGAGCAGGTTTTGTTTCAGTCTCATGTGTGTCTTAGAGATGAGTTCGGGCTCTCTTTTCAAAGCCTGGGTCCACCCGAGCCTGACGGTTTTTAAACCAAGCCCTGCAGAGCAAGAATTATTTTGTGTCATTAGAGCCTGATACCGAAAGTATGCAGTGGAATAAAAAAATATTTAAAAATTGTTTTAAAAATAATCTCATTTTTAAACATTTTCTTACATGAAAATAATCCCATGAACATAATAATTTTGGGGGAAATTTACATTCAATCGTATCGAAAGAGAAGTTTGATGTCAAATAAAATATACTTCCTTAAAAGGATTCTCACATTTTTCTCCCCCCACCAAGCAAATCTGCTACACACATTAACGAAGTGTGTTTTATGAATAAATGCATGATATTTGCAGAAATTACTATTTATATGCCGAAGAATCGAACAACGTTTTTCTATTTCCTATCAAAGGTGTACATCTATAATAGATTTAGATCATTTCCTCAACACAATCTTTTGTGATTCTTGTGTCACTCAAAATCAGGTTAAATTAAAAATGCCATAATTGACATCGTTATCTGAATGATCCGATGCTTTTATAGGAAAAGAAGAAACACTGTTCGATTGCTTTCTATTGGAATAACAATACATGCTAATTATATCTACTTATAAATGAAAGTGAATTCGAGAATATGCAGAGAAGAGTCGCAGCATGAGCAGAGTTCATGTTGAAAAATAGATATAAGAATCACTAATGTTATTTTCATATGAAGAGCAATTATAACTCACAGACACTAGAAGACTACAAATTTGCAAACCTTAAGCTAATACTGGTTGACTAAAAACAAAAGTAAATATTCATATCGCATTAGATATCTAAAAATAAAAATAATAAAAATTTCAATAAACACATTTCCTACTGTCACAAACGAAAATCAAACAACAAATTATTTACGCTCTTTCGATTGGTGTCAACAAGTCGCCGTCAATGTCAGACATAACTCTGCATGCAAAATTTTCTTTTAAAATAGCATTCTAATGCTGGAAAAGAAAAACAAAATTTCTGTTTCCCCTTCATTATGATCAAAATAGCATTAAAATAACTTGAACTGTAATCCGTAATTTATAAGAAAAATAAAATAAGTTATTTTTATTTTTTCTGTATCAGAACAAATAAAATTGACAGTTTCAGAAAGAATGATCCCGAGCCTGTATGAGTCCAAAGACTGGTATAAAAATAGAATCCGAGCTCGTGTCGGGCCCAGCTCGTAGTGTCTGTTACCGCTATTCTTAGTATATTTTCAAACAAAATTATTTTGTGAATGTCAACGGAAGAATTATTTTTCAGCGATTGAAAAATAAACATGAAAATAGAATAATGAAAATTGGCTGGGTTCGGGCCCCACGGGCCCATATAAGTTGGCGCCATTGATTATGTATGATTTAACTTTTTTAACACACACACACACACAAAAAAAAGAGGCCACCGCTTAATCTTTTGCCATATTCTAAAATGTAGAATGATATCTCTAAGTGTTAAAAATGGAAAAGCGAGAAGGAATGAAAAACACTGACTCAATTCTGTTAAGGGTCCTCTCCCCTCATGCGAAAAGATCCGCTTGCTAATGTTAATCCTATGCATTATTTTTCTAATATCTCATTTGCATATTAGTATTTTTAAACTATTTTTTCCGCCATTGATTACTTTTTCGATTTTCTTTGTGGAATTTCTTTTTACGAAGATATTTTTACTTTCAGAACTGAGTATGTGTTTTTGCATGAGAGGAGAGGAGAGGACCCTTAAGATACCAAAATTATATCTTCAAAAGCACTGAGTGCTAAAAAAAAAAAAAGTCCATAACGATTGCAATAAACGACTTTCAAATAATGTTTTTTGAAATACTAATTATTAATATTTTTTAAACCAAAAATGTCATTGCAATTGAGAATGTACCGTGAATAACTGTTTTTTTTTTTTTTGTGTGTGTGTTAAATTTCCATCCAGGAAATAGCAATGGAAGTTTAAAACTGCAGTTAAAACTGAAAACATGGATACAAATATATTGACTTACAGAAAAAATATATTTTTTAAATAGTAAATATTAATATTTTTTTCGAACTAAAGATACTGTTACAACCGGAAAGGTACCCTAAATAATTTTTTCTTGTATTTCTATACAGGGAAATGGGACTGGCAGTTTAAACTGAAGAAAAAATGAAAAACAAAAATATGAATTTCACCTTTTAGAATTTTTTTTTAAAAATTGTAAATAAATATTTTTTTGTTGAACAAAAGATACTGCTACTACTGAAGGTACTGCAGAAACATTTGCATTTATTATTATTTGTTACTCTATAATATAATGGCAATTGACCAGGCATTTGCGATTTCCGAATGCAGAAAAACAGAACTTCTTCCCCTTCATCTGCTTGAAAAACCGATGTTTTTCCAGACATGTGCAACAGCAATCTTAAAGTTGGTGAAATACTGAAAATTGAAGCTCTTTCATTAGGGTTTTTAATTAATTTTCTTGGCTAATGATCAAAAAATGAAAAATAAGAGTCTCATGTGCATTCAAACTTGTCTTTGTGTATCCTTATCCAAATTTGCAGACTGCATATGATAGGTTTCACTAGCTATTGCCAACAGACATACACAGACAGACAAAACCTTTCTTTTATTAATATAGATTATCAATGAAAATTATACTCTAGCTACTTATTTTTTATCCCAATTATCTTTTGTTTTGAATGGTAATTCTGTTTATGATAATGGTCCTTTCAAATTAATTTTCATTTTAAGGATTGTGTCTGAATTTTGTTTTATATTTATTTGTTTATTTTTGTCCAAGAGATTAACTGAATTTTGTAATTATTAACTTGTTAGAGTTAAACTATAAGCATATACATGCTTATCTCCCCTCCCTCTCCCACTCTTTGAACTTCTATGCATTGAATAATGTGGTTGTAATATATATATATATATATATATATATATTTTAAATACTATGTTATTTACATTTAGTATAATTTTTTGTTTAATTTTTCTCCAAAGCAATGATTTTTAATACCCTTATTTTTAATATATATATACTTTTCCTTTTAGCCTCTGAAAGTTTCTCTCGTAGATGAAACAATTTTACATGAAATAGGTATGTTTTTAAGTCTCAGATAAGAACTTTGTGTAAATAATTGCATTTGAATATAAAATTAATATAAAGTTGAATTGGTTTAAATATGTGTTGCATGTATTTTATAATTTATTTTATTTTTTCTAGACGAAGTTCTTCTGAATAATATTGATAAAGAAGAAGTTTTGCGGGATATTTTTGAAGAAGCTAGGAAAAAAGCCAAGGAAGAATTAAAAGATCTCCTTGCTGATTTTAGGAACAAAAGAACAATGGGTATGTAACTGTTTGGGGAAATATGACATTTTCCCCCTACATTACTCTGACTACATTTATAACTGCTGTTAGTACTTTTGAGGAAAGGAGTCTGATGCTGTATTTACACTATATATTTTTTAATTTTAAACCGTTGTTATTCGAGTTAGCTATTAAAAGTAAAACATATAAAAGAATAAAAATTTTGTCAAATGGTCTTTATTCCTATTTTTTCAAACATCGATATTTTGAATTATATTATTTTTATAATAACATTTGTGATTCTGTATGTTATGTCTTTCCATTGCATTGTGATTTATTAATTTGTAGCACTATAAACATTGTACTGTAATACAATGCAATGTGATAAAATTTCTTTGTTATTCATTAGAACTGCGATTGATGTCAATTTGCTGGATATTGAACACCGGATATTCAGCTACAATATATTTCAATCTCTCCTTTTTTGAATTTTTATTTATTTTTAAAGAAATTAGGAATGAGTTTAGATTAGCTTGTTAATACTATGTATTTTTTTTTTTTTATCTTGCTTTTTTATTTTCTGTTAACAATTTTTACGATTTCTGTTTCAGTGTCCATATTATAATTACATCATTTTAAATCACTAGTTATATCAGCACCAGCTAATTAATTTAGTAACAGCTAGGGTTGAATGTTTGTTGTGGTGCAAATTTCCAAAAATTTACTTTTTTTCCAATTTTGCAAAATTTTTAAAGTAGCAGGATTTTTTGTAAAAATTGTTTAAAATTCTGTTATTTTCTAATTTTTTTTTTTTTACCTATAAAGAGTATTTTCAATATTTTATGGCAACTGAAATTTATCAAATGAAAACAACTTTCAAATTTAGGCTTGAAATAAAATCAGGCACTTTCAGAGACGGTATGACTCAGGACACATGCCCGGATGGGCTTCCATAAATCAGATCCTGGATTCAGATACATAAAACCAGCTGCATCTTACATATGGCTGGACTTCATCATAGTTCATTGCCGATAACACTACAGTCAAGAACAATTGTCATTTTAATGATATATAATACACTTGAGTGGAATAAAGCATTGTAGGGGAGTGCTTTTAAAATTCAACAATATTAAATTCGTCTAAGAACTAGTCATAGAAAATAATAATAGAGACAGTCATGGATTTGTACCCAAATTCTACAATCAAGATGTTCTACAATTGATTGTTTCATCGAAACTTAAAAATGTAATTGCGGAACTTAGCGATTATTGTAAGAGAATTGTGATTGTAGTAATGGGCGATTGCTAAATTATTCTACAATCGGAACTGCTCAATTATTCTACAATCAGAAGTGCTCAATTATTCTACAATCAGAAGTGCTCAATTATTCTACAATCAGATTTGCTGATGGTTTGAGGGGAAAATAAGGTTATTTAAAGATGTTTATTTCTGCACAGGAACAAGCCAATAGACCTCATATGTCACATCAAGCTTCAGCTACTGATTTATTTGGGTGACACTTGCATTTTTTAGGCTGTTTCTTTCTTTCTTTCTTTTTTTTTTTTAATTATCTTTGAAGAGTTTTGACTGGTGAATCATGTAAAAAGTTTGTTTTGTGCTTTTTGAGAAAAGGAAAGAAGTGTTCCATATTTATAATTTTGATAGAAGAAAAAGAGATCGGTACTGGCTAGGATTTAAATTTTTCTGCATATTTGAGACAGGCTTCCTTTTTTCTTTCTGCAGATTCGGAGTGACCGGCTTGGTACTCATTGTTTACAGATCATGTCGGGCTGGTATTTTTCTTTTCTGAAAATAAATGTACATTTGTTCAACAGAATCTTTAGAAATTTATTTTAGTTTTTAAGTCACAGAAATATTTATTAAAAATTTACTTTTGTTTGTTTGTCGCAGATCTGTTGAGTTGCTTTAAATATTAATAGCAACTCATCGATTTGGCCTCTCACTGAGTCAACAATTGAAAGTCATGACAATCAATTAAAACATCTCGAAATCACTCAACAGTAGCTGGCCCTAGAAACAGCATATTTACTGCTAAAATTCGCTCTTGTAATTGCACATAGTAAGAAGATCGCAAAAAGATCTTTTTGTCAGTTTTTTCCCCTTTTTAACAAAAGAAATATATCATTTTAAATAACCTTTTTTTTCAATTTATCTCTTTTATGTCATTTAAAAGTTTAATTTGGTACGAGTTGTAAAAATAAATTATCACATAACCAAAAAAAAAAAAAAAAAAAAAACCCAGATTTTAAAAATATGATTAGCTTAACTTTACACTGTTTTTGTTATTATGAAGAACTAGGTACATCTGTCAAAATTCAATGGAAGAGAATATTTCAAAAAGTATGTTGCAATTAAAGCTTATAAATAAAAAACAACTGTAAATATAACTTAAATAAAATGAATAGTTTTTCTAATAGGTATGAAATCAAATTCATAATTCAGGTTCAGTATTAGTTTTTTTTCCCTCCCAGAGTGCTTTTTTATACATCACATTAATTGTGCCACTTTTTTAACAATATTTGAGCTTTCAATTTTTTAAAGAAGTGTATCCAAGGCACTGGAACATATATCTGTTCACGGCTAAATACTATTTGAGGTAAATAAATATTTACAAAATCCAATGTTTTTACACTGCAAATCCAAAGCATTAGATTAATATAAAACATACATGAGAACTTTGCATATGAACTCCTGTTCATGCTCTACTGATTTCTTAATTTCACTACTGGCAGAGTGAAAAGTTCAGAAAATGTTATCCTTTAGATGTAATCACAGTAAAATATTTCAGTTTTATGAATGAAATTAACTTTTTCTTTAAAACATGAAGTTTGCACCAATGGAAGCATTTTACCTTTCTCAGTTTTGATGCCTTAAGCTCAGAACGGCATAACGCTTCCATGAGTGAAAAATGCCATAAGTATATATTTTCAATCATAAAACTGAAAACACAGTACTGAATTTGATATTCACTCATTTAATTCTCTGTGACTGCATCAAAATGTGTAATTTTCGATTGACATTTTGTTTTTGTACTGATGTAAGATCAAAGCCTCTCATTCCAGTCTCCGTACCAATGGACTGAAAAATTATTGAAAATCATTTTAAACTTTCATTTTTCTGTATTAAAATGTAAGTTTTATGAATGATTATGCATGTTTTCAATTAAACATAATGTCATTTTCACTGGCATTCATCTTTCTGTGATTAGGATCCTTTTGTAATGCATGGTAAGGGGCATGATTAAGAACCCTTTAGCTCTAATCTCAACAATAGTTATGAAAAGTCAATGTAAATTCTCATTTAGACACAATTATAGCAAAAAGTTTCAGTTTTCTGAATGAAAATGCATGTTTTCAGGAAGTACTTTCTAAAAAATTTGGAGTAATTCCATTCAACTTTCTAAACATTTAACAGAATACTATGTGTTCTAATAAATAGCAATATAAAAATAAATAAAAACTTAGATTTTAATTTTACAAAGGTGAAACACTGGTGGAAATAATTTCATGTTCTAAAGAAAACATGCACATAAAGCTAAAACATTTTTCTAAAATTATAACACAATTTTCATTCTACCCATGTTGAGATTAAAACTTGTAAATTAAATTAAATATTGAATTTACATAGGCAACACTCGCTGTGGCTTTGGCTGATTTTAAACTGAAGTAGTGTTGAGCATTGCATCTCTTAAAAAAAAATAAGAACTGCAAACTAGAAAAAAAAAAAAAAAAAACTTTTGCTTCCCCACCATTTCCTTTACCACATACCTTAGAACCCCCCCCCCCCCCTTTTTTTTTATGAGTAGGAAGAAATATTTCAGGGAGTTATTTAGATGACTGATTATTTATTGTTGCTAGAATGTAACAAATAGGACTAAATAACAATGATAAAAAAAAAAGTTATAAAAGCTCTGTGTGCTAAGGAAAATCAAAAGGGAGGAGGTGGAAATTTTGAAGATTGGTGCAGGAAATTTAGATGATTTATTATATATTCTTACAAAAAAGGAACAAATATAGTAGGATAGTAGGAAAAATGAAAAAGTAAACAGTTTTAAAGATTTTAAAATTTGAGAGCTGGGGGAGAAAAGGGGAGGATGTAGAAATTTTGGAGGGAAGGAGTTTCTTAAATGATTATTTATTTATTGTCACTACAAGGCAGTAAAAAAAAATTTTTAATTGAAAAAGTTCTTGAAATTGTAAAATTTGTGTATTCTTTCTTTGAAAATATGTTGGAAAAAAGCCACCAGCAAAACAAAACTACGTGTAATGCACAAAAATCGAGCTACATGCTGAACTTTTTCTACTTCCCAAGGGGATGAGCCAGAATTTTATGTTTTAACTGCAGTATTATGTAGCCCAGCTTGGCTAAAACAGGGAAGGGAACATTCATTTTCATGAACTTTCTAAAAAGTTCAATAGGTTTCTGTTTAAGAAATTGAAAATATATTGTTCACATTTATTATGTTATTATGATTTATTTACTTATTTATTTGACCCAGGTTTAGCAAATATATTTGGGCCTCCCGATTATCAGTTAGAAGAAGCTATGCATGACAAAATTAAAGAATTAAAGGTTATCGAACAAGTGCTGGTCCCTTGTTTAGAAAGTGCAAAGCCTTACATGTGAGTATTCAATCAAAATGATTTTTGAATTGATTTTATTGATTTATTTATTAATTTTTGTAGGGAAAGGGAATAATTGAGTGTTTTTTGATTGCTTCTTAAATTTATTTTGACATACCTTTTATTTTCTCACTAAATGTGTTTACAAAGATACATGGTATACTAGGGGGCTCAGCCCCCTACTCGCTAACGCTCGCCAACCTCCCGTGAATTGCACAGCAATTCACATTGAGACCGCTACGCGGTCCCAGCTCGCTTCGCTCGCTCGCCCCTTTTTATTTTTCTAGTAATTCTAGCCAGAATAAGTACTGTTACGATTTAAAATTTTATTTTTAATTTATTCAGTATTTTAATATTTAACTTTAATTTATTCATCTATTTAAATAAACTCATTAAATCCATTTAATTTAATTAAGCTAAATTTTATTATTTCATTTTAAATCAAACATTCTTTTTAAAATTGTTTACTTTTGGTGAGAGTATAAATTAAATTCAGTATTTACATACATATGTTTACTGTTATATGTCCATTACATATGTTTTAGGATATTCATTTCAAATTTCATTTACAATTTATTCACTTTACAATATTTACGTTAAATTCTTTCCTTTAAATAAACTTCACTTCAAATTATCTAAAAGTAAAATATTTCTAACTTTTAAATAATAATCCATCATAATAACAAACAGTCTAAGATAAATAATAATTCTAAAATATAGCGTATTTCCTTTTCAATAATAATTATTAAAAATGGTTAATTGCTAATTTTATTCTTTTCGGAAAGTTCAAATTCACTGATTTTTGATTCATGCAAAATCTCCTTCAGAATTGCGACCTTTTTCATATATCGTTTCAAAATTTCTAAGTCCTATAATCACTTTTTCAAAATTCTTTATATTAAATATTTTGCTTTCAAAACATATCTGATGGAAAGAACTTTTTATTTTATTTCGATTGCTAAATTTTCATTTATTTTCATCCATTAGTTTGTCAGTTATGGATTTTTAGTTATCTTTCTTATTTCACTAAGAGGTAAACATGAATTTTCGTCTAAGACGCCATTGATTTCTTCTTCTACGGATTTCTATCCCTTTTTGACCAAACGCTAACTTATTTGAATGAGTATTCCTTCGGTCATTCACCGAATTCATTCAAGGTCGTATTTGCAGCACTCCAAGGTGATTTTTGGATGTTCGAGATACTATTTAGATGCTGTTGCCAGGGGTGGACGCGTCAGTGATACTTCTAACTGTAACTTTATCTACGGTTTTTTGGGCTTGATCAGTGATATTCATCCGGTGCCTATTTTTCATTGGTTATTCCGTAACCGCCGGAATTTTTAACCTTTGTGGGAAATTGTAAAGAGTTTTCTCTTCTCTTCAAAAATCTCCACGATGTAGGTTACGTAATATTCGTTCTCCGGGCCTTTGCCATTTCTTTGGCGAGAGTCAGGAATCTCTTGAGTGTGTCTTATGCCTGCAATACCAAGTATATAAACTTCTGATAACTTCTTATGAAATAATAATATAAATTCTATTCCTCTAAAGATATCTGCCTAATATTTGACACTTCTGGTTTTACAAAATCGTCACTATTTTCTGGTGGAGGTTTGGTTCCTGCTGTGTTGAAATTCTCACCTGAATAGAAAAGATATTCGTCATCATCGACTATCGTGATATATATTATAGTTACCTCAGAGATGTTAATTTAGTTTCCTGTTCTTCTTGCCGTTCATATCCATATTCGTTATCATCAATCATCATGATATATATTATAGTTACCTCAGAGATGTTAATTTAGCTTCCTGTTTTTCTTACCGTTTATATTAATATTCGTCATCATCAATCATCGTGATATCCAATATAGTTACCTCATAGATGTAAATCTGGTCTCCTGTTATTTTGCCGTTCATTTCTTAAAACTTTCATCACGTTCAATGAACAATACTTACTACATTAAAGTTCATAAATTAAATTTTTAGAACTTTCAGCGATGTCTACAATGTACATATTATACACTGAACTGGACAACTATTATACTATTAACAACTATTATAATTTGAATTTACTACATCAATTTGGAACTAAAATATTTGCTTAAATAATTCAAAATAATATATCCTAAAGAACATATTTTGCATTTGTTAATGATTTTGCCATCAAATTAATATTTCAAGATATTATTGTAAGAAAGTACATATCTGTACATAGGTAATGATATAAACATAAAGTTATTAGTGATCTGTTAGATGATTTAGTGCACTAATAGTTCAATAAATTGCTGTATGGCTTTACATGGGTGAGTTTTGTCTTTTCTTTTATTTGTATCATGATTTGTCCAGTTTATGTTTAATTCCAGAGATGAGTATTACTTTATATCTCATTAAAATGTTATACTACTTAAGAATTTAAAAGGCTAGAACTAATTATTCTATTTACGTAACAATATTAATTTTAACTTATAATTTAATCTTAACTTTATTATGGCTTTGCTTTGTGTACTACCACTTACGATTGCACCTATAATGGTGTTTGGGGAAAGTGTTGAATATATGTTTCGTCAAAATTTTTAGGTATTCGGAATCGCTCCAGTGCTAAGTCACTGGCGATTCATCCCCTTTTTTAACTTTCCTTTTATATTCATCACGATCCCCAAATATCATTATAAGTACCACAATAAATCATTTGAACATATGATATTGACAATTTTTTTAATGTAAAAAAGTAATTGAAAACTCCGTTGTTTGACATTTTACTATTCTAATTGATGATTATAGATTTCTGCAAAAGACATTTTTACTTCATTGAAATTGAAGAAAAATCATTTTTACTTCAATAAAACATCAACAGATGGCAGCACGGGCATTCTAGGAAGTTTATATTTTATTACCTCCGATTTTTTGTGTGAGTGAAATTCGTAAATAAATTCTAAATAAGAGTTAAGAATTCAATATTACTCATAATTAAATGACATATACTCATAATTAAAATGAGGAATCATCTCAGACGCTTTGGATTACGTTCATATTATTTTATTTTTAATAATTTCTACCTTGAGTTTCACTGCTCTGACACTGACCGCCATATTGGAGGCGGGGCTAACACAATCTTGTCTGTTCATTGGCCTGAGCTCTGGAAACTACGGTTGTTGCCAACGATAAGGTAGAAATTCAGCCCTATTTCCGCGCTACGTAAGACAAATATATATATAGATACTAGGGGTTCGCAAACATAATTGACAAATGGTTGGATAGTTGAATTCCCATTGGAAATACAGCTGGAATTAGCAAGATCTGCTAGTGCACATATCTTCACTCACCCTCTTTTCCCTCTCCCACAAAAAAAAAAAAAAAAAAAAAGCTACCCATACGATACAGGGACACCTGTTTTTGCTCCCTTTGTTTCCCATTCTAGTCTCGAGATGCACTTCTCGAAATCATCCTTAACCATTCAGAGAGATTCTTGGAAGCATATCTCTATTTGCTTCGATGTAACTAAACCATCACATGGCGAAACATTGATTTTTTTTCTGAAAAAATTCATTTTTGACTTAAAAAATATTCAATTATAAGAATTGAAATTAACATTAGATGAATACGTAATATCAAGGAAAAAAAATATTTTTTCGACATATCAAGGTTTATGAGGTAGTGAAGTTTGAGATATTGAGTATTTATTTAATGGGAATGATAATTTATTTAAAATAAGATTTTAAAAAATTTCAAAGATCGTTAAAAATAATAAATTTAGACTAAAATGTTTAATTGAGATTGTTATAATTAATTAATATTATTGTTAAAATTAAAATTTTAATATGGAAGTTTATAATAAAATTTGGACCTGCAAAAAAATAATAAATTTTATCTTATTTTATAGCAGAACTAAAGATTGGTTACACTAAATGTTTGTATGGAAGGCTTTTGAAATATTTCATTAACTTAAAGTAGGGCATGAAATTTGAGTTGAAAAAGTACTAGCCAGATTAAAATTTTTGCTCGCCACAATTTTACATTCATTCAGACAGTAATGTCGGCTACTACACCTGCCCAGAAAATGAACTATTTATGACAAACTGAATTGAAATTGACCATTGTTTGAAGGAGCTGTCTGTTAAATCCAGAATATTTTACATTCATGAAAAATATAAACAATTTTTAAAATGTTAAAACTCGGGAGAAAGTGAATAATTTTTACTGTGTTTCAAGCAGCTGAGCTTAGGTGGCGAAACCAGATTCACTTCAAGCATGAGATTTGGTCTCGTAAGTGAAAAAAGCAGCCTTGACGTTTGCGCGGTGCGAAAGCGGGGGAACGAATGCAGACGGGGAAAGTTCATTCCTCCGTAGGAGAGAAATGGAAGTGGGTGACACCGCATTTTTTCTTCTTTTGGAAGATAAATGCTGTCGCTTGATTTTAAAACACTTCCGCGGGGCGCTAGATTGAGGCACGATATTCTGAGCATATACAGTTTGATTTGAAGCACAAGATTTCAAAAGTCGAAACTTACTCTCCAACCTTAAATATCTGCTTACCAATGGCAAGCTGGCGAGCTGAAATTTAGTGCCCTGACTTTTTTTCATATTATTTTAATATTATAAATTTGAACTTTGATTACAGGAAATATTTACATTGTAAAGAAATAACTTTTTTAAAATTTTGTATAATGATTGTTTTAGAAAAAAAAATCACCTCTTTTAGTAGCAAAATTGTTTTATTTTAGTAGTATCTTTTTTTTTTATCCTGCCAAAAAAATGTTTTGAAGGTTGAAACATTTTTCTTGAAAATCTTTTAATGTTTAGGCATATTTACTGTTGTGATGTATTGATATATTTTTCTTGAAACTCTTTTAATGTTTAGGCATATTTACTGTTATGCTGTATTGATATATTTTTCTTGAAATTATTTTATGATGAAATTCTAGATTCATTTTTATTTATTTAATTTTAATAACAGTGAAGATTTAGAAGGAGTTGACGATCGTGCAACAGCTAAAGCATATGCATTAGCAACTATTATGAAGCAATTTGGTGCTAAAAGCCCCCCAGTCTTAGAGAGGTGTCCTACATTTGTTGCCAAGGAAAAGTCTCTCTTTAGGTTTCTTCAGAGGAATAAAAAGGTATTTATTTCGTGTTTGTTTTAATTAAATGTAAGTAAAATTATGTTAGTTTGTGTTAATTATAAAATGTTCTTTTTTTTTAATCCTGTAAGCGTTTGACCCATATTTTTCAGTTTTCCAAAAACAATTTAAATCTTCGGTAGACAAAAATATTTTTAACAGAATTTTATATAATATATATCATCATCATCATCATCAACCGTTTTCAATCCACTGCTGGATGTAGGTCTCCCCCAGATTTTTCCATTGTTGCCTGTCTAGTGCTTTAGTCATCCAATTAACACCGGCCACTTTTCTGATTTCGTCACTCCATCTTACTTGAGGTCGTCTTCTTGGTCGTTTTACATCTCTGGGATACCACTGTAGGGTGTTTGTGCTCCATCTATTGTCTTGTCTTCTTGCAATGTGCCCAGCCCATTTCCATTTTAGCCGTTTAATTCTCTCGATGATGTCAAAAACTTTCGTCTGACTTCTTATCCACGTTATTCTCTTTCGGTCTCTTCTGGTTATGCCTAGCATACATCTTTCCATACTTCGCTGTGTTGTTTGTAATCTTTGTACCATCCGTTTTGTTAGTGTCCAAGTTTCTGCTCCATAAGTTAGTGCAGGCAAAACACATTGGTTAAACACCTTTCTTTTCAAACAAAGAGGCATGTTACTCTTCAGAATAATATTGTTCTTCCCAAAAGCACTCCATCCATTTCTTATTCTTCTATTGATTTCATTCATGATACTGTTGTCTGATGATATTTCTTGTCCAAGGTACACATAACTTTCAACATCTTTAATCTCAGTGTTGTTGTAGACGATTTTCTTTTTTGATGCAAATGAATTGAACATCACCTTAGTCTTTTCCAAATTTATTTTTAATCCCACATTAATGCTAGCTTCTGCCAAATCTTTTAGCATATTTTGCAATTCTTCAGGGCTATTACTGAAAATTAAAATGTCATCAGCAAACCGGAGATGGCTTAAATATTCCCCATTTATTCTAATCCCTTTGTTTTCCCAATCCAGCTTCTTGAAAATACTTTCTAAGACAGCAGTAAAAAGCTTAGGCGAAATGGTGTCTCCCTGTCTTACTCCTCTTCCAAGCTTGATCTTCGCTTTTCCTTTGTCCAAACGGATGGTGGCTGTTGCTTTCTTGTAGATCTTCTTTATAATATTGATATAAGGTTTGTCTATACCAATGTCCTCCAGAGAAGTAATTACTGCAGATGTGTAGACCGAATCAAATGCTTTTTCATAATCAATAAAGGCAAGGCAGAGAGGTAAATTATATTCTTTATGTTTTTCTATAACTTCCCTTACTGTTTGAATATGATCCATTGTGCTAAATCCACTTCGAAATCCTGCTTGTTCTCTAGGTTGAGCTGAGTCCAGAGCTGATTCAAGTCTTGTCGTTAAAACTTTGGTGAAAATTTTATAAATCACTGACAGTAAGCTGATTGGACGGTAGTTTTTAATGTTTTCCTTTTCTCCTTTCTTATAAAGTAACACCATCACAGCATTATTCCAATCTTCTGGTACATCTGATTTCTCGAGACATTTGGAAAACAGTATGGCTAGCATTTTTGCAAATTCTTCTCCTGCTTCTTTGATAAGGTCAATTGTAATTCCATCTTCGCCAGGGCATTTACCTTTTTTCATGCCTCTAATGACTTGTACAACTTCATCTGTCATCACTGGGATTATCTCTTCAGTTACTGTTATGTTTACTAGTGGATCACGTAGGTTGATTTCCCTTTGATCTTCACATTTATATAGATTGTTATAGAATTTTTCGACAATGTGTACTATTTCATTATTGATTTTGGTGATTGTTCCGTCTGCTCTCTTCAGTGCAAAAATACCTTTTCTTCCAACACACAGTTTGCGCTTAGCTGATTTTAAACTTTTGTTATCTTCTAGAACTTTTTTGACAAGATCACAGTTAAATTTTCTGATATCTTCTGTAACACATTTTCTTACCGTTTTACATAATTCTGCATATTCAACTCTTGATTTAGGATAGTTTTTCTTCATTTTAAATTCTCTGCGTTTCTTCATCAATCTTCTTGTTTCTTCTGTTATTTTCTTTGTTTGCTTTACTTGTACTTCACCAGCTATCGTCCTTGCAATTTCTTGTAGAGTATTTGTTATTTTCTTGTTCATTACTGTAACATCTTGTTCTTCTTCTAAGATTGATTGAAGTACTTGAAAACGATTTTTAAGTTCTAAATTAAATTCTTCTTTATGTTTCTGGAGATTTATAATATCGACTGATTTCTTTGAGCATTGCAAAAGCTTCATTCTTTCCACTTTAGTATTTAAAAGCAGTTTGCATCTAACTAACCTGTGATCGCTTCCTGTATTGAAGTTATTGAGAACGCTGCAATCCTGAATAAGATGCTTTTTGTTTGTCAAGATGTAGTCGATTTCACTTGTTGAGCCATTTGCACTACGCCATGTCCATTTTCTTTGTGGCTTTTTCTTGAAAAATGAATTCATGATATACATCTGTTCACATTCTGCAAATTCAATCAATCTGTTTCCTCTTTCATTACGCACTCCATATCCATGATTTCCTACTGAGAATTCACCTTTCTTTTTTTCCCCAATTCTAGCATTCCAGTCTCCCATTATTAATTTTATGTAGCATTTTCCTTTTTGATGCATTGAAGCTACTTCTTCATAGAAATCCTCAATTTCTTCATCAGTATAGCTAATTGTTGGTGCATAAACTTGGGTAATTTGCAGCTTGTATCTTTTTGACACTTGTATAACTAACCTTGCAACTCTATCTGATGCACTATCATATTCTACGATTTGATTCTTCCACCTTTTATGAATCAGAAATCCTACACCACTTGTTTTTCCATCTTCTGTACCTCTGTAGTACAATACATGTCCACTGGCAAGATCAATCTTCTCTTCACCTTTTCTTCTTACTTCGCATAATCCTAGAATGTCCCAGTTGATTCTTTCTAATTCTTCTTCAAGTTCCTGTAAACGACTTTCAGAAGATAAGGATCGTCCATTATACGTAGCCAAGGTCATCAACTTATGGCAGCCAAGCCGAGCCCGGTGATTCTTAGCACCCTCTGTCTTCATGTTTTTCTGATCACTGCATATATATATATAATGTATTTTAGAAATAAACAGGAAATAAAATTTAAATTAATATTAGTTTTATGCACATTTTTATAAAAATTCAGGAAAGCCCTCAGACACTCAAAGGGTTAAACACTTTTACATTTTTTGAAATCTTGACAAAATTGTACTTTGGTGCTTTTTACTTTGCTTACTTTTAGTCTCTTATGCATAAAAACTATGTAAAAAAACAGACAAACAAACAATGACTGTAACTAATGCAAGATGTTAAAAAATAGATGAAAGCACTTAAGAGTTCCACACATGCACACACATAACTCCAGGGTTAGCAGCAATTTGTCAGTATTTAGATTTCATTGTAAAGTATGAAATATCTTTTTGTGTCAGTACTTGTTATAATTATTACTATTAAGACATTTTCTTTTATTTGAATTTCTTTTAATTGTTTTTTATAGGTTGTTTTTATTCAAGGCCATCATTTTATACCTCAGCATTATTATTCTGTAACGTTTTGTAACCATTGTCAGTTAATTATTTGGGGTGTTGGTGATCAAGGTTATCAATGCCAAAGTAAGCTCATTTTGAATCTTAATATTATGTTATAAATACTATTCTTTTTCTTTTAGAAATTTTAGTGTTTTTATCATTTATTATAATTTTATGAAATATACTTGTTCTGATTATTAAGTAAAAAAAAAAAAAATCAAGTTAAAATGATTTATTTGATATGTAAAACAGTTTGTGTTCAAAGTACCAAATTTTCTAATTTAATTTAGATACCTAAACTTCCAGAATTAACAAAAAAAAAAAAAAAAAAAAAAAAAAAACGATTGTTTCCTTAATTTTGTCTATATACTTGCTTTATTTCAATTACTGATGTAGTCATAATGTTGATTTGATCTTAAAAAAAAGCTTAGTATAATTTTCTTTATTATGGTAAACTTCTGATAATCTGACACTTGCAGTACCATAGGTATGCTGGAAAATCAAAATCAACAGATAATTGGGAGGGCATTATTGCGGGGAGCAAAACAAGCATTTTCTAACTATGCAAACATTAAACAATAATTAAAATTATACTAAGTGAAATAAATAGCTAATATCATAAAGTAAAATACTGTAAATGAAATAAATAACTTTTATTGTAAAAGAAATATTATAAACCAGTGGACCCGTGCAAAGATTTCGCACTGCAGTCTAATATTTTTTAGATGCAGGTTTAAACTTCTAAAAAAAATAAAAGACTAAAAATATCTACAAACAACATTAGTCAAGCTAGAATATCATCTCAATTTATTCCATCAAAGTTATAATAATAATAATAATAATAATAATAATAATAATAATAATAATAAAAGCCCCCCTCCCCCTTGAAGAGGGGTTCGAACATTTTATTTCATTTAGCCATATCTCAGAAGCAGTTTTAGGTATTAGCATGAAATAAAAAAAACAAATCTACTAAAAAATGGTTAAACACGTATTTCAGCAATTTTAGAATTTCACCTCTGGGGGGAGGGGGGGGGGGTCCAACACTTTATTTCATTTAGCCATATCTCAGCAGCAGTGTTAGGTAGGAGCATGCAATTCAGGATAAAAAATCTACTGGTTAAACACCTATTTCAGCGATTTTAGAAATTCACCCCCCCCCTAAGAGAGTTGAATGGGGGGGGGGGGGGTCGAATGTTTTAGGCCATTTTGTCATATCTCAGCAGCAGTTTTAGGTAAGAGCACGAAATTCAGGATAAAAAATTACCAAAAAAATGGTTAAACACTTATTTCAGCAATTTTAGAATTTCAACCCCTGACAGGGGGAGGGGGGGGGAGAACGTTTTAGGTCATTTCACAATATCTCAGCAGTGGATTTAGGTAAGAGCATGAAACTCGGGATAACAAATCTAATGAAAAATAGTTAAACACTCATCTCAACGATTTTAGAAATTCACCCCTAAGGGGTTAAATGGGGTTGTCGAATGTTTTAAGTCATTTTGTCATATCTCAGCAGCAGTTTTAGGTAGGAGCATGAAATTCAAGATAACGAATTTACTAAAAAAATGGTTAAACATGTATTTCAGTGATTTTAGAAATTCACCCCTTGATGGTGTTAAATGGGGGGGGGGGGGGGGGGGGGGTGGGGGATCGAACATTTTAGGTCTTTTCGCGATACCTCAGCAGCAGTTTTTAGGTAGGAGCATCAAATGTTGGATAACAAATCTACTAAAAAAATAGTTAAACATTTATTTCAGTGATTTTAGAAATTCACCCCGTAAGGGTGTTAAAAGGGGGGGGGGGGGGTTCGAATGTTTTAGGTAATTTCACCATATCTCGACAGCAGTCTTAGGTAGGAGCATGAAATTCAGAATAACAAATCTACTACAGAAAATTTTAAGCATGTATTTCAGAAATTTTTGAAATCCATCCACCAAGGGGATTAAATGGGGATCGAACGTTATAGGTCATTTCGTCATGTGGGAGCAAGAAATTAAAGATAATAAATCTACTAATAAAATAGTTAAACAAATATTTCAGCAATTTTAGAAATTTACCAATTGGGTTGAACATCGGATATGATCCTGATTATAGAAGATTAGCCGAATAAGATAACTATTGCTGATTTTTCATTAGATATTTTACGTAAGACATTTTAAAAATGTATTTTTAAGAGGGATTTAGTATGATTTCGTCAAAATAACATAAGTTTTTTCTGATTGTCATTTTGACACTTTTCGGACGAGAATGCATTATTGTGATCTGCGTATTTTTAGGAAATTACATTTTCACTTATGTTACACAGAAGGCCAAAGTTAATTCTGGCATAGTCGGGTGGTTCTGCAGAATAAAAATAAATTTATTAACTTCAATATGTACATAAACAGAAAAAAAAATATTTTTCACATTTGTACCAGCTATTATTTAAAGTTAAAAATTTGTAAGTACTGCAATTTTGTCTCACTCCCGCTTTTATCCAATTTAGAATTTTTTTTAAAGTACTTACCCATCCCTATCCTACATTGTAGTCGACACATTGTTCACCTATGTGTGAAGCCGGGACAAGCCGCTAGTCTTAATATAAAATAAAGCCATGCAATAACTATATCCTACTTTATTGAAATTTTTTTTATAATCATTGTTGCGGTATTTTATTTTTGTAGCAACACTAATTTGAGGAAAACATTTTATTTCATTTATGAAAACAATGCCGATTTATTTTTTAATTGCAATTTTTATTCAAAATACACATTTTAACTAAATGCGAGTGTACTACGTCAGAAGCCGCTTCAAAATCCATTTATATGGTATCTCATTTATCATTCTGCGTTTTTTATTTGTTTAGAAAAAGGGATATTGACAACAAAAATAATATATAGGATAAGGTAGTTTTAAGAAGAAACCATTAATTAAGTACATTTTTAACTCTTTCCAACATAGTTGAAAAGTGTTTGACTTCGGTTTGTCTGTCTCTCCATGCTATAACTGTCGCAAATATTCTCTGATTGCCATGCAATTAATATGTGTTATTGAGTCTTATTATTGGATGTTCGCTACTGAAAATGAAATATATAACATTAATAGATCACTTATCATTCAGTAGACACAAAAGAATTCTATTACATTATGGTCTATTGATAAAAATTGTTTGTGGCGTATTTTAATTGATGTTATGATACTTCAAATATAATGAAATTGATATGCATCATTGAAGTTGAACTCCACATGCTTTCTATAGATAAAAAAGTACGTAGGATTTATAGTTTTACAGGAACACACAAAAGTATTCCAGTACTTTATAATCTGTGGGAAAAAAATTAACAGACACAATATAAATTGTTTGCAGAGTATTTCAGTGATGTTACAAGATTTCAATCCTAATAAAATTTATATGCATTACTGAGGTGCACTACAGTATATTTTCTATAGATTATATAGTGTGTAGTATTTATCATTTATTTACAGAGAAACACAAAAGAATTTGATACAGATCTGACCAGGGCTTGACAAATAGAGTTGTCAGGTTGCCACTGGCAACCAAGTTTTCTTATCTGGCAATCAAATTATTTAATTTATTATTATTATTATTATTATTATTATTTTGGTCAAAAATTGAACTAAGAAATGAGCACAAACAGCATTTTTTCCATCCCTACTAGTGCACGACAAGCAGTAATATTCTTCTTTTCTCGTACTTTTAATGGAAGAACCAAGTTTAAAAGGCATTTTCCAGCTCATGCACAGAAAATGCCATTTTTTTTTCTGCTCTAGCCAGCTAGCATGTCATGTAATTAGAATGGGTGTGTGTGCGGAGGGGGCAAGATTGTCCACGGAAAAAATATCATTTTGTCTATTTTTTCCACTTTATCACATATTTGTATTTATATACACAACAGTATGTGAAATATTTTGCGTGAAAGTGAAAAACTAAGTTCAGTTCATCTAGAAGCTTTTTTATGCAAACATGTTTATAAATAAAATGTATATCAATATTAATTTATAATGTATTAATAGCAATTGTAAAAGATATACATTTTTAGTAAATTTTAACTTGTTTATCTGTCATATGGCAGTTCCATTGCAATTAATAATCAGTTTACAAAATTAAAAATAGAAATAAACATTTTTTTAAATGTTTGACAGCCTCAAATCTTATTAAAAAAAAAAAAAAAAAGTCATGTGATGAAATAACAAGTTAATGTTTATTAAGAAAACATTACATTGAAATGAAACCTGCGCTTGTAATGACATTAATAATTTAATTAATAATAATGATATATGCATAAAAACATTCAGTATATACACCTTTTACTATGGGGTGAACATCAATAAGAAGTAGAAAATATTATGATAAAATTTTTCTTTTAGTTAAAATATCAAATGCAAAATAACCAGGAAATAATAAAGAAATTAACATAAATGCATAAAATGCATACTATGAAATTTTGTTATTCAAGACACATAAAGGTTGTAAAATATTTAATAGTCGTCAAATGCTTCCGGATCAGGAGCAAGTCTTTAGAATTTAACATTTTCTAAGCCATTAAAAATTTTGTAGCAGTTTATGTATTTTGGATGCAGCATGTATGATAAAATGTGACCTGGCATGATACAGTCATTAAATCTTTTCTGTAAACATTTATTATAAATTCCAAGTTCTTCAGATTTCAAAAGTGTCAACAATTCATTGGTTAAATCTACAACAGTAGAAGAATCTCTCTGTAGCACATCCAGTGAAATACTGATGTGTTTCAACAGACTGATTACATCATTTCTTTATATAAAGCAATATTGTTAATTATATTCCTTATGTTTGTATCTACTTCTTGTTCATGTTCATCAATAATTTTCAAGAAAACATCTTTGTTTTATACATATGTCTCCAAGCATCTAATGTGACTGTTACATCAAGTTTCATTAGGAAGTTGAGGCAGTACACCACCATAAGAATTTAGAAACCCTTTAGCTCTGTGATGACTGGAATTCTTAGACAGAACTATAGGCTAAAATAAAAGACAATGAACTCCACCACTGATAAAATTCACTACGAATAAGAGAGCCTAAGTTTAAGTTCAGCTTCTTTAGTTTTGGTTTAGGTTTTTAGTTTCTGTTCAAGTTTTCAGTGTTGGTTTAGGTTCTGATTCAACTTAATCAAAACTGTTTGACGTATGCAGCATAAGATTATTTTTACAGTAAAATATTGTCTAAAATTAACTGTACCAACATGTAATTAACATTTTCTTTGTGGATTTATTAGATTATGATTAATATGCAGTCATTTTATTTTACTTAAATGATTAATTGAAAAAATATATTATATTAATAAATAATGTAGGAATATAATTCTATTACATCATAGCAATAATTTTATATGTCAAACATATGGAAAATCAGCAGATTTTCATTTTTCCTTTTTCTTACGCCGTCCATTTAAAAATAAATAAATAAATAAGTAGACAGAATAGCAAACCTGGGAGGAGGAGGGGGCAAAATTCAATAAAACAGTCAGAAATGGTGTTAATGCAGTCTTTGTGGCACCTAAATTCTGATACAATGTGAAAAGATGCACATCATCAGATATAGATTTTTTGTAGCACTCAACTACCCAGATATTTGAAGCATTCTGCAATAAGCAAGTCTTGAACATGCGATTAACCCAGCCTTTACAGTATTTCTTTTTTTTCCCCCAGAGATATATAATTTTGATAATTTTCAATACGAAACTTGTTTTATATAAAATTTTAGTGCTATTCTAAGTTATGCTTGTTATTATTTTTTTCTCAATTAATTCATTAAAAAAAACTAGTGCTTTTTGAAAATCAATCACGTCTTGGGAAGGGTAAGTGTTTTTACTGGTGACTAGAATGTCTTGTTGGCTACTAGATTTTATCAAATTTGTAAAGCCCTGGGTCTGACTATGAACGATAATTACTAGAAGTGCATTTTCAGCTGGAGTATGTATTTTTAAACATGACTAATTTTTAATTTATTAAGTGGTATTTAGAAATTCTATAGATCATATATAGGGCTGCACGAAATAATTTAAACACATTACTGGCTGTGGACAGCAATTGCTAAAAATGGATTTTTATTGCATTGTGTGTTTTAAATTGTTTATTTTTATAGCTAAATTCATTGTATGAAGAAATGAAATTTATTTCTTAACAATATTATGATAGAAGTTGGAAAGTGCTTTATAAGCTATGCCTTCTGCATGGTTTTTCGTTCTTGTTCTTGTTCTTTTTTTTTTATCATCAATAAAAATGAGACAATTTCAAGCAGAAAATTTCTGTGATACATTTTTATTTCTTTTTAATTGAGATTTAAGGAAGAAAGAAGAAACCATTTTCATGGCCAGTAGGCCAATGCCACCAATGCCAGGGTGTTTGTTAGTCAGAATTGATTTATTTTAGGTGATTAGTGTGACAAAATTTCTTATTTAGTAAAATTTACAATTTGTTAAAATAATTTAACAGTATTTTAATCATTTTTAGCATTTTTATTTTTAGTGTTTAAAGCTTTGGAAAAGTTATGATTAATAATTGATTATAAGTGAAAAAAGAAGTAATTTTCTTATTGAATTTTGAAATACAGCCTCAAATATCATTAAATATCTCCATGCAAGTCCAATACTGAAATATGTGAGGGGTGTCAGATGTAACCGATTTAGTGTGTTGTATAATTGGGTATTTACTGTATTACACTTTTACTTGAGAAGTAAATAGTATACTGCAATAAATAAAACTAAATTTGTGCGAAGCTCAGATCATTATATGAACATTGCATAATCCAGAAAAACTACACATAATGCTACTAAAACCCAGTGTAACTTTTTAAACAAATATTATAGTAATTTGCAACATTTTGAATCATTATCATTTAATAATTACACAGTAACCGTACTCAAGGATGTGTTTATAATGAAATTTTTTGAAAATTCATTTTATTTACTCCCTTTTAACTTTTTGAAGTCAAGATTTAATGTTTATTTTTAAACAAAAAATATGTAAAAAGAAATGTATATGTAAGTTATGTACCTTATTTGTAATGTTAAAGGAATTTATGGGGGGGGGGGGAGAGAAGATAGAAAGGAAAAAAGATAGTGGTGAAATAGGAATTTTGAATATTAACCACTATAAGTTAAAATTTTGAATTTTCAAATAGAAGAGAAAGAAATTTAGCCCATGATCAAATATAAAGAATAAACAGTGGCAAAAGAAAATAGTACATTGCAAATTAAGTATATAACTTATAAAATAAATAACTAAAATCATCATGGTGAAATGAGAATAATAATCTTACCTAAACTAAATAGACAGGAACACTGAAATATACATGTATTAATGATGATTGAGAGAAGTGCCCAAATCTAATTTATTTTAAAATGTTATATTAATAATAATGCTATTTAACCCCCTGACTGTCCAGCAAAAGGGCTAAATTGTAATGTTGTTTTCTCTGTATTTTATTTAAAATGCTAAAAAGGTAATTATTCCAAAATTGTATAAAAAACTTAATATATATATTAAGTGTGTATTCAAATCCAAACTGCTTATTTTGAGACACATTTGTAAATTCATTTTTGCTCTAAAATGCATCCAATTGGCAGGGGCTCTTATTCAGAAACTTTATAATGTTCGTATTGTCTCGATTTTTTGATAAAGGCAGAATATATTTCAAAAAATGCTGTCAAAGTGGACATTTTGAACCGAATTTCCCAAAGTGATAGCGCTGGAAAAAAAAAAAAAAATGATCGTACTGTGAAAATAATTGCCTGTAAATCAATTTCTAATTAATTGAACGAAAAATAAAAACATGGGCCCCTTATAAATGTCTTTATAAATCATGCCGCTAAGTTTCCTGTTGTTACTTTTAAAAATGAGTCTGAGAATGTGTCTCAAAATTTTGAGTTGTTGAGCGTGGAAAAATATTTTTGAATACCGCCTTAATCCAAATCTTGAGGGCATCAATTATTACTCAATGTATTAAAACTGCATTTACATACACAGAATTATATTAATTTAAAAAATGCTTGTGTTGTAGTGAAGACTTGAGCTTAGTGAACGTATTAAAACGGGCTTGTCAGTGAGAGGTTAAATAATTATTGATATCAATTATATATATCTCACTTAGTTTTCTATCTCTTTCAAATCTTGCGTTTAAAGTTATAACAATACCATTTTTAGCAAGAAAGTTATTTCTTCTTATATTAATATAAATATTTCTTTTATCTTTCAGTCGATATTTCATTATAATTCTTTCAATATTCATAAGAATAATGTTAAGTTAAGGGCACTTTAAATTAAAACAAATATACATGTAATAATATATATCAAAATAGAGACAATAAAACAACATATATTAAACAAAATTATTTATTTATTAATGATATTGAAATTACTGTATTATAAGACTAGTCGTTGGGGCCACCGTAATACTTACCCATCATGGATATGCATAATGTAAAATATTAAAATAAAAATGTGTAAACTACATATAAAATGCATTGCAACTCAAATAAAATCGTGGCTTGATGACGTCATGAACTTTAAAGGCTCGATTACTGAATTGCTTGAAAGAAACATCCTTATAACTCCAAAAATAATAATCCTATTAACTAGCGGTTTATTGCATCTGATTAAGCGTCAAATTTCCAATTAAAATATATCTTTGAAGTGAAATTTGGATGAAATACAGGGTCATGAAAAATCGAAGAGTGTGGTAAATAAGATTCCAAATATCTCGGCAACTAATTATCCGATCGACTTCATGCTTTATGCAAAATTTATGTTTTTTTATTGTCTTTTATATTCATTTCTTAAAATAAACAATTTCGAAAATTTTTATATACCTTTTATCAGAACGAATATTTCGAGAGTCCGAAAAAAATAGTTCCGGTTAATCGAAGTTATTGAAATGAAATAGGCTTCTTCCCATTATTACATACTAAGTACATACCAAATTGCAAGTCTCTATCTCAATTTTTTCGGGAGATAGAGTGTTTACAGACACACAGACACACAGACGGACGGCAAATTTTTTTTTCTAAAAATATGTTTTTCGGAATCTCCAGTGTCTGAAACGTAAATCCGTCAAAAAAAAAAAAAAATTCGATTTTCAAAACGATTACAAGACTTACCCTATACTACATATGATGGGTAAGTAATATAAATCAGACAATGTGCACATGTCCTTACATATATTTTGTTTATACTATATTGTAAAAATAATTTTAGATATTATTTAAATTATATTATTTTATCACATTTTTCTTCAAAATTCATTAACAACAATAATATGAAGATGGTAGAATTACATTAGATTTTCCTATGACGAGATAGCTTATATTAAGCATTATTAGGGACAGACTAAATAGATGGAATGCAGAAATTGCTGAATATATAATCGGTCACGTTTCTATTCTAAATGTAGGAACATATGACGGTGAAACATTCCTGAGTTCAATCAATAAAAAATATATTGTTCGTACACCAAAACAATTGTTCTTAGCAGGATGTACTCTTTCTTAAGTGTACACTTATGCATTGAAAACTGAATTTCAAGATATAAAATAAAGATATTACCATTTTACGAAGTCAGGATCATTCAAACTCTATATAGACTTTTTATTTTTCTAAGACTATGTTTGAAATTCTTTACACAAGTGATCATCGATGATTTAAATTTCTTTCTGAACTTATCATAATCAAATCATTCTTGCAATGACTGTTACAAACCCAAATCAGAAATGTCGAAATTGATATTGTATAATTTACCAAGGATTTCTTCTCTGTTCCATCATAATTGTTGTATTTATATTAATTTTTTATTTCAGAAAAATATTAGGATTTATATTATAGTAATTTGAAGGAATCAACCATCTGTTAGAATGACGTTCATCATTCCAACAGTTAAAAATCCCGAAAACGGAAGCGGACAAAATTTTACATCCTACATATCTGCCAACTGGAAAGGGAAGAGAGAGAGAAACACCTAAGTTTTCAAACTCCGAGCAGGCAGTTCTTATATCGATATTGGGTCATTCTTATATCAATATATCTCTTTTAACCAATCAAAAAAATCCTCGGCTGTCGAAGGATATTATTTTTGCAAGTAGGAGAAGCAATACTTTTTCAAAACTTCACAGGAAGTTCGCTATTCCCGCATTCAAAAGTTTTAAAACAGTAAATGGCAAATTTCTAGAGAAAGCTATTTTAATAGCATATTTCTTGCATAGGAGGTCTGGGCAAAGTACGTTAACCCCATTTGTGAGAGAACTTTTGGTTTAAAAAGGGAGTCTTTCAGAAGTAAAGAAAATAAGTGAATGGCGGGTAAAATCAACAGAATAAATATGGGAAAATTGAAATTACTTTTCTTAGATAATGATTTTAAATTAACATAATTTATTTAATAGAACAATTGTTTATTTTCTTGGAATTACTAATAAGATTAAAAGATCGTTAAAATAAAATGGCGTAATGTTATGAAGGAAAACATGAATAAAGAAAAATTACAACATTAATAAATAATAATAAAGTTGTCCAATAAATAAATATTTAAAAAGAGGAATTTTTTAATTGAGTGAGGGAATATAAAAAAAATATTTAAGATTGAAATAAAATAAAATAGTTTTAATTATTGAGGTGTAGATTTTAAAATATTTAAATTAAATGAATGTTAGTCTTATGAAGCTTAACAATGATTATAAAAATAATAAATAGTACTAAAAAGATAAAGTATGATTTCTCTGCACAGGTTTATTTTATATTTATGGTTAAAAAGCAAAATTGAAATTAAAATGTTTAGAAGAAAAAGACACCATCGATCGATCGAAGCAGTGGTATTTCACGTGTAGAGTAAAAGGTATGCTTTGTTATATTAGATTATATTGTATTTTAAATGCATTCAATTTATTTCTCTTTGTTTCATGTTTTTCAAGAAGCGGATGACGTCATCTTCTAATGTCGTTAAAATACGATTGATAATTTTTTTCTCGTGTGTGTCTTTTGCTATCTTTAATCAGTTTTTATTGTAACTTTGATGGAATATATGATACAATATTCTGGCTTGACTAATGTTGTTTGCAGATATTTTTATCCTTAATTTTTCTTTAGAAGTTTAAACTTGCATCTGAAAAATATTAGATATTGTTAAAAATTATTAGACTGCAGTGTGAAATTCTTGCACAGGTCCGCTGGTTGTTATTTAATAGCCAGTAAACTACAAATCACAAATATATATTTTCTGTTATTAAAGGTGAGGTAAAGACTTATTATCAAAGCTATTTGGATTAATAAATAATTTATGCAAAAAGCATGACATCTAAACTTTTATGTGATCCTTTGGTCTTAAGGGTGTATTCAAATCCAAACTGCTTATTTTGAGACACATTTGTAAATTCATTTTTGCTCTAAAATGCATCCAATTGGCAGGTTCTCTTATTCAGAAACTTTATAATGTCCCCACTGTCTCGATTTTTTGATAAAGGCAGAATATATTTCGAAAAATTTCTGTCAAAGTGGACATTTTGAACCGAATTTCCCGAAGCTATAGCGCTGGAAACAACAACAACAAAAAAATGATCGTACTGTGAAAATAATTGTCTGTAAATCAATTTCTAATTAATTGAACGAAAAATAAAAACATGGGGCCCTTATAAATGTCTTTATAAATCACGCCGCCAAGTTTCCTGTTGTTACTTTTAAAAATGAGTCTGAGAATGTGTCTCAAAATTTTGAGTTGTTGAGCGTGGAAAAATATTTTTTTTTAATACCACCTTAAACAGAAAAAAAAAATTTCCATGGTTTTATTTTTATTTACAAAACTGGTAGAATAAACTGATTTTCATGAATTTTAACACTTGAACAGCAATTTTGCTAATATGTGAATTTTTCCTTGCAAGTTTGTCTATTATTGTTTATTAAAATCCTAAACTAGTTTCTACAGGTAAATTTTAATAAATTGTTTTTTTGTATTTCCCATTTTATTAAGTGTTTAACACATTAGTTCTTTATTTTGTTTATTCTTATGATTTTCTTGCTATTAAAACTTGTAGTTTTATTTAGCAAATGATATCTGATCTTTTTTATTTTAGATTGTGAAATGAACATTCATAAGCCTTGTGCAAAAGTGGTGGAAGAGCACTGTATAGGTGCATTGAGGCACAAAAAAGACAAACCCAAAGAAAGAAATAAAAGAGACCGGAAATCTTATATTATGGAAAATATTATTGGCAAAACAAGAAAACCCAGTCATAATGTACCTGGAGCTAGTAAGTCTACTTTTTTCTTTCTTCCTCAGTTATTTAATTTTGATTGGTAATCTCAGAATGTAGCTATCTCACAATGACTGCATGTAAATTTTAGCTTTCAAAAATTATTTTAAATATTTATTTTTGCCCTATTTATGTAACATTTGTTCAACATGTAACATTTACATGATTTATGTAACATTTTGTAACATTTGTTATTTCTAGTTGAAAAAGCTCGGAAGCTTAATGAAGAAATGAATGCTGATAATGGACTGCCTGCTTCTGATAGCAATGTAAAATCAGAAACAGGTATGTACATGATTTTCATAACTTTTTATCCTGGAAATTTCTGCTGATGCAGAGCATGTAATTTAAAGTCTGAAAGGCAGTCACCAGACTAAAATTACTGACTCCACAATTTTATAGCAGTTGAAAATCTTTTACTTATAATCTAAAGATGTAATGCCAGACCTGTTACACTTTTGTTATTTATTGCTGATTACTTGTCAGCAACACTTGTTTGATTTACACAAAATATGAAATCGTTATCTATACCAATAAAAGAAAATTTCTCTCTCTCTCTCTCTCTCTCTCTCTCTCTGTGTGTGTGTGTGTGTGTGTGTGTGTGTGTGTGTTTGTGTTTGTTCGTTTGTGATGGCTAGGAAAATCTGGTGCACCTAGAAGTCTAAAAATTTCGATTTAGGTAGTCCAAACCCTCTACTGGTGCACCTGAGTCTCAGAATTTTAATATTTTGAAAATTAGAGTAGTTATTAATTAAAAACTGATCAAAGATTACAAATAAAAAATCATTCTTCCAAAATAAACGTGTGCATGCTGAAAAGCCCTTTTTTATACCTTCCATGAATAAAAGAAACAAAGCACGAGTCGCCCGTTTCTTTTTAAGTTTTTCTAAATTCGCCATGGACGAATGGCTGGAAATACGGAAAAACCATCTGCATATTCTCGAAGAACATATTTTTATGTCTCAAATGATCCAAATGGTTCGAAAAAATTTCACATTTAATCCTTTAAAAAAAATAATCAAGAAGCATCGAATTCATGTTTTTTGTTTTCTCCCATTTTGCAAATTTTGCATCCACCAGACTACAAGAAACGAAGGTCATCAAATTAAAGATCTGACTTTGCCTTTTCAAAGCCACTTTTGGTTTTAAAAAATACGAAAGTTAACACTTCAAAAAAGTATATTTTCTGTATGCCGTTTGTGATTTTTTGCGATTTTTAAAAATTTGCATCGGTGGTTCAGAGCAAGGTACAAAAAACTAAAAATACCAGACAATAGCTACATTTCTTCCCTTTTCGGCATTTTTTTTTTGAAAAAATAGAATATTAACACTTTGAAAAAAATATGCATGCAGGACTCACTTTTGCGAATTCCGATTTTCTGCAATATGTAAAATCTGGCATCGGCTCTCTAAAATAACCAAACAAAAAACAAACACTCCTAAAGACATGTACGTTCTGTCGGGTTCAGGCAGAAACCTTTAGTTTAAAAAAAAATTCACGTTAACCCTTTTGAAAATGTTTTTTACGGTAAGTCAATTTTGCATTTTTAACGATTTCTCCTATCTTTAAAAATTCTAATCTGCGTTTATAAACAAGATACGAAAAACTAAAAATACCTCACCTAATCTACATCCCTTTGCTTTTTAAAATCTGGTATCCTATTTGAAAAATTTTAATTTTAGCCCTCCAAAAAAAATTTGTTTCCAAAACTCACTCACGTGATTTTCATTTTTCGGCCCAGGTTTAAAAATCGACAACGACTCGGGAAATGTGAATACGGACAAACAGTAGACTCCAGATCATAGACACGTTCATTTTCTTCAAAATGCACCGTTGGGTTTTATAAAATATCTACATTAACCCTTTTGAAACCGATCATTTACGTAACCCACTTTTGCGATTTCTGCTATATTGGCAATGTTTACCCATGGTTAAATTTCAATTCTACTAGGAAATTTGGTTAGGTAGAGTGTTCTGAAAAGGCCACTTCCAGAACAGATTGTGCTCCTTGGTGGTGGAAGGTGGAAGTGCAGGAGTATCTCGGGTCATATGTGCTCAGTTATGACGGGGTTTGTCTCATTTGACTTGATTTCGATAGCCTTACAGATTTCAGTCATATTCGTATAGAACAGATTGTTATTATTTCAGGGCCGGACAATACCGGGCAGGTTAGCTAGTCTATTAATAAAAGTTATTCAAGTTATATCTATGATTTGATTGTAATTTGTAAAATTGAAAAGGAAAAGTAAAACTTCCAATCTAAATATGATCAATATACTGATATGACAACATCACATTGCAAAAAATATTAAATATGTAAGAAAATGTTGTTATGGTAAGTCAAATTGTTACAAAGTCATCAAACACTATTGCGCTTTAATGTAAATCATGTGCCATATGTAGAAAAATGAAATGTATTTTAGATTAAAATCAAATGAAAATGCATTTAATAGTTGAATGCGTATGTTATTAAATCACGTTTTGTCAATTTTGTTATAATTTATGTATTTCTGTTGTGGCTTCTTTTCTACAAGATGCTATATTTAACATTCAAAACTTGGTAAATTTCATTAGGTTAAGATCAGGCAGTCTATCAAAATCAATCTCTGAAATTAAAGGCATTATGTGAAATGTCTCTAAATATTACCATACAAATTTAAGTTTTAACAGAGCTTATTGAAGTATATGGAATAAATATTTTTCCAGGAAGCATTGGCAAAGTGTATCTGTAGGATTTGCTGTCTGTAGGATTTCCTGGTGACATTTAGTTTAATGCCATTTTGTCACCAGCTTTTGTCAGTGTTGAGAGTAAGTTGTATTTTCAGAGTGCTCAACATTTTTATGCTTCTACCTAAATGAAAGTTCTTAAATTTAATTTCATTATTGAAATGTTCAAAGCAATATTTATAATTTTTCTTTTCTATAAAATTTACAGAAGAAAGTTCTGATCTTTTCACTGTTGCAATTTTTTAACTGTTCATCTCTGAAGCCTTGTAGATTTCCATTCTTCCAATATTTTTCTTGATAGAGGTAAATGATTAATTACACACTGATGTCCAGAAATTAAGGGACAGTGGCAGACATTTTGTCAAATATCTACTGAAATTCGTGAGGAAATGCCCAAAATGCCCTTGAACTTTGAGAATGTAAAGAACATGTTGACATTTTTCAGTGAAGATTTAGGCCCGAGGATAATTAAGGAGAAGGGGGGAGGGGGTAATAATAAATTTAATAATAAAATATTTGCATTTTCCCAAGAAACACGTCTTGTTCAATGTTTTTGTATGTTTGTGTAAGAATAGCAAGCATATTCTTGAAAATGTTAACGTTTCTGTGAAAAATTCAATTTTTTTTTTATATTATGCAGAGCTTTTAACCGATTTTATCACCGCTTTCCAAAAACTTGACAAAAAATTGTAGAACAGTATACTGCAATTAAAATATTAATATATTGAATATTTGATGAAATATGGATATTTATATGAAATAAATTTTAACTGCACATGCATGAACTACAACAAAGATTTTTTGTCATGATTTGATAGTCAATACTATAGAGCAACTCATATAAAAAGACTAGTCACATATCATGAAAACTCAAAAAGATACAGGCAATACAGTGAGCTAATTGATAAATTGGGAAGGAAATCCCATATAATCTTATGGGCATTCACGATGCCTTCAAGGGCATTTCGGACATTTCCTCACGAATTTCAGTGGATATTCGACAAAAGTCTGAAATCGGTCAGTGCCCCTTAATTTCTGGACATCAGTGTAGAATATCTGAAAAGTTACAGAAACTCTTCCTGCTGATCCCCATATGCTGATGATCAATTTTGGAACAGCTGCTTTCAGTTTTTTAAATGATGCTTACCCATATTTACAATTACATCACTTTCTGTTGGCAGGAGAGGCAAAACGAAAAATGGTTTAATTAGATAACTGTTTGTGTGACTCCACTTTATCTAGAAGAATAATGTGCAGTGCCGTAAGAGTTCTTTGGCACAATGTAAGTTCTGTGATTTCTCCATGTGATTGTGATAAGCACCAAGAAGTACACTAAGCTGTCATGAAATTCTTGTCTGATATAAACGATTTTGAATATCTTTTGTTAAGTTTTTTTTCCTTCAAATGAAACTTTTAATTTTGAAGCATCCCACAGGATTGATGAAATTGGGTGTGAAATTTCCTTAATGAAGGCCAGTACAGAGAGAATCAAATATGAATATAAAAAAAAATAATAATAATAAAGAGCATTTTGATTGTGCTATATAACTAATTATGTTGATGTTCTTTAATGACTTTCCAAGCTTATAACTAGGACTTCTCTCAAAGGGATTAGTCTGAGTGATATTACTGGGAACATAGAGTTAATAACTTTTGATAAGTTAGGAAAATGAGATGTCTTTAATTAATTATATATTGGTACAAGTTCAAATGAATGAAAATGGGCAAATTAAATGGTAGAATTACAAAATACCATATATAAATTCATATACACTGTTAAAAAATATAGGGAAGCAAACAAACAAATAGAGAAAACCATGCATGACAGCCATGCATAGGTATAAAATTGGAAGTACACATACATTAAAGGTTAATACAGAAAATAAGACACTTAAAGTGGTTCTCAAGTGATTTGCTGAACAGCGAGAAACTTACTGACACAATTTCTGAACGCAAAGGCATAAAATTGGCAGGGCTGACTATTGAAACAATTTGGAATCAAAATGAGTTTTCCAGTTTTTGATAAATAAATTACTTATCGAGTTATAAGCAATTCATGTCACGTGACAACACGTTTTTCTCCTTTCTGACACTGAGGAATTGGGAATTCAGTTCAAAATGCCGATTTTGACAGTGTTTTCTGAAAGATCTGCCTTTACCAAAAAATGGAAAATGTTTCAATTACAAAGTTTTTGAATAACAACACCTGCCCATTTTGTGCGTTTCCGAACAAATATGAATTAAAAAATGTGCCTGAAAGTAGCCCCTTTGGATTTGAGAACAGCCTTAAACATTGTATATTGGAATTTTAACTCTTTGAAATGAAGAGATTTTTAGCACCAATTAGAGTACCTGTAAAAGTCAAAAAATGTGTTTTTTGACAAAGGAATATTTTATATGGTGTATAGTCGCCTCAGACAATTGAGACTGTTGCCCATCTGTTTTTCATAGATGCGATGAAGTTGTCGATAAGAGTTTGGGGAATTTTCTTTCAAAAAGTGCTATTTAAAAGTCCTGAACAGTCAACTTCAACAGAGGCATTGCGCTTGCTACAATGCGTCATCCGAGTCTGACCCAGAAATGCTCGATCGAATTTAAGTGAGGAGAGCATACTGATCAATACACACAATGTATTATTTCTTTTCAAACATATTCTCCACAAGTGGACCTGTTTTATCTATTAATGTGCATTAAAAGAAAGGTATATGCAATGGCTTCAGCATCAGGTAGGACATGGGGGGGGGGGGGGGGGAAGCGATTTAAAACCAAAAAATTTCGCAAATCTCATCAATCTATTAGAGAAATAAACAGCAAATTTAGTCAATCAGTTGCGAAAAAAAAAAAAAAAATCTGAAATTTCGTCAATTGGTTACTGAAAAAAATCTCGAATTTCGTCAAGGAGTCGTGATAAAAAAAATTGAAAATTGGCGATCGGTCATGAAAATTACAATTTATTGTCTTAAAAAGGGGAAGCGATTTAAAACCAAGAAATTTCGTAAAGCTCATCAATCTATTGGAGAAATAAACAGCAAATTTAGTCAATCAGTTGCGAAAAAAAAAAATCTGAAATTTCGTCAATTGGTTACTGAAAAAAATCGTGAATTTCGTCAAGGAGTCGTGATAAAAAAAGTGAAAATTGGCGATCGGTCATGAAAATTGCAATTTATTGTCTTAAAAAAAATCCTTAATAAACCCTTAAAAAAATTCCTTTGCTAACAAAAGTTGCAACGAGGCTTATAATGTTCCATCTTTCTCCCTCATCCGACACTTAAAATCGTCCCTGAATTTCAAAATTGGTTAAATTTATTTTATTAAAATCTAAAACTTAAAAGAGTAATAAATCTTCTCTATATTTTTCATATATATATTTTATTTTTAATTTTATAGACATACTTTTTGATTGAAATGCCCATGTTGAGCGTTTATTTTATTTCCTGCTATGAAAAACACTTAGTCTGTGTTTTGGTGTACATGTGTATCTATTAAATAAATTATTTTTCACTTTTAATTCCTGAATTTTTTGTTTCATATAAACACTATTGTTTTTATGCGTTTGTTTCACAATGTGGCCATTAGATTTTTTGGTTTTAGGAGCCACTGGGTCCTTACACATTTTAGGAATTTGCACCTATATCTTAAACCTTCATTGCATCAAGCTTTTTAGCAAATTACATTGAGTTGTCTAATTTTATAATCTAGAAAATTACAGAAAAACAACTTTAAACACAAACAATAAATAAATCTGAAAATAAAGCAATTCCAAATAATAAGATACTTGGCATTAAAATATGAAGATCTAATAATAAGTAATTAAGCAAGAGTTGCCAGTAAGAAAATTAATTATTTTGGTGGGTTAGTACTTGATTTCAGCAGCAAGTGTTAATGGGGAATATGTATGTTTTCAAAGCAATGCATTGCTTATACACTGCAGCTGTGATTCCCAAATTGTTGAGCAGAAGAAATTTTGTACAAAAGCAATAAGTTACGGCCACATGATTTGTACAGTGGCACATTTGTTTTCCTGAAGTAGCATTGTTTTTTTTTTTCTATCATGTTACTCGCTACACGACATTGTTCAAAATGTAGTGCACTACACTACAAACAACTGTAGTTTCAGTAATAGTAGCGCTCTACTTCATTATCTCTCCCTTCTGTCTTTCATTCTTTCAAGGTCTCAAGACATTCTTTTGCATTGTCTTAGGTAGGGGATTTTCTTGAATGTTGAAATTCTGTCTGATAAAACTGATAAAGTATTACATTTTGACAGACAGTTCTTATGTAGAAATATTATTGCTGAGAGAGAACAGTGTTCTAAGGGATTTATTTCCTAATTCCATAAAGGGATTTATTTCCTAATTCTATCCTACTTTTTGCCAAAAATCACTTTGAAATTAACAGATGTTTTGCTTGTATTCGCTGTGATCTTTCTTTTGTAGCTCGTAAAATGTGTGAAAAAATATAGTTTAAATAATGACCCATTCTTAACATGTGAATTGCTCTTTTTTACAGCATCTTTATTTTAGCCGTGCTCGTATTAAAGAAGTTCGACTTTATTAAGTGTAAAATTAAAGTTTATTTAAAAAAAAAAAAAAAAATGTATTTAACACGTAAAGATGAAGAATTACTTTTTTGCATGAAATGTAATATATATGCTTTTTAAATTAAATTTTAATATATTTTTTCCTCTGTAGGTGAAAAAGGTGCAGAAGACGTCAAAGAATCATCAGAGCTTGTATTTCAGAATATGGTTAATTTATCTGAATCCATCGAAAAGTCTAATCTGTGAGTAATTTTGTTAGTTTTATTTATTTATCTTTTGTACAGTTTATCATTAAATAAGGAAGAAAAATCATGCATAGATCATGAATAATTTTCCAATGCTACCAGAATATTGTTATGAAACTTCATTATTTCATATGATGAAATGAGATATCTAAATAAACAATTTAGAAAATGTGTATTATAGTTGAAAGTCCATTTTCAGCAACTATTACCCATAGATAATACTGTGGTGTTGCTTTTAATAGTTGGTTAAATTACGGCATGATCGTATGTAAAATATTGTTGCAGTTGTGAAAAATCATAACTCTATACTTTGTAATCAGAGAGACAATAACCCCTTAAATTAATAATTTAAGTCTGTTCTTTTATTGTCACTGAAAGGAGAAAATATAAAAGATCTCACCTAATTGAAGCATGTTGAGGATGAGACAGGAACTACAACAATTCTTGAAATTAAAAAGAAAGTTCTTTATTCATAATTCATGAAGTGAAGAAAATATGACATCCCTTTTGGCCACTAACTAAAAATACTTGAAACATCACACTCAGTTATTATATGAAGACATCGTAAACCCATCAAAAATTTGGCACTTAAAGAATTTTTAACTGAATAAAAAAATGGCAAAAATGTAAATTATTAAAAGATCAGTACAACATTCTCAATGAGCTCCCACCAGAAAAATTGACTAAAAAGGTAACATTCAAAGTATATATACAATAAATATGGGAAAGACCAAAGTGAAAACACGGGCTGTTCAATTTAATTTATTAGAATTTAAAGCCAACGGCAATTAAACAAACGAATAAGGATGACAAAGGGTCATTCCATGTGAAATCAACCAATTTAAAGAAAACTTGTTGCATCATAGTCACAGATTTTTTTAAAATTTTTATCATAAACAGACATAGTAGTGAAACCTTCAAATCTGAAATTTAAAAATAATTTGCACAATATTAGCTGAGATATAGCCTTTTGAAAATTGGTCATTTTTATAAAATGGTGGCCATTTTGGATTCGATCCCAGTGTCTAAAAATGTCCATAACTTGACAACAAATGACTCAAATTCTATATTTTTGGTACCAATTTGAAGCTATTTGTACTAAGAATGCATATATGATGACAAAATAGTAGTAAATTTGAATTTTAATACTTCATATTACATGCAAAGTGAAAATATCACCTTCAAAAAATAGCTTGGTGTAATGGGCTATTAAAAAAATGACCCATCATGAATTTTTCTGAAACTTGCTGAAAACATTGCTTCATGTGCCTACTTTAAATAGAAAAAAAATTAGAGAGGTAAAATGTTTTGTTTAAAAAAAAAAAAAAGGCTTTTTACACATAGGATGTCACTGAACAAACAGTGACTATCTTAAAGCATGTACCGTAAAATCCCGATTGTAAGCCTCCCCCCCCCCTTTTTCAAAATCAAAAAAGGGCTAAATTTGGGAGGGGGGCTTATAATCGAGATTTAAAAAAAAATCATTTAAAAACCTGATTTTATCATTAATTTAGAAGTAAAAAGGGACAAGAATCTTTCATATGTCGGGAGATTTAAAAAATAAATAAAATAAAAATAAATCCCCCCCACCCCCCCCCCCAAAAAAAAATAAATAAATAAAAATCATTTTTTGAATATTTTTTATTTTATTGTAACAATAAATAATCAATCTTCTAAATCTCCCCTCAAAATTATTGTTTCTCCCTTTGTCCCCTCCTCTCGCACCAAAAACACATAGTTTAACCTTTATAACTTTTTAATTATAAAAATAAATTTCAGACTTAGTAAATACTCTATATTAAAAATAAATAACTCCTACCTACCACCTAAATTAGCCCCTCCTTCTAAAATCTCTGCTTTTCTCCCCCTGCCCCCCAACCATATCTCATGAAGATCTTCTCCCTCAAAATGCATCTCGTAAAATTTAAAATTCTTAATTTTTTCTGCTCTTTTTTCATTTTTTCCCAATGATATTTAAATAATGATCTACATTATTCCCCCTCCTTCCAAAAAGTCATCTTTATTTCTTTTCTCCCCCCCCCTAGTACATATTTTAAAGTCTTTTAAAAAGTTTTTTTAAAAATCTGTTTATAACTTTCTTGCAACTATAATTAAATAATTATCTAAGTTTCATCTCCTCCTCCACCCAAAAGAATTCTGCTTCTTCCCCTCCTCCCCAGCACACAAACATTACAATCTTTAAAACTATTTTTTAAAGATTCTGTGCTGTATTGTTACTTTGTAGCAACAATGATCATCTAACTCTCCCCTTAAAGTTCCATTCTCTATCCCCAGAAAAAGGAGTGAATTTCTAGACATGGAAGGGGGGAAGGGCAGAGAGAAGATTTTAGTCTTTTTGTAGTTTGGCTGTTCTCACAGCTGATATTTTGTTAATGGATGGGGAGTTATTTTAAGGGGGGATTGGGATAGGGATTTTAAAGAACATATTTATTTCAAAACATCAAATATATGTGTGATTCAGGAAAGAACAGCCAAACTGCAAAAAGGATAAAAAATTTTGCTTTCCTCTCACATATTTAGAAATCTGCTCCTCTTCTTTGGAAGAATAGGACAGAGCAAAAATTTCAAAAGGGATGATGATTTTAGATGAGTGATACTTATATGAGATGATGTAGATGAGATGAGTTACCTTACTACAAAATAAGAAAAAGAGCAGCATTTAAAAAAAAATAATAATATTAAAGATTTTAAACTATTTGCTGGGCGAGAAGACAGAGGGCAGGTGGAGCTTTTGGGAGAAAGAGGGGTAATTTATATGATTGATTAATCATTATTGTGGAACAGATGCTTTACACTCATGCAGAGATGTTTGGCAACTTTTTGGTTGGCGCAATTTTCAAGCCTGCTCCAAACCAAGAACTTAATACAATGGCTAGATTGCCATTAAAGGAAAAAATCCCTTAAATTTGGTGATTTTTTTTTTCCTTTTTATAATTGATTTAAAAAATAAAAAAAAACTGTGCGTGAGTGTATGAAATCATAGCCATTATTGTTACCAAAGAGAAATAAATACAGCAGTTTTTTTTAAATGGAGATTTAAAGATATTAAAATTTGTATGGGGGGAGGGGTAAGGAGGCAGACACCTTTGGAGTAGAGAGAAAACTTAGATGACAAATTATCTATTTATTTTTACTAGAAGGGAACAAGTAGGACATAAAATTTCTTCACATAAGAGTTTTATAAATTTTAAACTTTGTATTCTTGAGAAAGAGGGGGAAATATGAATTTCGAAGAGAGGAGTTTGTAATTTAGATGATTTGTTATTTATTTATTGTTAATAGAGAGTAACAGAAAGAACAAAATATTTTTTTTATAAATAGTTTTAAAGATTTATTTTTTATTTTTATAGGGGTTTTCAAAATAGAGAAAGCAGACGTTTTGGGGGTAGATAGATATGGTTGATTATTTATTTATTGTCACTTGACAGCAAATTTTTTAATAAAGAGTTTTAAAGATTTTAAACTTTGTATCCTCAGAGGAGAGGGAGGAATGAAGAAGTGTAAGATTCAGAAGAGGGGGGGGGAGAAGTGGAATGGAGGGTAATTTATATGATTGATTATTTACTTATTTTTATCAGAAAGCAACATATAGGACAGAATATACTTTTTAAATAGAGTTTTAAAGATTTTTTTAGCTGGAGGGCAGCAAAAGAGCGGTAGCAGACATCTTGGTGGTAGAGAGATAATTTAAATGTCTGATTATTTATTTATTGTTAGTAGAGAGCAAGAAATAGGGCATAATATTTTATAAAGAGTTTTAACCTTTATATGCTGAAGAGGAGGGGAATAAATTTTGGATGGAAAGGAAGATTATAGTTTAGAGGATTGATTTTTTTTACTAATTGTTACGTTACTAACGAGCAGAAAGAAGTACAGAAGGATTTAAGTTATCAAGTTTTCAAACTTTTTATGTTGGATAGGGCAGAGAAGGGAAACAGACATTTCATGTGAAGCAAGGGATAAAATTAATATCATATAAAACATAAATAGAAATCTGCCAAAAATATCAAAATAATAAAAATTCCCTTCTTTGAACTTTTAAAATAATTTTTTTGTGCATAAAAATTTTTGTGTATGTGAGAGGGGGGGGGGGCTTATATTTGGGAACGGAAAATAAAATAAAAATTGCTTAAAAGTGGGAGGGGGGGGGGGAGGGCTTACTTCCGGGATTGTACGGTAAGTATTCTTGGTTTAAAAAATAATGGGCAAAATTAAATTTTTCTGACACTTGAATTAATGTAACGCTAATAAAACATCTTTTATATGTTTTTATAAGAACTCTTTACCTCTCCATCTCACAAAAAGAAAAAAAAATCTGTGCAAAAAATGCATAACTGAAAGAATTTAACATTAAAGAAGATAAGTAAACAAATGAATAATGTAATACATAAAAAAAAAAAAAATGGAGAGGTAAAATTTTTTGCTTTAAAAAAGTAGGTTTTTACACACTGGATGTTACTTATCAAACAGTGACTATCTAAAAGCATGCAAGTATCCTTGTTTCAAGAAATAACGGACAAAACTAAATTTTTCTGACATCTAAATTAATGTATATATATATATACCAGTGCCAATTTATGTTAAAAATGCATAACAAATAACAGTAAATTTTTATTTCAAATAAAATGAAAATATAATCCTCAATAAATATCTACATAAATTTGTAATCCCTTACAATACAAAATTATACATTTTTCATTTTTTAAAAAGGTCACATAATATATTTTTCAGAAATATGAGAGAAATACTAGCTGTAAAATCACAGTTGAATAATTTGAATAAAAGATTAAAAAATAATATTAATGAGTTAATTGAGTTGACATTTTTTTAAAGTTCCCATTGAATTAAAATTTATATGAATGAATAGAAAATGGGAACATACAGAACTTTGTATATTACAAATGTAGAGCAAAACACTGAATATCAAAAAAGTAATCCTAAGTTAAAACTTACATTAGACAAATCTAGATAAAATAAGAACATAGAATACTTGCATAAATAACTTTATAATATTGAAAGACAAGTTTAAACTAGGTCATTTCCTAGCACGTGAATCACAGTTGGGATCAGGGCTTAACAAATGCGGTCGCTAGGTCGCCACTGGCGACTAGGTTTTTCTATCTGGCGACCAGATTTTTCTATCCAGGTTAAAAGTTTTTTAATCTGGCTTTTTATTTATTTATTTTTTTTAAAATAAAAATTGACATAAGAAATGAACATAAGCGCCCCCCCCCCCCCTCCATACACACACACACACCCTTACTTGTCTGCGGAAACCAATGATTTTTCTCTTCTATCGTCCATTTAGCAAAAAAGACGGATTTAAAAGGCATTTATTTCCCATCTCATGCACAGAAAACGTTATTCTTTTCTGTTATAGCATACCACGTGATTGCAATGTGGGAAGAGTGGGGGGGGGGGGGGGGGGGGGGAAGAGGGAGGTTTCAATAAAAATGTAAGCAGTCAAGATAATCTAGCCTCTCTGACGGCATCTAAAATTTGATACAATGCTACAAAATGCTCAAGGTATTTTTTTGTTTCAAATCAGATTTTTGTATTTCAGAATTAAAACTGATTAATCTATCCCATTCATTTTAAATAATAATAACATCTAAATTAAGTGATTATAAGTAATTCATTTGAAGTATACTATAAAATTTAATTAAAATTTGAAGAATAACTAATTTTAATAAAAATGTGTATTTTTTAAATATTTCTCCCTCGCGTAAAATGCATGGCGCCTTTATTAGCTGCACATGCACACCACACACTTTGCACAATACGTAGGCGTCACCAATCTTTGGCGTCACCCTGGTTTGTAGCACAGTTGTCTAGTCTATATGACATAAAAGATTGAAGGTACAGAGTGTTTGCAGAGATTGGCAGCTTTTGAAAAAAGAAAAAAATAATAATTCAACAAATATTAAGCATCCTTTTTTTTTTTTTTAGTAACAATTTATTTCGCTAATGAAATCTATTGCGATGCCTCGCTCCATGGAGCCCTAGAATCTTTTTGCATTTGAATCTTCGTTTTTTTTTTTTTTTTTTTTTTTTTATGTTATAATACTGTTGTCTGGAGACTTATTTTTTATTATGGAAAGTAAAAAACGAAAAAAATATTCTTTCTTGTTTTTGATTTGTTTTGTTTTTTAATCATTTGGAATTTATAAAAGTGGTAGTAAGGAGTAAAATGGTGGCAAATAATCAAAACCAAATGAACCAGAACAAATCATTCATTGCACTTCAGAAGGGTAAGTTTTTTTTTATTATTATTTTCTTTATCCTCCAATTTTAATCATGGATTGTTGGATCCAAATAAACCTTCCTCCTCTCCTCAGCCGGCTAATTTCGATTACGTAATACGATTTTTGAGTTATTTTGCAAGCTTAATCAGTTTTGATAATTCTCATATATGTATTTATTTTACAAGCACGTAAAGTTTTTTATTATTCGAGCCGGTTTATGTATATAAAAAAGTATTTTTTTACAATTATAGTTGCTTACAATTTCTATCAAGAGCAGCATCTGTTACTCATCTTAATTACAATCTTAACTTAAAATTCTCATAAAATGTTTCATTATAGATGTTGCAAAGTTCCAAAATACTAAAAAATAAATAAAAATTATATATTTGTGATGAGTTGACATGTTTCAACTCCTCCCTTATTTGTGGAAAAAGGATAATCTCTCTGGAATGAAAATAATATGACAGATTGATCTCTATTGACAAAAATTCTATCAATAGTGTGAATTTCATTTTCATTTTGAGATAAGCCAAGCTGCAATACATGCTTTGTATTGAATGGTATGTTATCTGAATGAGTAGATAAGAATTGTAAAGTATTGTTCTTGTGGATACAAAGAACTGGGCCCCTACGACATGCAATGTTTTCTGGGAAATTCCTGGAATGCAAGGAAAGCCTCTGGGAAGTGAAATTGCAGACGGCAGTTGATGGTGGAAGGAGTTGAATGTTGAATCAGTTGGATTTGGAATACTCGAGAGTGAGGTTCCACTTTGAGCGGACGTCAGAATCGGAATTTGGCTGACCATGTAAATTTACGGCATGGATGCTTATCATAATTTTTCATTTTTACTTTTGTTTTCTTTTTTTAATGTGTTAATTTAAAATAAAAAATTTTTCGTTTAAAACGATAAATGGAATTTATTAATTATATATACAACGTCTCACGCTACCACAGCAATAGTATATATAATTAATTGGTGGCAGCAAATGGGATATGTAATCTAGAATAAATTAGATTACGGATCTATGTTAACCTGATTAAACAGATGATGAGCCAGTGGAAAACGGACAAGCAGAGTTGTGGATTCGTGAAGTCTAATTGGAGTCGTGGTTTTTTCTCGGAGTTCTAGCAAGCAGAGAACTGGTAAAAGAACTTTATCGACAAAAGCTGTGTAGTGTATGGACAGTCAACTATAGATTTGGTGATACGTGTTTGTGTTTCTTAATATATCCAGTGGAATGAAGATATGCGGCGTACCATCTGAGTTGTCTACATACGGATCTGAGGTGAAATTAGTGCCTCATCAGCGAAACTAGTGTCTTCAAATCTTCAAACATCTGTGTGTGTCATCGTTAAAAGTGCTTGGAAGCCTGGTATCAGTGTGGAGGAAATATCTGCATCTGAAGGTAAGCTCTTTTATGAAATCTTCTATAGAGGTCTGTTTTAAATTGAATTTTGTGTATAAATTTTAATTTTGGGGAACAAAACTCTATGTGAAATTTAAGAATTCTAGGGAAGCTATTAATTTGGTTTTTAAATTTTTAGTTAGAATTTTTATGTTTGTTGATTTTCTGGTATCTGTTTGGTATAATATTGGGTTAAGAAAATTATATACTTATGTATATGTTAAAATTTACTTATAGTAAATTGTTATTGATTAATTGAGATTATTAATCAGGGTATTTTAATCATAAATTTGTATAAAACTTTTGGAAATAAGAGTTTTGTTTATATACATTTTATTTATTACAGTAATAAAGTTATAGCTTAATTTTATGGGTATACTGTGGATGCTTATGATTAATGTTTCAAAATAAATTGATGTTATACTGTACTGATGGGTATAAAATTTATTTTGGGGGATATACTCAGTTTGAAAGACGTCACTGTTGCATGAGAATTTGCTATATTGAAATTGTGTCGTTTTTGAATACATTATTATACGTATAGTGAAGAAAATTCTATTTCTGTATTCATTGTATTATTGTAAATTGAATATATCTGTTATTTTGAAATTTATTATATTTTGGGAAAAAATATGGCAGACTATTTAGTAAAATATAATAAAAGCGTCTTGCTATTATTAGCAGAGGAATTTGAGACCAGTGTGTCAAAAACATGTAAAAATCAAGCTATAATTCAGGCTATAGTTAATGCTGAGGATTATAAAGAAAGTTACGCAAAACTTCGCTTGCAATATATTCTTGAACAGGAGGCAGAGCGGAAAGAACAGGAAAAACAAATTGAAAAAGACCGTAAAGAAAGAGAGAGGCAAATTGAATTAGATAGGATTGCACAAGAGGAAAAAGATAAACTTAGGAAATTTGAGTTAGATAAACTTGAAAAACAACTTGAGGTAGATAAACTTGAGAAACAACTTGAGGCAAATAAACTCGAAAAACAACTTGAAAAACAACTTGAATTACAAAAACTTGAAAAAGAACAGCAATTTGAATTAGAAAAATTGCGTATTCAAAATTCTGCGGATGTTGTTAGTGTTTCATCTAATGAATCAAATGTAGATTTTCATAGAACTCCTAAGGTAAATTTAAAGGATTTGGTTCCGCGCTTTGATTCTAAATTAATTGATATAACCCTTTTCTTTATGATTTTTGAAAGGCAAGCCGAGAAAGCTAAAGTTTCTCAGGAAGATTTGGTTAGTCAATTAATTCCTTTATTACCTTCTGATATTGCCGAAATTGTAGTAAAACAACCAGCAGACAAATGTGATGATTTTCTGCATATAAAGAAAGTTTTGTTAGATAGGTTTAGGCTAAGTACAGGCGCCTTAAAACAAAAATTTGAAACTCATCAAAGAAAATCTGGTGAATTATGGGTAGATCTGATTTATGAGTTAAGGGGTTATCTGGATAATTGGTTAGAGTCATTAGAAGTGAGAGATTTTGAATCCTTAAAAGAACTAATGCTCACGGAACAATTGAAAAAACGTGTCCCTTTTGAGATAAAAGAAAAATTTATGGATGATTGGGAGGAAATAAAGATTGCTTCTAAACTCGCGGAAAAATCGGATAAATTTGAGAGTATAAGAAGAGAATTTAATAGGTCGGATAGAAAACCGTGGGAAAATAAATCTTTTCAGGATAAGCAAAAAGACAGCTTTAATTCTAAAAGTAGAAAGGAAATTAAACCAAAATTGGAATTTGAGAATACGAAAGAGTGTGGGAAATTTGATCAATTTAAGAAGGACAATGCTTTCGAAAAGCAAAGACAAGTCCAATGTTATAATTGTTTGGCAGTGGGGCACATCAGACCAAATTGTCCTGAATTGTTAAAAAGTAAATCTAATTATGAGGATAAAAGCATAGCTTGGATTGTTACTAGTGATGGGAAAAATGTAAATAATAAGGAAGGTGTGGAAACTGAATTACCTATGGTTGATTTATGCGTGAATGGTAAGAAAGTAAAAGCGATTAAGGACACAGGTGCGCAAATTGCGGTTTTTGATGCTAATGACATTCCGTGGAGTGCTAAGAAAGTGGGAAATGTCTTTCTTATACCGGCCCTCGGAAATAGACAAAAAGCGGATTTGGTGTCAGTGCCGGTTGCTTTGATGGAAGGTGAAAAAGAGTGTGTTGAAAAAAATGTGGTGGTTGCAGTTGTGAGAAAACTAAATTCTCCGCCCCTTATAACACCAGCTGTTTATGACTTATTAAAGTTAGGAAATATGGAAAAGCAAAATTCGGTGTATAAACAAGTGGGGAATCAAAGAGAATTAAATGGGCAGGGAACCCTCAGAATATCTAGCGATCATGAGCAAAGGGTTGTTAGAAAAATGGTTGTGAATGAAATCTGTGAATGGGATAATAAGTCTGTTAATGAGATAGAGGTAAATTCACTGGAAGACGTGACTGATAGGTATTTGGAAAAAGGGTCTAAATTGATCGATACAAAAGAGGGTGCGTCTAAAAAGGATGGTGATAAAAGGTCAGGTATTGGAGGTCAATTTCGGGAAAAGAATTCTGAGCATGATGTAAATATACCCAGGTATTTTGTCGGTAGTATGGGATTTATACATGTTAGAAATAGAATTAGAAAGAAATTGAGTTCATCTATGACTGTGGCCAGTAAATTTAACTCTAGGATGAAGGAAAATAATAGAGTAAATTGGGGGGCTAAATGCCAAGAAGATGTGAATAAGAAATCAAAGTTAAAAAGAATGGAGCATTCTTCTTTTAAAACGGATCACAAAGAAAGATTTATTGAAATCAAACAAGATTTTGAAAGGAAAAATCATGATTATGAAGTTGTGAGGCGAAAATTATTGTCGAAAAGATTTTCTGATAGAAGTAATATAGATATTGGTTTTTGGGAGAATTCTCTAAATTAAGTTTATTCTAAATTTGGGAGTACTCATTATTGTAATATCTGTATTGTGTTTATTTATCATTTAATGCTTAATATTATTTTCGTAATAGTAAAACTTCATTAATTTAATAATTGCATAATTTAGTATGCTTTCTTTTTGTTTGTTAGGAGTGTCTAAAATTTAGGCTTTTAGGCATGTTTTTAAGAGAATCGGTTTAGGCATTGTGTTGTATATAGATTTTTTTCTTTTTTTTTATTATTACTTTTTTTTTGTTAGAATCATGTAAAGTGTAATCTGTATTTGGTATTATATGTATGTGAAGTATTTCAAAATTGTTTCTTAGGGCATCAATTGTATAAATTATTCCTGGAATTATACTTAGGTATTGTAGGTGAGGGAGTATAGTAAATCCTATTGACAGTGTGGTCTAACAAATACTGAGTATGGGAATGTGTTTGTATTCTATAGGGATTTTTCATGTGTTATTCTAAATTCCTTTATACTTTGTTGACCTCTTTAGAAATTGATTGAAGGAGCTTATTCTATTAATATATATGCCAAATTTCTTCTAGAAATTTTTTCTTAGGGGGAGGTGTTGTGATGAGTTGACATGTTTCAACTCCTCCCTTATTTGTGGAAAAAGGATAATCTCTCTGGAATGAAAATAATATGACAGATTGATCTCTATTGACAAAAATTCTATCAATAGTGTGAATTTCATTTTCATTTTGAGATAAGCCAAGCTGCAATACATGCTTTGTATTGAATGGTATGTTATCTGAATGAGTAGATAAGAATTGTAAAGTATTGTTCTTGTGGATACAAAGAACTGGGCCCCTACGACATGCAATGTTTTCTGGGAAATTCCTGGAATGCAAGGAAAGCCTCTGGGAAGTGAAATTGCAGACGGCAGTTGATGGTGGAAGGAGTTGAATGTTGAATCAGTTGGATTTGGAATACTCGAGAGTGAGGTTCCACTTTGAGCGGACGTCAGAATCGGAATTTGGCTGACCATGTAAATTTACGACATGGATGCTTATCATAATTTTTCATTTTTACTTTTGTTTTCTTTTTTTAATGTGTTAATTTAAAATAAAAATTTTTTCGTTTAAAACGATAAATGGAATTTATTAATTATATATACAACGTCTCACGCTACCACATATTAAAACAAAAATCATTTGTAACTTTTATTTCGAATTTGGCAAAAATAAGTTCATCAAATGTACATATTAAAATAACAAAATGAGAATTATTTTGATCGGAAAATAAGAAAAAAATTATTTTCCTGTTTCAATATTTCATTAATGCTCCCCTCATCAGTATGGATTTTGGAGTACTCAACTATCCAGACATTTGAAGCATTCGGCAATCAGCATTTCAAGAACCAGCCGGTTAATTCAGCCTTTATAGTATCATTTTTCAGAGATATATAATTTTGTTAAGTTACATTAGAAAACTTGGTTTATAGGTGTTAAATGTTAGTGTGTTCTTAGTTTATATGTGAGTATAATTATATACTGTTCTAAACTATGTAACTAACAATTCTAACCTCTGCTTGTTATTCTTTAAATCTTTTTTAATCCATAGAAAACTTTTGTGTTTTTTTTTTTTTAAAAACACAGGGGGGGGGGGGGGGGGGGGGTGACGATATATTTTTTTACTGCCGACTAGAAATTTTTGCTGGCTACCAGATTTTATCAAATTTGTAAAGCCCTGGTTGGGATACATTGTAAATGTAAACATAAAAACAACTACACTTTGTAGTAAAAAGAATAATATATACAAATGCTTTGACTTCTGTCATTATAATTGTATCACTTAACGCTGATTTAAATTTTTTGATTTTCTGTATTTTTTTTAAACTGCCAAGGATTTAATCTGTCTTGAAGTTTCAGAATAATTGTTGAATTGCTCAGTGTTCCTCTGGTGCAACAGTATATGTTCTTCCTGTAGCACTTACTGGAGAAGACACTATTTTCATTATATGTTCATATGGAATCCAACAAACATCAGATGATTTTGGCCATGAATATGATGAACTAGGACCATGAGGATGCATGAATACAATTTTATAGTCATTGAATTCTTCGTAGTAATCCAAAATCTTTCCAATCCACCAATTAATACTATATACGCATGCAACATATTGTTCACTTTTAAGTGTCAGTGGTCTAATAGTTTTTTTAAATTCCACAGTAGCGATAAATTTTGATGAGGAACCTGATACTCTAGAAACCAGTAATTGGCTATCATTTATTGGTACAAAGCTGTGATTAAGCCGTGTTCCTATGATTGTATCTGCCATTGCATATCTACCTGCTAATTGACTGTTAGCAATTTCAATTTCAGATTTTGTTAGAAAAAAACTCTCGATTCCGTTAATAGATCCTTTTGCAAAAGTATAGAGATCAAATGCATTTAATATTCCATCTTTAAATGGACGCTGAAGGCTTTCTCTGGTGGCCATGTGCTTTATGGTACCACCTATTCCATCACAAGCAACTTTTCTATGACACGAGGTAAAAAAATGCCATTCAGCTTTCACACCATGGTCTTCTTCATGATGGGAGAGATTATTAAAGTTTTTATAATTTTTGTACTGGGCTGATGATCTATCACTAAAATACTTTATGTATTTAATCTGTGGAAATTGTGTGATTAAATACTTAACAATTACATTTTGGAAAGCCCAAAATGTTGTAGTGTCATGAACTAAATGCTCACTTATTACACACATAGGAATAGATTTCACTGTATCAGTGATATTGTTCTTTATATAGGCAAGAAAAGGATGAACAGTAACCTGCTTTTTTTTCCAGTGAATACTTTGAATAGCATCTTGCATAATGCAAGTATAATTTTCAGAAAAATCTTTCAAAAGCATTACATTAATTTAGATGTCAGAAAAATGTAATTTTGGCCATTGTTTTTTAAACCAGGAATACTTACATGCTTTAAGATAGTCACTGTTTTTTCAGTTACATCCTATGTGTAAAAAACTATTTTTTTATAAAACAAAAAATTTTACCACTCCAATTTTTTTTAGGTGCGTTCGTAATTATATAAATACGTAGCACCTATTGTCGTCGCTTGGTCCGTCCGTCTGTCTGTCCGTCTGCATATAACAACGCAAAAACTACCCAATCGAATGGTTTGAAATTTTAGATATATTATCTTTGCAGAAATTTGTCGAGACATTTCAAATTTTATGAAAATCGAATCAAAACTTTAGGAAATATTAATAAAAATATTTATTAAGAAATGTGAATTATTTAAAAAAAAAATCTGTGCTTTTTTGTTATAGGAGCTTCCGAGGTTGAATCGTCAAGCGACCGAGATATTTATTTTATGACAAAAATTAATCTGCAGACGATATAATTCATTTCACAGAAATAAAAATCAAGAAGATCTGAATATTTATATAACTAGCTATAGCACGAACGCACCTCAATTGTCACGTTTGACGTACAATTTCCAACTTGTTTTTATTTAAAGTACACACATCAATGATGGGTCACTGTTTTAATGGCCCATTACACCAAGCCATTTTTTGAGGGTGATATTTTCACATTGCATGTAATATAAAGTATTAAAATGAAACTACTGTTTTGATATCATGTATGCATTCTTAGTACAAAGATCTTCCAATTGGTACCAAAAATATAGAATTTGAGTCATTTGTTGTCAAGTTATGGGCATTTTTAGACATTAGGATGGAATCCAAGATGGCCGCCATTTTATAAAAATGACCAATTTTCAAAAGGCTATATCTCAGCTAATATTGTGCAAATCATTTTTAAATTTCAGATTTGAAGGTTTCACTACTATGTCTGTCTATGATAAAAATTTAAAAAAAATCTGTGGCTATGATGCAACACCCATTGATTGAATTCGTATGGAATGACCCCAAAGCGAAACCAGAACTATTTGTATTTGTCAGCACAACTGCAGACGAATTTGAAAATCATAACAGAAACGAAAGTTCAAAAATGCTGTTCGAATAATGCCCTGCGAGAGATGATTTTAAGGACAGCACCACCGATTCAGATCATGCGCGGACAAGGCGCTGTAATGCAAAGAGGAGAGATGAAAGCTCTGAAAGTCAATGATGCGTACACACAACAGGCGGGCAAAAATCTTGCATAGCGATGAAAGTGAAAACATACGCGTACAATCTTCTGCAACCAAAAGGCTGAATGAAGCGATAGCTGATAAAAAAACCCTCAAAAGGGTTGGGAAAAAGATAACAGCGAAACACCATAAAGCATAACATACGAAAATGACGATATAAAAATAAAATCACGTCAAAACAAACAATGTGAGAATTTATCTCACAATAAATGTATTCAAATTCTCAGGCATGAGATTTTTCTGCAGATCTCTGATTTTCAACTTTATCAGGATTTTTACCACTCTTAAAAAAATCACAAATTTTGTCAACAGGCTGCACAAATGTCTCTATTTTCATCAATGGATCCCAAATTTTGGCAGTTATATCAAACATCACTCCTAGATGTGCACTATTCAATTCCTTTCTAGCCACAACGTAAATGTCAGTGTGTATGTTAAATTTATTTCATTAAAACCTAAAAGGAAACAAAACTATACCATATATTTTTTGCATATCTGTTTTATTTTTAAGGAGATCTTTATTGCCATGATAAATAAATGACTAAATTCATCACTCATCTCATTGAATGTCTACTATTTTACTATTATCTCATTAAAGAAAAAGCATGTTTGTTTATTGTATAGTTTATTCCATTTTTATTCAAGGTGCATAACACAATTTTCAAGTGATTTAGCTTCCTTTTTATAGTTTGTCTAACAGTGATAAAACTAACTTGAATATAATCTTTTTCAGTAAAATATTAATTATATAAAAGTAGGTGTTTTTGAAAATAAACTTTATTTTTATATTTTTAATTATTATTTTTTTCCCAGCTGTTAGCATTTTTTTAAATGTAGACATAGTTTGACTGGCAGTATCTGTAATAATGATATCTACTCATGTGATATACAAGCAGAAAGTGCAGAATATAATTATGCTAAAATATTTTATATTAATAAGTGCATTTCACCACTATAATCTCCTTTTTAAATTAGGTAAATAATTGCTAAATAAATCTACTTGAATAATTTTGGTAGTAACAATTTGAGTAGCATTTATCAGTACTTTACACTCTATAACAAAAAAATCAATGCACCTAGAAGGAGTTGTCAGATTGCAACAAAAATTGATGGATGTAAAGAACATGCACAGAAGGGAAGAAAAATAAAATCAGAACAATTGAATGATTTATTCCAGAGTTTGATCGCTACAAAGTGAGGAAATCAATAAAGCATTGGTTCACTTCTGGCCTGGATGAAAGTTGTTACCCAGTATAAGAATAGACTGATATATATAATTCCCAATTGGTGTTTCTGTAGTACAAAAGAAATCGTGATTTTAAACCCTATTCTATTCATTTCACTCTTTTAAATTTTGAATTCGTTAGAATAGGATCTACCGGCACATTTATATCCTGTGGGATTTCTTGCAAAATTGTATCCAACTGTCAGGCTAAATTGACAACATTCTGGGATAGATCTAATTGCCTTTCTATCACGTCCCAAATGTGCTCTATGGGGGAGAGATTAGTCAAAATAGCTGGCCAAGTGTGTCCGACAAGCTTAAAGACAATTCATACTAAAATGTACAGTATACGACCGGGTATTATGTTGTTGAAAAGTAAATCTGCAGTGATGCAGGAGGAACGGCAACAAAATGGGTTCCAGAATGTCATCTATGTACCACTTAGTGCTGAAAGTGTGCCACTAATTACTTTCAAAGGTGTCAAGAAATCAAAGGAAATGGCATCCCAGACCATAACGTCCTGTTGTGGACCTGTGTCACATGCGTTAGTAAGGACAGTATTCCCACACTAGAGTCCTCCATGGTCAAATTGCATCTGACCCGAACACAACAAAAAAAATTTTGCCTACCCTAAACATTTTAATTCAAACCCGAAGTGAAAGAAAATTAATCCATATTTTAATACAATTATGGAAAAGTAGCCTACAATTACATATTTAATATCAATTTTATCTTTTTTGTCTAAAAATGAGCAACTATACACTCATTAATATTCAAATATATAGTTTTTTTCATTTGAAAAATATTCAGGACTTTCTTTTAAAAAATCTTGTCAACCCAACCTGAAAGAGTGAAAACTGAAATTACTCCCCCCCCCTCCCCCCCCCCCCCCAAAAAAAAAAAAAAAGTCTTAACCAACCCAAATTGCCGGTTGGGTCATGTTCAGATATAAAATCAGGTTACCTGACCTTATGCAGGACAACATTGACTCATGGCGTAATGGTTAGACCGAGTGTACATTCTTTCTCAGTCATCTGTTATAGTATAGTTATCTGTCTCAGTTCATCAGTGCTTTCTCAGTCATCTGTTAATGATCATGTTGGACACTTGTGTATGGGTCACACATTGGATGGTTGATAACGACGAATCTGGTGCACTGACAGCTGATCTGACAATCACTGTGTCTTCCCATTCTGTTGTGGTCCTAGGTAGACCACTGCCATCCTGACTCTTAAATCTACTGTTGTTGGTCCAATCTTGCTAGCATCATCCAATCGCTCCATTACTTCGATCCAGATGTTGAGCGATTCTTTGATTTGCCCATCCAGCCTCTTTCATTCTGTTGATGCAACCTCTTTCAAACCATGAAATATGCCTGTAATGAGGACAAATACATTGGTGAGGCATTGTTACAGTTGGTGTAAGATATCTGCAGTCGAAATATCACAAAAACTTTGAACATCAGATCAAGAATCGCTCCTTATCTGCATCTGCTGAATGCTAAATTCCTATGCACTAGAGCTTCTGCTATTCATTTGTTGGATACCAAATTTTAATCATTTGCATGTTTGGCTGAAACATCTTTGTAAACAAAATTTAATTACAATCGGACAACTCTTTCTAGGTGCATTGATTTGTTTGTGATACAGTGTATATGTAACTAGTAGAGATGATACGCAGGCCCGAAATGGGCTTGGGTTTGATTTTTGTACCAGTCTTCGGGTTCTGGTTTAGGCTCAATGTCAAAATTTTATTTATTAAATTGAAAACAAGGAAAAAAAAAAAAAAAGGCTTGGTATTTGTGAAACAAGATTATTCTAAGTTTCCTAAAGTGTTTTACAATCCTTTAAAAATCAGTTTGATAGTGAATTTAATTGTTATTGATGGGATAAAAAATATTATGTCTTTCTTCCAAAGTTGTACAATGATATTATAAAATAAGAATTGTGACTTTTGCAGATTTCTGTCTGTGGTTGGGTATAAATAATGTAACGATAAATGTTGGAACGGGAGAAAGAACAAATAAAAATTAATAAAACAACATAAATATTGATATATCAATCTTCTAAAGATCGGAGTATATCAACATGATTAAGCTGAGCCAAAAAGTGCTTGCTCTAAATCCTACTCTAACACATCATTACAGGACGCTCTCGAATAGTGGCACATGTTAACGCTGAAAATAATGAATCTAACACTTAAAAAGCAAAAAGACTAAAAGTTAAAATTTAATCTGAAATGTAGTAATATTGAAAGTTATTTATTATTTACTTAAAGAATTGTTATCAATAATGTTTAATAATTAACAGATACTGAAATCATTACTATATTGAACTTTACGACGATGTTCTATATATTAAAGCTAGAATGATGAACTATCTGAAAATGAAATAATGTAAAAGTAGCCCCAATCAGATCACAATAACAGAAGTCAAGTATTCAGTATAAGCAGCTTTTATTTCAATAATAGCATTTTTAATCATCAAATTATGAAGCTCTACAAAATATGATGCATATATATAAAAATAATAGTATACAGATAACATCTATCTTGCTCGATTCAGTTCCAATTTATTCATTTTAATACTTTAAGTTCTAACTTAAGTAATAGTTCGTGAAAGAAATTATTCGGCTTATCTACGTTGAAGAGAGTCTTAAAATTTGATAAAAGTTCTTCAAATAAATTAGGAGATGAAAACTCTTTAATCATAGAAGGTGATATAAGTTCTTTAGTAATATATGGTGAAAGGAGATCTTTCTACAGAATGTAAAAAAATTTCTTAGAAATAATTTTTAGAGATTAGTGCTGTCCGCTGTAAAGAACAAAATCTGCTAGTTTTTCACAATGTAGAGACAAGTTGGTTGACATCGGTAATTTTGAAGGGTGAAGACAATCTCAGCAGAAAATTAAAGTAATTAATTTTTAGTCCGGAAAATATATACTGGAACTTTGGAAGAGTTAATAATTTGAAGTTATGAAAACTGGAAGACGCCGTTGTTAGATCTTGAAATGAAAATCGACGATAATATGTTTTTCGCTGTCCGGAAAATAGCCCGGCGTCACTCGCCTGCCGATTCCAAAGATTTTCTTGGACGATTGTTAATTGCAAAGTTATAACAGTACGAGGATTTAGATGTATCGTTTTATATTGAAAATTTCTGGATGTTAGGAACTGCAGCTGAGATATGGCAAAATGACCTAAAACATTCGACCACCCCTCTTTAACCCCCTTCTGGGGGGGAATTTCTAAAATCGCTGAAATAGGTGTTTAATCATTTTTTTAGTAGATTTGTTTTTCTGATTTTTGCGCTCCTACCTATAACTGCTGCTGAGATATGGCGAAATGACCTAAAACATTCGACCACCCCCCCCCTTTAACCCCCTTCGGGGGGGGGATTTTCAAAAATCCTTTCTTATTGCTTGCCTAGGCCATAACAGCAATCTACAGTCCAAATTTCGTGAACCTGACTTTTGTAGTTTCGGCTGAGCGTTTATGAGTCAGTCAGTCAGCGTTTCCTCTTTATATAATAGTATAGATAACATCTAAAAAACATAGTTACGATTTAAAAGTATTTAAAAATAGCTTATTTTTTATGTAATATAGTCAACAGTAATATTAATAATTGTCTTTTTGCACTTGCCCCTTGCACGGGGAGGGTGAAAGCAGAACAGGTGGGCAGCATTATTTCCCTTTCAATTCAATACTAGTAAACACAAGTATCATTTCAAACATATTTCGCATTTGGTTTCTCTAACAGCAGATTATATATATACGCATATGGCAGAAGAACAGGAATGCCGAACGTTGGGGTATTCCAAATTTTGGAATGAAATGAGTTTAAAACAATTTAATGGCTTTAATAATAACTTTCTATTTTCCTAACAAAAGATAAGACTAAAAAAAAAAAAAAAAAAGATAAGACTATTTTAATGTAGAGAAAAACAGAAAATTTTGTTTGGATCAAAAATGATAACGATATCAAAATATCAAATTTCCCCTCCCCCTATAGATATCATACGATATCAAGTGCCAGACTCCCCCCCGTCCCCACTAACGTGATAACGTTATATATGCACAGCCCTTTTCTTTCTGGATGCTTGATGAAATTTGCTATATTTTTTTACGATTTTTCTCGCGACCGATTGCAAATTTTACGGGTTTTTTCCTGCGATCGTTTCACGGAATTTACGTTTTTTTCGCGATCCTTTGCTAAATTTCGCGAATATTTTCTGCGACCGACTGACGAAATTGATTTTTTTCGCGACTATATGCTGAAATTCGCGATATGTTTTTCTGCGACCGATTGATGAAATTCGCTATTTGTTTTAAAGATCTTTTGACGAAATCAATCATTCTTTTCCACAATCGACTGATGGAATTCTTACTTTTTTATGCGCTCTATTTGATTAAATTCTCGATTTTTTTCCGGGATTGTTTGATTAAATTCGCGTTCATTTTGTCTGCGAAAGTGATGAAATTCGCGATTTTTTTTTTCCTACGCGACCGATGGACCTACCACCCCCACCACCACCACCCCGTTCAACCAATTGTTGAAATCTGCGATTTTTTTTTCTGCTACTGACTGGCAAAATTCGCAATTTTTTTTTACGGTGGCCGATTGATGAATTCATATTGCAAAATTCCTCTTAAAAAGAAAAAAAGTGCAGTTTTCTGAAAAAAAAAAAAAAAAAAAAAAAAAAAAAAAAAAAAAAAAAACCGCGGACGAATTGCATGCCTGTAAAAGAAGTAAATACCATAAATTTTTTGATTATTATTATGCGGTATTTCTGTATTTTGTGCAGGATTTGCGACAGCATACGTTCTTGAAATGGAAGGCCTGATGGAAAGTAGCGTCGGGGATGATCTGCAAGAAGTTTTTACCTCTATGATTCCTGTATCTGATAATTTTCATCTCGAAAAACCACACTTACTTATTTCATTTCCATAACTGAAGCCTTTTTTTCGGGATAAATTGTTTTCTGATTTCAAGAAAGGCGAAAAAATTAAAATTTTAAATAGAAAGGCGAAAATATTTATTGCATTTTACTCAATTCACTGATGGCAGAATTTCAGTACGTACTGGCAAAGTCGGAAGCAAAATAGAGTTTAAGGGAAGGTACCGTTTTTCATTTTAAGAATCTTTGCTTTATTTCTTTCCGATAATTTACGGATATTTCAAAAAAACTATGATATATCTATGCATGTGGTGTGGTATACGTTGATCTCGTGCCATATTTCATCTTTTTCTTGGAGTTCGGCCAATTTGTAGTCAAGTGGTTTAAGTCATCGAAGCGCTAGAAAAACTGCGGTTGTGCGGATATAGAGTTTTGTATTGATCTTTTTCACCCGTCATGCAGATGTGACATAATGTACTTGAATAGTTTTAATCTTATGAAGATGATTTAAACCCGCATCTCTTTTCTTTGTCTGTTCTAACGTGTGGATCGAAACGAAAGAGCCGATGTTTAAAGCGCGATTTAAAAAAGAAAAAAGTGTTTTCAAATACATAAAATTAATTGAGAACATAAATTGATTACAAACATAAATTACATACACGCATAAAAAAAATGTTAAAAATATTTTCCAAACAATTTTGTCTGGCGAAAATTTATTGTTAAAACAATCTCCAAACATTAAAAAAAAAAGTCAATCCTCCCTTTACTGTTATACGCATGTAACTCGTTCTGCTATTAACACTATTTCTAACAGTGTCAACTGAAACCTTTTAAAAATTTTCGATTTATGGTTATTTGTAATTTTTAGATTAAAAACAATCACAAATAATTTTTAATACCTTGAAGACTTATTTTTATACTATTAGTTTTAAAAATTACGAGTAAAATAAACATAAATCAAAACTTTAAAAGGTGTCATTTGACAACAGTAGAAATAGTGTTAATACTGGCCAAGTGCGGGTCGGGTATTTTGAGTAGTTGTGTTTGAAGAAAACAAAAGTTTTTAATCCTTTTAGCACTTTAATAGGGCTACCAACTGTCCGATTTTAGACAGGACATGCCATGATTTTACCGATTCTTCATATGAGATCCGATACTAAATGTGCGATTAAATTCATTTGAAAATTATCGTTTTATCCAGAAATGTCTGCGTCTGCAACAACATATGTAATTTCGTCAAAGTCACATCAAGATGATTATTATTGCAATCCGAACGATCTTAAGAAAGTTGAGATTGCATGAAATTTGAATACATCATTTAGATAGAGTACAGTATTTATATTTTGATAATTATCAACGAATCGTACATAGTTTTCTTTAAAATTGAACTACACCAGAAATTAAATAGAGTAAAGCATTAAGAGTTTACACTAGAGTCCTGCACGGGTCGGTTTGTACCCGACCCGAACTCGCAAATTCCATTTGAAGTCAACCCGCAACCCGACCCGAACCCGACAATTTTCAACCCGCACTCGACCCGAAACCGAAATACTTCAACTTGCAACCCGACCCGAACCCGCATTGAAAGGACATTAAATCATATTTTAAATGCTATTGTGAAAAGTAATGTACAATTATATCTTTAATACAAATTTTATATTTTAGAAAAATGGACAAATCTATATTCTTTAATATCTCTATAATAAAACTGTAAGTCATGTGACTGTCCTCAACAGTTCCGGGATGCCGCATCGCTTTTTCATATGCCAAGCGGCCATTTTTATTCAAAATTATTTTTTCGAATAAACTGCATAAAAGTTACATTTTAAGAAAGATCGTTCAAAATAAATTAATATTTGAGAGATGACTTGCGTTCAATTATGTATATATTCTGCAATAACTTCAGTCGAAAGATTCGCAGTTCAAATTCTCTATTCATAAAAGTAAACAAAAAAAAGATTGATTCGTCGTGAACATTTAAAATATTAAATCATGGAGGTAATCATTCGCAAAGCAAGTTCTCCGCGAATGAATTTTTGGACCGCTGCCTCGCGTCAAAAAAATAATTCGCACCAGTGAGACAATCAAAGTTTACCATAATTATGTGCTATACAACTCAACTTTCGGACCTTTTCTTGACGTAAATTGAACTCATGTAATAATATTTAATGAATCAGATTTTTAGCATTTTTAAAATCGCTAATACAGCTTTTATTTATCGCGTGTACAAATTAGAAATGATACTTTGATTTTGAAATCAAATGTTTTGATTTATGATATTATTTCTTATTTATTTATTTATTTTCGCTTTTAAATGAAAAGTGTGAAGTATTTTAAATTTATGTAATATAAGCATTTTAGATTAAAGTTAAGTATTTTAAATGAAATGAGTGACAGGTTTATAATTTAAAATTAAATTAATTGTAGTATGAATGACGGTGATGGGAACGATATTTGGCGAATTATCATCTGCTCCCGGCTAACAAAAATACTCATAATTAAAAAAAAGAATAAAAATAAATAAATGATAGTTTGTTGTAAATAAATATTGATATACATATCAAAAATAATTTATAGAATTAAAATAAAAAATAAAAGTAAATAAACAACAATTTCCATAACAAAGTTTTCGCCAAATTGGCGGGGGAGGGGGAATCGCGCCAACGTGCGTATGTGACATTTGTACCCAAAAAATATGCGAAATGCTACCATGATCGCAAAAGTTCATGATTTGTCTATTAGAATCTTCCGATTTGGCGAAGGATTAAGGGAAAATTAAATTATGAATAAATGTAACGTGTTGCAATGTTTAACATACATTTAAGGGAGACCAAACTGGTCGCCAGTGGCGGCTAGTTCAAATATAGTGAAACCTCTGAATAGCGGACACCTCGAAATCGTTGAATAGAGTCCTGCATCGGGTTGCGTTGTTTCTATTTTTACTTTCTTCTATCTTTACAAGAAGAAAGTATTGGATTCATGAAAATTTACGACTTCTGATTTGCGACGGATTTATACGTTTTAGAAGGTCCTGAACACGATTTGACCATTTTTAGAAAATGTCTGTCTGTATGTGACATAGATTTTGTGGGCGCTCTATCTCAAGAACTAATGCACGAAATTTAATAAAACTTTATATTCAGTTAGTCCATGATATAAATTGGTGCTGATTAGTTTTTGGTGAAAATCGCCCGACAGGTGGCGCTGCTATGCTGTATTTTTTGCGATTTCCGCAATAGCTATATCTCAAGAACTAATGCACAGAATTTCATCAAACTTCAGATTAGGTTAGACCTTGACATAAATAGATGCTGCTTATGTTGTGTAGATATCCCAATAGGTGGCGCTGCTATACAACTTTTTTCTCGATATTTATGATAGCTATATCTCGAGTACTAATCCACGGAATTTTATCAAACTTCAGATTCTGTTATATCTTGACATAAATAGATGTTGCTTACGTTTTGGTGTAAATTGCCCAATAGGTGGCGCTGCTATGCTTTTTTCATTATTATCACGATAACTATATCTCAAGAACTAAAGCACAGATTTTCATCAAACTTCAGATTCAGTTAGATGTTGACATAAGTTGTTGTTGATTAGGTTTTGGTGAAAATCTCCCGGCAGGTGGCGCTGCTACACTGTATTTTTTGCGATTTCCGCAATAGCTCTATCTCAAGAACTAACGCACGGAATTTCATCAAACTTCAGATTAGGTTAGACCTTGACATAAATAGATGCTGCTTACGTTGTGGTGTAGATATCTCAACAGGTGGCGCTGCTATGCTGCATTTTGCAGGATTCACACGATTTTAGCAATAGTCATATTTCAAGAACTAATGTACGGAATTTAATAAAACTTTAGATTCAGTTAGACCTTGATATAAATTGGTGCTGATTCTTTTTAGTCTATGCGAAATCTGTGTGAGATAGAAGAAAGTTTTGGGATTGGCACATCCGACTAGTTTTTTTTTTTTTTTTTTTTTTTTTTTTCGGACTCTTAATTTTCCTTCTGAGTGTCGCGTCTCGTGTTCACTCAAGAATAATTCTTCCGTGTCATATTTAGGTTTTCTGCAAATCGGATTGTTGGGATTTTCACAAAAAGTTTGAACAGAACTATGTTTCAGAAGAAAATAAATACGTATTTGAATGAGTACATATTCAATTTACTGCATGATAAAAAATAAAATATATATAAGAAATGTGATCATAGATCATTCTTTCTTTACGGTGCAGTTAAGAACCATTTTTTACTTTCTTCTATCTTTACAAGAAGAAAGTATTGGATTCATGAAAATTTTCGACTTCCGGTTTTCGACGGATTTATACGTTTTAGAAGGTCCGGAACACGATTTGACATGTCTGTCTGTGACTCTGTGTGTCTGTATGTGACAAAAATTTTGTGGGCGCTCTATCTCAAGAACTACTGCTCGGAATTTAATAAAACTTTAGATTCAGTTAGTCCCTGATATAAATTGGTGCTGATTAGTTTTTGGTAAAAATCGCCCAGCAGGTGGCGCTGCTATGCAGCATTTTTCGAGATATCCGCAATAGCTCTATCTCAAGAACTAATGCTCGGAATTTAATAAAACTTTAGATTCAGTTAGTGTCTGATATAGATTGGTGCTGATTAGTTTTTGGTAAAAATCGCTCAGCAGGTGGCGCTGCTATGCAGCATTTTTCGCGATTTCCGCAATAGCTCTATCTCAAGAACTAATGCTCGGGATTTAATAAAACTTAATATTCAGTTAGTCTCCGATATAAATTGGTGCTGATTAGTTTTTGGTAAAAATCGCCCAGATGGCGCTGCTATGCAGCATTTTGCAGGATTTACACGATTTTAGCAATATTCATATCTCATGAAATAATGCACGGAATTTAATAAAACTTGAGTTTCAGTTAGACCTTGATATAAATTGGTGCTGATTCTTTTTAGTGTATGCGAAACCTGTGTTAGATAGAAGAAAGTTTTGGGATTGACACATCCGACTAGTTCTTTTCTCAGAATATGAAAATCACTATCAACATTTTGTTTATGATACACACACAAAGACATGTATCGTATATGTGTGATAGTTTATGCACATACATACGCTGCGTGTGCGTATATTTGGAGGTGCCCACTATTCCAAGGTATAAGCATACAAATATATAAGTGTTAGGAATGGAAAAAGTGTTCGCTAAATAGAGGTGTCCGCTTTGCGGGAGTGTCCATTATGGAGGTCTTTTTGTATATATATATATATATCTTTAACCTAAAAAAATATTGTGGGCATTTTTTTTGAAAAAACGGGGCAACCGAGCCCGACCAGCAAGAGTAAAAACCCAGGCCGAACCCGAAGCAATGAAAGTCAACCCAACTCGCAGCAAAAAAGTAGAGTCAACCAGTCAATCCAAGCCGAATTGCAACGAAAAATTATAGCGCCAACCGAACCGCGGGTCGGGTGCGGGGAACCGGACCCGATACATGACACTAGCCACGCGATGGCATTGATAAACTAGTGTTAAACCACCTTTGCAAATTTCTGATTTGTATTTCAATATTTTTAAATGATTCTTTTACCATAGGATATCTGAAGCCTATCTCTAACGTTGTACCTTCGTTTCTTTCTTTTTTACTTTCTTCTATCTTTACAAGAAGAAAGTATTGGACTCGTGAAAATTTTCGACTTCCGGTTTTCGACGGATTTATACGTTTTAGAAGGTCCTGAACACGATTTGACCATTTTTAGAAAATGTCTGTCTGTATGTGACATAGATTTTGTGGGCGCTCTATCTCAAGAACTAATGCACGAAATTTAATAAAACTTTATATTCAGTTGGTCCCTGATATAAATTGGTGCTGATTAGTTTTTGGTAAAAATCGCCCAGCAGGTGGCGCTGCTATGCAGAATTTTGCAGGATTTACACGATTATAGCGATAGTCATATCTCAAGAAATAATGCACGGAATTTAATAAAACTTGAGTTTCAGTTAGATCTTGATATAAATTGGTGCTGATTCTTTTTAGTGTATGCGAAACCTGTGTGAGATAGAAGAAAATTTTGGGATTGACACATCTGACTAGTTCAATTTCATTCTGAGGATAGTTTCATTTTTGGAACATACCAACCAACCAATGTTTTCCCGAAATTGAAAGTGTCCTTATAACAAAACCGCAATAAAAATAGAAAAAATAGAAATATACAACGTTCTCAGATTTCCTATACAAAGAGAATCATTTAAAAATATTGAAATGCAAAAGAGGAATTTGCAAAGAACGCCTCCATAGATTGAACATTAGCTTGAGAATTTTTGTGCTGACTAGTGACTCTTCAGTTTAAAATTACTTTTAATTTTAATTTATTTAAAATTATACATACGTTTAATTACTTCAGTTTGCATGGGAATTTATTTGAAGTCTAACATTTTAAAATATTTTATTTTATGAATTCGTTTTGAAAAAATCGTAAATTAAGTGCATGCTTATAGTATGAAGTTTATGCAACAATTCACTTTAAAGATGTGTATCCAATAAGTCGTGTATTATATTAATATTTGTGAATGCCGGCAGAAAACTCTTAAAGTATTTTTTTTTTTTTTCAAACATTGAATTTAATGGACTTCTTTTAATCCAATCGTATAGGATTAATTAACCCGGTATAAATGTTAGTAACATGTGAGTACCAAAATGTACGATTTTTGAAATTCTGTGTCTCGGAATCGGTTAAAAATAAACGTACAAAATATGCAATATTGTGTAATAAATATTATCCTATTGCACTAACAAAATTTAAACTCAAAATCTTAATTTTTTTTTCGTAATATAAGTTTCGATGAGTCTTTATTTATCAGTAAGTAAATTCCAGAACCAGTATTTTATTTATTTTAATTCGATATTTCGCAAAACTATAAAAGATAAATATAAGAAATTCACGGTATTGTGTAGTAATAGTCATCTTATTATATCAGCATCTTGCCTGTGAATCTCAATTGTCTTCTGAATTACATGAGGAATCAAATTGACTCTCATCATTTTGTGTAAATCAGGCATGTCAAACACATGAGCCACAACTGTCCAGCCGACGACTTATCTGTGACCTATGAAGCCTTTGTCATTTTACTTGTGTTTAGTTAAGTTAAAACACGCATGCAGAAAATACACTTTGCAAGAATAAATTTTCACCAACCGAGATATTACAGCTTACAAACGGTAAACATCCGAAAGTATATATCAGTGTTGCTATTTGGCATTTTTTAAAAATTCAGACTGCTATTACTATCTTCGAATAGTAGTATTCATTTTTTTAATGCGTTATTAAATAAGGGGAATAATATTCTTAGATAAAAGTTGTAGCATTCTGGAAAAAGCATCATCAACAACAACAAAAAAGTCCATCTGGCAACATTGATGTAAGATCTAAACTCAATTTTAAATTTCAGCTCCAGGAAATTGTGGATTTAAAGATAACCAATCGGAATGTAGCAAATCGCGGGATCTCGAGTCTGAAAATTTAAGGATTTGTAAATTTTTTATAGTATTCTTCTTATTTATTTTATTTTTATGCGTTCTATGTCGAAACTAATCCTTTTTTTTTTTTTTTTAAATTTAAACTCTTCGATTTTACGTCACATTACAAAATAATATACTGTATTTATTAAATAGTAAGAAATGTTTTCTAAAATTAATAAAATACAGTGCTAATTAAGGACAGTTAAAAAATTAAAAAATAAAATTTTTAATATAAAATTAAATAGCTTTTAAATGAGCAGCTTTCAAAGTGACAAAATTATTGTTTTTTTGTAAGAAAATTCCGAATGTATCCCAGGCTTTTCAATTAGGCCTTAGTCGAACGTATGGATTTTGTATTTAAGCTCATTAATTATTTTCATTATTTAGGTTAGTAAACGTGTATTGTTAATGAACCCTGGCTGATCTTTCTTCCCTGTAATTCATCTTATTGATATATACGTACTCACACACATCTCAGTATTTTTAAAGAAAAAATATTAAAGCTCTCTATCAATATGAATAAATATGATTAACTAAAGATGAAAAGTGATTTACAGTATTCTCATATTCGAACTGAAATTTTATTTGATATGTAGAAACTGCAAAAATGTAACATTAAGAAGCACAAAGTATAAAGAAAATTCACAAAAATATGACCTAATATCGGAACGATACACTGTTGGAATTGAAACTGATACTTCATCAAGTCTATTGAAGACAGTATAGCTTAAACTAATTTTTTGATTTATTACATTGAATTGCCTCATGTCAAAAGCATTAATCAGGAAATAAAAGAAATGATGTCCAGAACAATTATGGAAATTTGAATAAGTACCATTGTTAGAAAGATTTACATGAAACGTGGAATTTCAGGAATCAACTGAAATTTATAATTTCAACTAGCTGACCCACCCGGCGTTGCCTGGACCTGTAATAATAACCTTAAATATACCTAAAATCAGTGTTAAATGAATTTATATTTTAAAACGAAATTTTTTTCAAATGAATCTAAAGTTGGGGACCCCATTGCCTTCGACGGTGTCTACCGGACGTGCTACGCTCGCTCCAGTTTGTTTTTTCAACCAAACCTCAAATTTGTATAATTTTATGTTTTTTAAACCAATTTTGTATGAATTTATATTTTAAATGAAAATCTTTCCAACCAAAGTAACCCCCTCGTGTAGTGATTGCGACTTAATTTCTGACATAGATATATTAAACTTTCAATTTTGACCAATAATTCTCGAGGAAACCTAAATAATACTACCCCCCCTCCCCTCTTAAGATATGAAATATACCCCATTTCTCATGCGAAAAATATCCAGAGCACAATTATCTTCAAATCTGAACTGAATCGAAAGCACTGTTTCAGTTACAATGAATTCTGGAAAATCACTGAGGAAAAATAATTTCTGGCGAATTCGCAGGACTTCCAGAAAACTTTTTTTTTTTTTTTTTTTTTAAATAGTACATATTAATATATATTTAAAAAACAAAACAAATGCATCGTTAGAAGGGAAAAAAATACCATTTATAAATGGATATTTTTTCATATTTCGTTCAGGAAAACGGATGCGAATAAGTATTCATATTCCTGTGATGTCAGAAAGGACTTTTTTTGGATATAGAGTATGGTGTTACAACCCAAACATTTTATTTTATGTTTTCATGCAATTCTTTTGGAAAATAAGAGTTCAAAGTGTCAATCAAACGCAAGATATGAACTTCAAACTCGTTTAAAATATCCTGAGGAATGTCTGATTCGAGTTCTTCTCCAAATCCTTTTGTTAGTGGGAAAACAATCCAGGCTTCCGTGTTTGAATGACTCTACCATTACTTCAGTTTCTTTTTACATCCTTGCGCTTTATCAGTAGCATCAAAAACAGTTTCTGGTTTTCTTTGAAATGAGAGACATAAATCATTAACTTTTGTAAAAAATATCTGCCAAATACGCCAATTTCATTAGCCAACGATCGTCACACAACTTCTCTCCCAAAGGAAAAACATTGTCACTCATGACGATTCTGACTTCATTTCTTAGTTCAAAGAGACGCATTAAAATTTTACCACGGGAGAGCCACCTTATTTATGTGTGAATAAATAAAGACGTATGCAGACTCCCCACATCATCACATAAGAGTTTGAACAACCTGGTATTCTTAGGTCGTAATTTTATTATTTTTACAGTTTTATCCAGCATTTATTTTATAAAAGGTAGGATTTTCTTGATTTCAAGAGCATGTCGGTGAAGTACGCAGCGGCTACTGCTGCACCCCTCAGCTTTTTCTTTTATTTTTGCGATTCAACAGACATCTTACCAGTCATAGCTTTCGCTCCATTTATGCACACATCAACATACTTATCCCATAGGATGCTATTTTCCGCGAAAAATACGTCTAATAATTTAAATATTTCAGTGCCACTTGCGGTAGTCGGTAATGGCTTGCAAAGAAGTAAATCCTCTTGAAAAGGGTCCAAATATGAATAGCGTACGAATACCATTAATATTGCCATACCAGCAACATCGGTTGATTCATTAATTTGAAGCGAAAATTTAGTGGATTTTATACCAGAAATTAAAGTAGCTTTCACATTCTCTGCTGAGTCCCCGATTCGTCGCGACATTGTGTCATTTGACAAAGGAATCGTGTCTAACACTTTTGTAATCTTTTCGTCAAACATGCATTCGATAATGTCTTTTCCACAAGGTTTAGTAAGGTTTTCAGCAACAGTACGGGCTTCGCCAGTCTATTCCAATTGGCTTGGCAGAAGTTTTAATGTTTTTTAAGCACCTCGTCTTCAGCCAGCAATCCATTGAAAGAAAATCGACGTTATTTCCCGTATCACTAACTTAGTATTTGAAGAAACCTCCACAAGACAGATATTTTGTCATCAAAACGAAAAATCTGCAAAGTTACAGAAAATTGATTTTTAAAAATTAATAAATTACATATAATGAACTTTATAATTTGTCGTTTTTCGACTGAATGTTGACTAAAATGCAACTGATTTGAGAAGCGAGTAAACAACCAGTTTTATATGCAATAACAAATTTTTCGATAATTCTGGAAATGTATCGAAGTTTCTATTTGTTTCTGCAAACGCAGAGAAAATTCGTTAAAAATATTTTTAATTTTAAAATATTTTTAATAAAAATACTTTTAATTTTAAACATGTCCTACCTTTTCCGGAGCACTGAGAATTGTTTTGCGGAGCACAGTTTGAGAAACGCTGGACTAACTAAACCGCCCGGCGTTGCCATGGCCCGTGATAATAACCTTAAAAAAAAAAAAAAAAAGTTTGTATGATTTTATATCTTTAATCCGATTTTGTTTGACTTCATATTTTTAAAGGAAAAAGTTGCGAAAAAATGCGATATTTAGTGGTAATAGCACTCCTAAGAAGACATTTTCATGTTTTTTTCACACGGGGTCGCTTCATAGTTTTTAAAAAATATATAGAAAAAATAATTCTTGTTGTCCGAACACTAAAATTTTTATCGATTATAAATATAACGGTTTTACAGACCGTGTGAAAATTTCGTAAAAAAAATATTATCTAGTTGTAAAGGAAATGTTTTCTTCTCGTTTTTCTTTGTTTTTGCGACGGGTCCTTCTAACATACAAAAAAAAAAAAAAAAAAAAAAATATCTCATCACCCGAACTTTCGGAAATTTTAATGGTTTATAAATATAACTGGTATCCAAGCTTTCTTTAAAATTTCATGGAAAAATAGGCATATTTAGTACTGAAAACATGAGCCAAAACCGCCCGTGTTCTACCGTTTTCATCGAAAATTTCTCTCATATGTATATACGAGCAGGGAAGACCGAGCTATGCTCGGTCAAAATTAGCTTTGAGTTGAAATATGACCCAAGACCCAAAACCAAAATGACCCACTAATAAAATTTTCTCGAACATGTGACCAAGCCCAATTGCCTTCTCGTGCCCGAAACCTTAGGATACAAAATTTAATTCAAATCGTCTGAGCCGTTTTTAAGATAAAAATAGCTTGACCCATCATGACCAAAATGACCCACTAATCGAATTTTCTCGAACATTTTCTAGCCCAACAGTCTTCTCGTGCTCGAAAACCATAAGATGCAAAATTTAGTCTAAATAGTATTAGTTTCAATTCTGACATTTTCTTTCCGATGTTTAGCTAGATTTTTTAAGTTTTCTTTCTACTTTGTGCTGTAGCACCTCTTAATGTTACATTCTTTCCAAACTTCAACAGTGTAAAATTTCAGTTTTCCTTTGAATATAATTGTATTGCAAATTACCTTAAAAAAATCTGCGATCTTCAACTTCAATTTATCATATTTATTTAGAATGGTAAATAGCTTTAAATTTTTTTTTAAAAATCCCGGTATGTATGAGAGTATGCCAATTAAATGTGTGCATATCAATTAAAAATTAAAGAAAGGAAAAAAAAAAAGATCGCACAAGTTTCATTCAATGGCACAATTACTAACCTAAGCAACGAAAATAATTAAATAGCTTAAAACCAAAATCCATATGTTCGACTGAAGCCCCCCAAGTGAATGGATATTCTACCAGTATGATATATTCGGGGGTTTTGTGTCAAACACAAAAGTGATAAGTGTTACTTTCAAAACGACTCATTGAAAGCTATTTAATTTTATATATTGATTTTTTTTAATTTTAACTGATTTTTTACAATTTTTAATTAGAGCCGAATTTCATTAATTTTACAATAAATTTCTGTGTATTTATTAAATACAGTATATTATTTTGCAAAGTGTTGTAAAATCGAGAAGAGTAGTAAAATAAAGTATTAGTTTCGACATAAAACTAGTCGTTGGGGGCCACCGTAATACTTACCCATCATGGATATGCATAATGTAAAATATTAAAATAAAAATGTGTAAACTACTTATAAAATGCATTGCAATTCAAATAAAATCGTGGTTTGATGACGTCACAAACTTTAAAGGCTCGATTACTGAATTGCTTGAAAGAGGTTTTTCCTTATAACTCCAAAAATAATCATCCTATTAACTAGTGGTTTATTGCATCTGATTAAGCGTCAAATTTCCAATTAAAATATATCTTTGGAGTGAAATTTGGATGAAATACAGGGTCATGAAAAATCGAAGAGTGTGGAAAATAGGATTCCAAATATATCGGCAACTAATTATCCGATCGACTTCATGCTTTATTCAAAATTTATGTTTTTTTATTGTCTTTTATATTCATTTCTTAAAATAAACAATTTCGAAAATTTTTATATACCTTTCATCAGAACGAATATTTCGAGAGTCCGAAAAAAATTGTTCCGGTTAATCGAGGTTATTGAAATGAAATAGGCTTCTTCCCATTATTACATACTAAGTACATACCAAATTGCAAGTCTCTATCTCAATTTTTTCGGGAGATAGAGCGTTTACAGACACACAGACACACAGACGGACAGCAAAAATTTTTTTCTAAAAATATGTTTTTCGTAATCTCCAGTGTCTGAAACGTGTAAATCCTTCAAAAAAAATTTTTCGATTTTCAAAACGATTACAAGACTTACCCTATACTACGTATGATGGGTAAGTAACAAGTAAAAATTATGAGTAAAATACTGTAAACATTTTACGAACCTTTAAATTTTCAGACACACGTTTTCACGATTTTCTACGTTCCGACTGGCTATCTTTGTATCCACAATTGTTTTGTGCTAAAATGTAAAATTGAATTATATTTATAATATTCAAATTTTAATTGCTTAATAGGCGTATAGCCAACATAGTGAAAAAGTACCCAAGCCGGGACTCGAACCCGTGTCATCACCCGTAGATTTTTTTTGAATTATATTTGTCTATATATATACTGATTAAATCATTTAATTTATTTGATTCATGTAGAAGAAAATTTTGTGGTGGCAACAACATATAGTTTTTATGTGGCCCGCGGCTTTATATATACATTACATAGTGTGTCCCAAAATTTCTCGAATCGACCCTATAAACAAAAAAAAAATAAGAACTGAAATGAAAATTTTGACCTATGTTTATTCAAAATAATCCCCGCTGGACTCAATACACTTTTTACAACTAATGTAATAGTCATCAAAACACGTCTAGAAGTCCGCCTTTGTTGCAATGTGCGTCAAATAGTCGGTCGTAGTCTCTTGAAGTGATCCTCTTTAGGGGCAATTTCAACTTGGGGAACAAGAAATAGTCACAGGGGGATAAATTTGGGGAGTAGAGAGGATGGTTGAGCACGACACCTTTAGAAGCTAGAAACTCCCGCACACTGATCGCAGTGTGTGCTGGTGCATTGTAGTGCAAGAACAACCTTGCTGTCAGTACCGAGGACGAACTCTGCGTACTCGGGCCATGAAACGCTTCAACACTTCCAAATAACAACGTCCAGTAACAATAGTACCTTCAATTTTATGTTCGTTCGTCCTGCGGACATGCAGCGCCATCTATTGGCCGGTAATTTAACCAATCCATGAAATTTTGGGACGAACTTTATATAAGGCTTAATTTTGCCCTCAAAAATAAGTTTGGCGGTAAATAAGTTTGAGGTGTCTGGCATAAATGCCCTGCTTGTGTGGCTGATATAGAAAATTTTGCCTGTACATACACTAACGTGCACAGTGATTTGGTCCTTTAATAAAACAAAACTTTATGGGATAGAATTATAAAAAATCATAAAAGAAACTTTTGTGGGAAAAAAAAAACTTTTAAAGTTTTAGGATTTTTAACCTGTACGTTTGTTGAATCTTCAGTATTTTTGTTATGTCAAATCTGTTTCAGAAGATAACACAAGAGTTCCGATAGATCCGTGCATTATTGAATTACAATGCTTTGCGTGATCATATTAAAGTGGAACATAGTGTTCTGTATCATTTTATGTTGAAGAGTCTTTTTGCCTTCCATATAAAAGCCCAAGCTTATATCAGGCGAATCAAAATTCTGAACTTGCTTGTCACTAGTAATCTATATCCAAGATTCGTTCTCAGTAACCTGTTAAGTAAGACTGTTTCTCTTTAAGAATTGAAAAAAGATTAATGTTCTCTAAATGAAAGACTATAATTACAAAAAAAAAATTGCATTTATAGTGGAAAATTCTGTGAAAGGAAGCTTTTTTCCCCCCTCTTTATTTCTTTCTTCCTTTTCCTTTATTTTGGTGTGTAGAAGTGCGTTGTTAACCTCCCCATTCCGAATGACAGTGATAATTTTCTATTTTAGTATTTTAAGATATATATATATATATATACATTTTAAATCCAGTATTCTGTGCCTTATGGCAGAAACAAAAAAATGTTTTTCTTTCTCTTTTGGAAATGTTTGGTACTTTTGATATTACTCAAACGTTTTTCTTAATGCATTATATTGCAGTGTGTAAATCTTCTACGGCGTAATTAACGAACGTCTATAACACTAAATTTATCGAGCTCAATGAAGATTAATAAATGGTGGGAAAGTGTTTACCACAGGCTTACGCAAACTACGTTTTCATTTAATAAATAAAATATGTTCGTCTTTTTTATTTCATTGTCCAGAAACTATTACATTGTACATCACCCGTCTTATTTACTTTGACGGTACACCGGATATGTTGTCACCTTTCAGGATATTATCTTATTTCGCTGGTAAATAAAGTCAATGTGTATTTTCGTAGCAGAAGTAGTGTGACGTCAAATGTACGTCCTAGGTGCTTGGGAAAAAAAAGAAAAAAAAAAGGTTTTTTTTGAGCGGATGCGAACAGGGATCAGTTGCTTTCAGTTCATCTCTCTCATTTGGTTGCTTAAACCTATCTGTCTGAAATGTCTGTTATTCAGTGATTGAATTCGTGTTCAGTTATTCACTACATTCTAATCTGTACCGGAATTAAAATCGTTATGTCTGAATCTGAATATAGGTAAGTACGTAATAATGCCATTTATTGCTTTCTCATAAACAATATTTTTTCTATTTTAGAAGTAAGAGATTAATGAATTGCAAGCTTGAATATTAAAAAATTGCTATTAAGGGTTATTAAATAGTTTTTTGTGATAATTTAAACTTTAGATGCTTTACCATGAAATTAAAATAGTGTTTTTCGTTTGATTCGTAAGCAGGAATTCTTAAGAAAATCTTCTGTCAGGCAGAACAAAAAAAAAAAAAGTGTGTGTGTGTGTGTGGGGGGGGGGGGGGGGGGAGTGGAGTGGACTTGGAGACCGCTGACCAGGCCACTACCTACCGGGATTCGACCCAGTTTGACGGGTTTGAGTGCCTGGAGAGTGGGGCGAAATTCGCCTGATCGCCTCATAGGGCGATCCACAATGACAAGTACCCAGGTCGGCTGACCAAGAAAGTCCGGATTTTACTGGGTTGATCACTCCTAGGTTTTAGTATTCTGAGATCTGTTGCCGCACGCCACATACTCGTCATGATAGTTGGAATGGGACTGGACAATTTAGTGCTGAAACTATGGTACTCAGCTTAGCTTGAAAAAGGGGGGAGAATTTTGGGGAATTATTGAAATTATTGTTATTATTTTTATTTATTTATTTTTTTGCCAATAGCTAAGTCGTACCAGCAAGGAAAATTTTGGGGCCGAGTAGCAAGGCAGATGAAAACGCTACGGGGGCTGAGGGACTGCGCCTTTTTACCGAACCCAACCTGGTAAAAACTGGCTCCGTGGGCTGTCCCACTGGAGCGGGTCCGGTAGCTTGTGCGGACAATGTCCATTTGCAACTAATAAAGAGGCGGAGTGGGGTGGACTTATTTTCCAACTGGATTTTCGAAAAAGAAGTAGCTCTGTGATCTACATCTGTGTTTCGCAAGTATGTGATACAAGCAAAGAAATAACACATGCACAGTTTGCTGGAGGGATGTTTTTAAATACAACTTCATATGATGTTGCTGTGCATAAGAGGGTTAAGTTAAAACATATATGCTACATTAAAAAATGCGAATTGCGAAGTTGTGCGAGAATAACTGGTCGAGATTTTCTTATCACTGACTATCAGAGGGTTCATATTAATTTGCTGAAGTTTTTCTGTTTGTTACTTCTTTTACTTGTTCTAAATATTGGCAGAAAAAGTTGTGAAAATGTTGAATAAAAAAGGTAATAAAATGATATGTTAAAGGGGGAAAAATGCGATTTCGGTATAGGGTTGCAAAAAAATACGGTTAAAGTTAAAACAAAGAAAAATTATGCGTGAAACATAGATTATGAAACACTTTCTAAAACTCCCAGAATACTGTAATGAAATTTCACCGTTTAATAAGGTGAAAAGATTATCAAACTAAACAATTTAGAAAGCTTATAACACATTTGAAAACCCACTTTCAACAATTATCATCCATAGTCTGAAGTAGTAGAATTCTTTTGTGCAGCCTTGTGTATGATCTATAGATTTGTATGTATACCACCTAGTATGCTAAAACGTAGTTCTGTTGAAAAACGCATAACTAGAGATGTAAAATTTCCGGAAATTTTGAACTGGCAGAAAAAATGCCCCCCCCCCTTTTTTTTCTTTTTGTGGAAAAATTAGAAAATTTCGAAAAAAAAAAAAATGTTTTCTTAAAAATAAACAATTTTCTTAAAAAATCTAAAATAATAAACATTTTAAAAATTTCTGCACACTAGAAAAAAAAATCCCTTTACATGAAACTCTCTCTATATTAAAAAAAAACAAGAACGAAAAATCATTCGTCAAGCATAGATTATGTAACACTTTCCAACGCTTCCAAAATAATTTTACAAATCATTACCGTTTAATAAGCTGAAAGATAACATCTAAGTGAACAATTTGGAAAACTCATAACATATTTAAAAACGTAATTTCAGGAATTTCCAATATATATTTCCAGCATACACAATATCCGGAAAAAGATCCGAATACTTTTATTCAGCTCTGTATATGATCTATAGATTTGTATATGTACTACATAGGATGCTAAATTTTAGTTTAGTTAGGAAACGCGTAGCCCAGTTTAAAATTCTCCTTCTGGAGTTTCTGTCAATAAACGAAAATGTGTTCGCGAACTTTTGTGCTACCCTGTATATAATCTACAGAATTTATACACACCAAGTATTAGACAAAAAGTGAGTTAAATTTAAAATCGCGTTCAGCAACTTAAAACGCACTTCCAGGAATTATTGTTAACAGACAGTAGAGAATTCTTTTGTGTGTCCCTGTAAATGAACGATGACTGCTATACACACAATATTCTGTAGTAAGCCTCTTGTAATGCACCTTAATGATATATTATAAATTTCAATGCGTTTAAAATAGTGAAACATTATTTAATTAAACCGCAAATGATTTTTCTCCATAGACGTAATGTAACGGATTTCTTTTGACTGTCCCTGTAAAGTAACTATAAGTGCTATGCACACCCTATTCCATATTAAGCTTCTTGTAATGCACCTTAGTGATATATATCAATTACAATGTGTTTGAAATTGTGTAACATCATTAAAATAAACCGCAAATGATTTTTCCCCATAGTCCGTAATGTAACGGAATTTTTTTGAGTGTCCCTGTAAAAAAACTATAAGTGCTACACACTTCAGTTGAAATAGGGAACATGCTATAGATAACGACAATAACATGTAAAAATTGCAGGGCAATCCGAGCATATTCACGGGAGTTAGAGCACGGGCATACGGCAGACAGCCATACGGAGACGGCAGACAAACCGAAGTCATAAACACTTTTCAACTAGGTTGGAAAGTGTTAAAAAAGTAACCGCTGCCGCCGCTGTCAATGAAGTTTTTGTACCTTGGGGTCTTTCTGGACTAATATTAAAAAAAAACTATTGTATATAAAAATACGAAAATTGCTAATTTTATTGAGAAATATTCGATAAATACGATGACGCAGACAGTTTTTAAGTCGAAGAATTATTTTAAGAGATATTTAATATTAAAGGTGGACGAAATAGTTTTCTTAAAGTTTTATAAGAACAAAAACTATGCATAGGAATTTAATAATATTGTTAAAGGATATACTTGATAAGCTTGCGATGTGCAGAGTGCAATTATTTTTTTTAATTTGACTAATTTTTTTTTTAGTGTTTTTTTTAAAATTATTTTATCCAAAATTTCATCATTTTAATTGAGATTTATTTCATATTTAGAAAAAGTCCATTATTTAAATTGTTGCCAATTTGTAAAATAGCGCACAAAATAATATTCCCTTTCAATTAAAAAATGTATTTATGCGTGATTATTTATAACAGAAATAAAACTTTAAAATAATAATTAAATGATCACGTGTTAAAAAGCAGTAAATGGAAAAGCAGTCTGCTGTCCGTGCTCTAACTCATGTAAATATATTCGGATTGTTATGCAATTGAGGCTTACTATGGTATGTTCGGTATTGAAAATGAAGTGTGTAGCACTTGCAGTTTTTCTACAGGGACACTCAAAAGAATTCCGTTACATTACGCTGTATGGGGAAAAAATCATTTGCGGTTTATTTTAAGGATGTTGCACAATTTCAAAGATATTGTAATTGATATATATCACTGAGGTGCACTTCAAGAAGCTTTCTATAGAATATGATGTGCATTAACGTTTATAGTTCTTTTACAGGGACACTTAAAAGCTTTCAGTTGCTGAACGCGTTTTTAAATTTGACTAATTATTTTTGTCTATTACTTGGTGTGTATAAATTCTATAGGTCATATCATATACAGGGCAGCACAAAAGTTCTCGTGTACATTTCAATTTATTGACGGAAATTCCAGAAGGTGAATTTTAAACTGTGCTACGCGTTTCATAACAGAACTAATTTAGCATGCTATGTAGCATATATAGAAATCTATAGATCATACAGGGCTGCACAAAAGAGTTTGGATATTTTCCCGAATATTGTTTGTAATTCTTGAAATTGGGTTTTTAAATATGTTATGCGTTTTCCAAATTGTTTACTTAGATATAATCTTTCATCTTATTCAACGGTAAAGATTTGTAAATTTATTTTGGAAGTGTTGGGAAGTGTTACATAATCTATGCTTAACGCATCTTTTTATATAACGTACGGTTGTTTTATAGTAAAAAAAAAAAAAAATTCTTCTTGTCCGAACACTTAGAAAATTTTATCGGTTATAAATATAACGGTTTACAGCCCGTGTAAAAATTTCTTGAAAAAGTATTGTTATCTAGTTGTAAAGGAAATATGTTTTCAAGGGTTGATCCAGGCAAGATTTGGGGCATATTTAGGGCCCTTCACAAAAATCTATTTGATAAAATGGGTCCTTTCACAAAATTCTTTATCATAAAACAGGCCCCTTCAAAAAATTCCTTTTAATAAAATAGGCCTTTTTACAAAATTTTATTCCATAAAAACTTACTATTTATTAATTATTTTGTAATTTTTAAAATGTGTAATTTGCAAACAAACAAGTCCACCAAAGATGAAAACTTCAGCAAATGGATTTAAAAAGTTTTTGTTAATAAATGCTTGGTTCGAATTTAAGTAACTGGATTTCAACTTTTGTTACAAAATGTTATTTTTCACAAAAATATAATGAATTTCACAAAAATAACCTTTACTTTATACAAAATGGGCCCTAAGAAAGAAAGAAAAAAACCTGCATCGACCCCTGGTTTTCTTCTCGCTTTTTAACTCTTTCCAACATAGTTGAAAAGTGTCTCGGTTTGTCTGCCGCCTGTCTGTCCGTGCTCTAACTCGCGTAAATATATCCGGATAGTCATGCAATTGATATATGTTATTGAGGTTTACTATAGCATGTTCGGTATTGAAAATGAGGTGTGTAGCATTTATACTTTTTTTTTACCGGGGCACTCAAAAGAATGCCTTTACATTATGGTCTACGGGGGAAAATCCTTTGCAGTGCATTTTAATGATGTGACACTATTTGAAATATATTGAAATTGATATACATCACTGAAATACACTTCAAGATGCTTATTATCGAACATGGTACGTCTAGCACTTATAATTAATTTACAGGGAAACTGAAAATAATTCCATTACATTATGGTTTAACGTGGAAAATCGTTTGCAGAGTATTTTAATTATGTTACGCCATTTCAAATATAATGAAATTGATATACATTACTGAGGTTTACTACAAGATACTTGTTATGTGCATAGCATTTATCGTTCATTTACAGCGACACACAAAATATTTCGGGTACCGAAGTATTGTTTATAAACCATAATTTGAAGTGGGATTTTAGTAAGGTATGCGTTTAACTAAATTTTTGAATGCTATGAGGTATGTGTAGATGCTACAGATCATATACAGGGCTATCCAAACAAATTCGTAAGCATTGCGCTGCATCAGCGTAAACTGATTAAAATGGGTTTTTAATCGAGTTATGCATTTTGAACGTGAAATATATTTAGTATACCCAAGAAAGATTTGTAGAATATAAATAAAATCATATACAGGGCCACGCAAAGAACTGAATACATGGCTGCCTATGTATGTTAATTTCTGGAGTTGTGATTTCAGCGTGTATTTGCCTGAATTAAACTATAGCTTAAAATGTGGCGTGTATAAAAAGCTTAAGGTAATATACAGGGCTGTACTAAATAATTCAAGTATTTTTCCGTCTATTGGTAGAAACTGCTGAAGATGAATTTCCAACTGTGTTATTTGTTTTATTGCTAAACTAAATTATAGCAAACTATAGAGTATATACAAATACATAAATTATATACAGGTCTGCAGAAAAGAATTGGAGTACTTTTCCGGCTGTGGACGGTAATTGCTGAAATCTGGTTTTCAAATGTGTTTTGTGTTTTCTGAAATGTTTACTTAGATACCTTATTTACCTATTAAACAGTGATGGTTTGTTAAAGTATTCTGTGTTGGAAAGTGTTTCATAATCTATGTGTGGTGCATGATTTTTCTTTCTTGTTTGTTTTCACGTCGGATCTTTTACCATAACTATATATATATATATATATATATATATATACATACAGGGCTTGACAAATGCGGTCGCCAGGTCGCTACTGGTGACCATGTTTTTATATCTGGCGATCAAGTTATTTAATCTGGCCTTTTTCTTTTTTACAAAAAAATACCTAAGAAATGAGCACAAATACATTTTTTACTTTTAATAGCAGAACGAAATTTAAAAGGCATTTTCTATCTCATGCACGGAAAATGCCATCATTTCCCACTTAGATTTTTATTACTTGAGTCGGCTTATGTATATAAATAAGCTTATTTTTTTCAATCAATATGAGGCAATTACTGCCCTACATTTTCTATCAAAAGCAGCGTCTGTTGCTCATCTCAGTCACATTGTAAAATTAAAATTCTCATAAGATATATAGATGTTGCAAAGTTACAAAATATTAAGAAATAAACTCTTAGAAATTATATTCAAGCACAAAACTTTTTATTTTTAATTTGGCAAAAATAAGTTCATGAAATGCAAATTTTAAAATAATAAAATCAGAATTATTTGATAGACTTCGACCGGAAAATAATCACATTGTTTTTCTGATTCACTATTTCATCGATGCTTTCCTCATCACATGTAGATTTTGTAGCACTCAACTATCCGGATTTTTGAAGCGTTCGGCAATCAGCATCTCCCGAACACGTTTACAAAAAACAGAAGTTATTACATTATGTTGTAATTTAATTATATTTTTTAATTTGTAATTCATAAAAATCATTAAAAATTAATGTCACTTTATCATATTAAAAAAATATGTACTTTTTTTCCCTTATATCGTTACTAAACACATTACTAATATATTTCCTCATGAAATAATGCCCTTTTCTGCTGAACTAGCGCCCTTTTTGGGAACTAGCACCGTGCCCCTTTTTCTTAGAATGAATACTAAATTATTAATTATCATTTTAGTAATTAAAGCAAAAAAAAAAGTATCTTATTTTCCTAAAAAGAGAGTTAATTATTTAATAATAATTTTAAGCAGTGTTAACAATTTAATATTGAAACAGCTAATAATTTTAATAAATATAAATATCAATAGTATTTAATATAGTTTTACATAATTATTACAAAATGTTAATGTACATAACATTGTATACAAATAACTAATGAAATTACTAATTTGCAGTTTTTATAATTTCTGTAATTACTAGCTAATAATTAGAATTTTATTAATTAAAGAATAAAGACATAGATAAAATTACTAATAAGAGGGTTAATTGTTTTGGAAGGATGAAATTCTTAATTGCTATTCTGTATTTTAGTGCAGGGATAAAAATCATAAAAAGCCGATTTAAATTTTTAAAAATCGGATTTTTTTAATTAAAAAAAATCATGATTTTTTTATACCCTACTATGTGGTATATATACACAAACCTATAAATCATATATAGGGCTGCACAAAAGAATTCGGAAAAATTTCGGAATATTGTTGGTAATTCATGAAATTGGGTTTTTAGGTGCGTTCGTAATTATATAAATACGTAGCACCTATTGTCGTCGTCTGGTCCGTCCGCATATAACAACGCAAAAACTATACAACCTAATGGTTTGAAATTTAAGATATATTCTATAAATATAATATATAAGATATATAAGAAAAATCCCTGACGGCTCGGCCTACAGGCACAGGTAGATTTTGAAGATGCAGACTGTGGGGCACCTGTTTGTTGGGAACTGCGGAAGAAATGACCTTTTTGCCATGATACGGCAGATGTGAACCGCCCACTTCGAAACCTAACCTGTTTGCAGGCGGAGCCGGCAGGGATTTTTTTTGTTTTTAATTTTTTTTTTGCTATAAGGGTTGGTCCTATAAAAAGCTTGTCAATATAAAAGTTTTAGATAATATTAAGAGGATTAATAATAAATTTAAGCGAATTTGATATCTTGGGAATTGACGAAGTTATGATTTTTTTTCTTCTAAAACCCCTCCTTTGGGCCATTTTTAATGATATCAAAAATCTGTCATACATAAATTTTCGGCCTTTTTCCTAGAAGTAATAATAACTTTAAACGGATTCGATACGTATCATGATTAAGAAATTATGGGTTTTTTTCTGTTTTCACAACCCCCCCCCCCCTTGGTTCGATTTTGCCCATTAACGAACTTGACCGACATTTTATGCCCCTTGATTTTATGCATCAGTTTGGAAGAGATTTGTGCAGAATTATTGAAGTTATCGTGTCCATAAAAAAGTGACTTAGACAGATAGATAGATAGATAGATAAAGTTTTGAACTGGGGGTGGTTTTGGGTTCTGGGAGTCATGATTGGCGTAGATCTGCAAAAATTTTTCAAAAATTCCAACTTAGGGGAGAATGTAATAGGTAGTATTTCTTACGAAATCTACTTAAAAAGTAACCGCCGCAGCCGCTGTCAATGAAAATTTTGTGCCTTGAATTCTTTCTGGACTAATATCCAGAAAACTATTGCAAATAAAAATTTAAAAACTGGTGGTTTTATAAAGAAATGTTCGATAAACACGCTGAAGTAGACAGTTTTTAAATCTAAGAATTATTTTAAGGGATATTTAATATTAAAGTTGGTCAAAATAATTTTCTTATAAAAGTTTTATAGAAACGAAAACTATGCACAGGAATTTAACCATAATTTGTAAGGATATAGTTGACAAGGTTGCGGTGTGCAGACTGCCATTATTTTTTCAATTTGACTTATTTTTTGAGGTTATATTTCAATTTTTTATTCAAAATTTTCGTTATTTTGAAGAAGATCTATTTCATATTTTATAAAATCCATTATTTGAATTGTTGCCAATTTGTAAAATAGCGCACAAAATAATATTCCCTTTCAATTAAGAAATGTATTTACAGTTGTAATCTGTTTCAACAGCAGTTGATTCGACCTTAAAATCCCTCAGCCAAAGGAAAATTAATGAAAACCCGGTTACAGCAGATCGCCATTGGTCGTTTAATTATAATACAATCTTCGGTAATCGTTTTAGAGATGATCAAATCAGAGTGTTTTTAAATCGTGCGGTTTCAGAACGGGGGTTGGCGAGCGTAGCTCGTAGGGGGCAGAGCCCCCTAGTTTATTAAAAAAATTGATTTTTTTTTTTTAAATGTCGGTGCTTTCTTGTTATATGAGCTTCCGAGGTTTAATCGTGAAGCGACCGAGATACTTATTTTATTACAGAAATTAATCTGCAAACGATATAATTCATTTCACAGAATTAAAAATCATCAACATCTGAATATTTATATAACTAGCTGTAGTACGAACGCACCTCGTTTGTTACGTTTGACGTACAATTTCCAACTTGTTAAATATATTATGCGTTTTCCAAACTTTCATCTTATTAAACGTTGAAGATTTGTAAAATTATTTTGGAAGTGCTGGAAAGTGTTACATAGATCTTTCAAGCTATGGGTTAAATTATTCTGTTGAGGTAATGACATTTTGAATAAAAAATTGGAAAAAGCTTAAAAATTTAGACATTTAAAACATGATTGCGCACTGCACACTACAGTCTAGTCGAGCTTGTCTAAATTCTAAGTCAAGAGTTCTTCGAATATATTAGTCTGTAATTGTTTGATGTGCATTATTTTGATATTAATCTAGTTCGGGATGAACGAAACTGATGTATGGTATGTTGGTTAAAACTAAACTTATTACTGAACAAACTATAATAATTTGTTCAGAGTTATTAGATAGATTGTAATGTTCAGTAGACACTTTCATAATTTAGTGGATGCATTTGGACTTAGCTTTGCTTCATTTCTGACATTTTCCAAAATAGTTGGCAAAGTGTTTGACTTCGGTGCATGCTGTATGTTCGTCTGTTCACACTCTAACTTTCGTCAATATCCTTGAATTGCTACGAAATTTAAATATGTTTTATGAATCATTGTAGCATGTTCTTTATTTTGAATATATCGAGTTCTTTGAATATACTAGTCTGTAATTGTTTGATGTGCATTCTCTTGATATTAATCTAGTTCGAGAAGAACGAAACTGATGTATATGTTATGTTGGTTACTTACAACATGACCTCTATTGAAAATACTATACCCAGCATTTATGATTCTTTGCATTAGGACTTCGAAAGAATTCTGGTATATTACGGTCTATGGGCTTTACGTTTTTTAAATGCATTTTAATTATGTTAAACTGCTTCAAACAAAACGAAACGAATATATGTTATTGAGGATGATCTCTATGGAATATTATGCTTTTCGTCCATAGTTATTTTGCAGAACCACACAAAAAATTATATTATGGGTACATTATTATCTATCGAAGATAATTGTTCTAAGTTAATTTTAAAGATGTTATACAATTTCAATACATGCATACTTAGACGGTATATATGATAGTTAGTAGTTGACGGTATAACGGTATGTACCTGCTTCTCCATAGGGTAGAAAAATTAAAAAATACATAAAGCAGCTAAAGTGTAAACTAAATTATAATGTAATATATTATGCATATAGGTACACGTATCATGTACAGTACTTATACACAGACGCCCAAAAATACCTTGCCATCATTGATTGAAATGTTTTTTTGTGATATTGCACGTTTGAAACCGAACAAAATTTTATATTTGTTACAAAATGTCAAAAATGATTTTCTCACATTCATATGTGTGTTGCTGTAAAAGTAGTTTTATAGGCATTTGTGAAAGATTTTTTAATGTAACATAGATCGAGTTTGGCGTAGATTTCGTAACAATTTTATCGTAATTTTGGAAGATGTTTCATGATTTATGTGTGCTTTCAAGGATTTTCTTTAGTTTACACGATAAATATGTACAGAAAAGGAATTTAAAAATTTTAAAAATCAAAATATACATTGTTAATAGCGATCAAATTTTTGGTTGAATTTATTTATTTCAGTAGTTGACAGTTTATGTTTACGTTTATGTTTACACAGATTTTTTTAATTTTATAAATCTTCTATTTTTTAATTTTAATTTTAACCAAATTAATGTTACGTAACAGTTGTTTTGTAAATTGGGAATTTTAATATTTTGTCACTCTCTGCCCACTTAAAAAGTCATTCTGAATTGTTTGATATCTAGATATAATAAAAAAAAAATTCGGAATATTACATGTGATGAAACTGACATCATATATGTGTTGTGCTTACCCACATATATCTAGTATTACATTAATAAAACTTGAATGCTAAGGAAATTTTCTCTTTATTATTTAAAGTACTATTTTTCTTTACTGCTCGAAAAATAATTTAATGGTGATTTTTTTTCTGTACATTTTCTTAAATTTTTTAACCCCCATTCCAATGTTTCGCAAAAAAAAAAAAAAAAAAAAAAAAAAAAAAAAATATATATATATATATATATATATATATATATATATAAATTTTTGTAAATAGAAATTTTTTTTTTCTAATTTTCGTTTTAAATTTGAACTTTTAATTCTTTATAGTGAAATTATGCAAAACTTCCTCGCATGATTATGATTAATTTATAACCTGTAACTGATATAACCTTATAAAGATAATTTTAATTTTATTTTCCTTACTTTCAAGATCTTTGTATTACATTAATATCTTCGAAAATATTTTCCATAATTATTTATTACGAAAAATAATTAGATGTAATTTTGCAAAAACGTAAATCCTGTATATTAAAACGAAAAGGGATTTTCATCAAATCCATTTTTCACACGAAAATGACACATTTGCGCATGCGTAAAATTAAATCTAGAACCTATCCACTTTTAGAACGAGAAAATGGTGGCCGAGTGGCATAAGGCGCGGTTTTTTCTCTGTTCCGATCATCGTGTCGGTTCGATACCCACTCCGGACAGAATGATTTTTCTTATTTTATTGGCAGTAATTAATTTTAAAATTAATTTTAATAATGCCATATTTAATTCAGGAGATAAAATTATATAATTTATATATTTTTATTTGAATGCTTTATAATTAAGTAAAATTTAACAAAGAATATATTTTTTAATTACTATATTTATATTAAAAGTATTTAAATTAAAAGATCGTGCATGAAATTATCGATTAAATAAATTGAACTGGTCTACAATTTTTATTATATTTGGTATGACCATTATCAAGATGTCATATATATAAGGTAAGTATGTGATTATTTTTCTTAAAAAAGGAAAAATAAAAGGAGAGAAAACAAAAAGAAGGAAAAATATTCATACAGGAACTCTAAATTATCTTGATATTCATGATTTAACTAAGAATTAATGAATGTGAGAAAATGTAAAAAATAATAATAATAATAATAATAATAATAATAAATAAAGTAATTAAAAAAATATGTATTATAAATCGTTAGCTGCAAACAGCAAAATTTAAATTCAGGGTTTTAGAATCAGACTGTTAAAATTAATTTGGTGAAAAAATTTAAAGGTTCTAGTTAAATAAAAAATCAGAAACACTAAATATTGTTATCTTTCCAAACTATTGGGACTGTGATAAATAAAATTTAACAACCGACAATATTTTTTTAATTACTTATTTTATATTATAAATTTTTAAATTAAAAGATTTTGCATGTAGTTATCGATTAAATAAAGTGATCTAAACTTTTATCTATATTTTGTATGACCATTATCAATAAGATATAATTGTATAACTAAGAAAAGTATATGATTATTAATTTTAAAGGTCGCGTAATAATAATAATAATTAAAAAAAATCAGAAATGCTAAATATTGTTATTTTTTCGAAATTTTGGGACTATCTCCTATATAATAAAATCCAAAGGCAAGAAACTGTCTGTAACGCATCCGGGTGCGACCACTCCGGTTTGCGAATCAACCATAGTTAAACGCCATGTTAGGCTTACTAAAAAATCTATGCTACATTCGATTCTGCTGTTATAATATTTGTAAAAGCATATTAAAGCTTTTAAATATTTTAATTTTGTTTAAAACCTTCAAAAACTATATCATATAAAACATATATATCACCATTTCTGTAAAAAAAAAAAAATTCTGTAAGCAAGTTTTTTTTTTCAGAAGTAGCGGAGATTTATTTCGTAGGGAGGATTTGAGGTTGATTCAGTATACAGGCGCCATCTACTGGTGGATTTTGAAATTCACTTCCATCGTAAAAACTCATTATCTGGAATCCTCGGGACCAAAAAGGCTTTCCGAGTTTTGGAATTTTCCGGATTTCGGGTCCTTCCGAAGTTTACGATTATTTGACAAAATTCACGTTTTTTTCGTGATTCTTTGACAAAATTTGCAATTTTTTCTACTATTCATTGACAAAATTTACATTTTTTCTGCTATTCGTTGACAAAATTTGCGTTTTTCCGTAGTCCTTTGAAGAAATTTGCGTTTTCTTTTTGCGATCCTTTGAGGAAATTTGCGTTTTTTTTGCTATTCTTTGACGAAATTTGCCTTTTATTCACGATCCTTTAACAAAATTCGAGTTTTTTCTGAGATTCTTTGACGAAATTAGCGTTTTTTTCCGATCTTTTGACGAAACTTCACTTTTTTCGCGATCCCTTAACGAAATTAGAAATTTTTTCGCAGTGCTTTGAAGAAATTTGTGTCTTTTTTTTCGCGACCCTTTGAAAAAATTCATGTTTTTCCACGATTATTTGACGAAATTCGAGGATTTTTTTTGCGATCCTTTAACAGATTTTTTTTTTTTTTGTGATCCATTGATGAAGTTTTACACTTTTTCGGAGTCCTTGGAAGAAATTTGCGTTTTCTTCGCAAGTCTTTGACGGAATTCGCGTTTTACTGCGATTTGTGAACAAAATAAGCGTTTTTTTTTTTTTTTTTTTTTTTTTTTTTTCAATCCTGCGATAAAATTTGCGTTTTTTTTTTTTTTTTTTTTTTTTTTTTTCGATCCTTTGACGAAATTCACGTTGTTTCCACAATCATTTGAAGAAATTGTCTACTGTTTTTCTGTGAACGATAGACATAATTGATTTTTCCGGCGACGATCGTTCAAAATTCGAGATATTTATGTTCCAATTTTTGGACTGAAGACAAAAATTTTCGAAACCGAATGCCTTAAATTTTTAGGAAAACTTGAACCGAATCACCCCTGATGAAATAAATATATAACTATTTTTTTTTTTTGTTTCTAACGAATCGTAATATAAATTAATTTTAAAATAAAATTTGAGAGAAAAATGATTTGTTTTTAATTTCGGGAAGAGGGGACCGTGTTCACCCGCCACCGAATTAACAATATTTGAGTGATTAGACATTGAAACACAATGGACTGAAAAAAAAAATTAAAAATTGGTAAAATTTTCGAAAAATTTCAGAAAATCTAAAAATTTAGTAAAAAATTTCTAATTTAGAAAATTTTCGTATTTTCTCCTTCCGGATTTTGGATTTCGGGATAATGGGTCATAAACTGTAAAATGATTATTTCTTACCAAATGTAATTAAAATATATGAAACACATAGTACAGCGTAATTTGCATTTAATTTTGCTTATATAAACAAACAATCAGTTATGTGGTGAGTCTAGCTGTTTAGAAACTCATTGATAACACTTTTTTAGAAAAACTTTCACGCATGGATTATTTGTTAATATTTAATTTGAATGTTTTGTCCAATCGTTGAACTATTTTAGAAATGTAATACTAAGTTAAATATATATATATATATATATATATATATATATATATATATATGTGTGTGTGTGTGTGTGTGTGTGTGTGTGTGTGTGTGTGTGTGTGTGTGTGTGTGTGTGTACATATATCCTCATTATTTTTATTTGTAGAAATCATTTGTCATTTTTAAAATGTATTTTTCTACAATACAAACCTTTCAATAATAAATCTTCATGCTGTTTGTTTGTATGAAGTCTTATGAAAATGAAACGCGGATCGACAATCCGTCATTCTTGACGGGGTTATATACTAGTGTGGTAAATAAAATTTAACAACCGACAATATTTTTTAATTACTTATTTCATACTATAAATATTTAAATTAAAATATTTTGCATGTAGTTATCGATTAGAAAAATATATGATTATTCTCCTTGAAAAGAAAAGAAGAGGAAAAAAAAGCAAAAATATCCATATAAGAATTATAAAAGAAATCACCTTGATATACACACTGGTAAAAATTTGCAGCAAACTGTCCAGTCATTTGACCGTTTTTGTAGAAAACGGTTGCATAACCGCAATTTAACTTTGTTCTGACCATATTATTGCCCATACAGAGGTGCCAACCTCTCATTAATATTCCGTAATATGTGGTTTAATCTGACCCAGTTTAACAACGCATAAAACCAGAAAAATTATTCGAAAAATCTTTATTTAATTTCAGATTTCTACGTTGAATTTATTTAATTTCACTTCTTAAAAGTCTTTCTGGTGCGAAACTTGTTAAACCTGGGTCAAATTAACCCACATATTACGGAATATTAATGAGAGGTTGGCAACTCCATATAATGGTCAGAATAGAGTTAAATTACGGTAATAATTTTTGTTTAATTAAAATTTAGTTTTTTCGGTAGCCTATGTTTTAAAAAATGTATTGTAGAAATTATTTTTTCTCAATGAGATTTTTCTTGAATGAACTTCTAAACTATTTAGAATATTTATTTTTAATATGTATACATCAATATGTAGTAAAATCAGCTAAAATGGAACTGTCTATTTCTCAATCCTGTCTCTTAAGCGGATTATTTATTTTATTTTAATTAATTATTTTTTTCCTTTGTGGGGAAGGGTATGGAGACTGAAAAATACCACGAAGTGTTGATTTCCGACGGTTTTCTCTGGGTAGAACTTTAGCAGCTCTGGCAGGGAGGTGGGGAGACATGTATTCTTTAAAGCAATAAGAAATACCAAATCTCATATTTTGCAGGGTGTTTGGGGGGGGGGGGGGTATTTTGATGCTCTGGGAGGCCACACTCTGAATTTATCCCCAATATCATGCAATTATGCCTGCTAAGACGGAAAACTGTTTTAAAAGGATAGTTTTCTGGTACCTGGGGATTTAATTTTTACAGGTTTTACAGAAAATTAACTTTTTGTATGTTTATATATAACAAATCTGCACAAGTATTATAATTTTAAATAGCGATAGTAAATTGATGCCTTTTTGGTTTGGGAGGAACTATAATATTTTGATAATCAGCGATACAAATGTATATAAATTTTGTGTAATATTTATAAGATGCCATTGGGAAAAAAAAAAAAAAAAAAAAAAAAAAAAAAAAAAAAACTCTCGGAGGTTTTTTCTCCCGTGTTAATATTCCACACGAACAGTTCTTGTTTTGTTTGCTACAGATATATTACTGGCGCTAAACTGGTTCAAATGTGACCGCTTGCTCGTCGTGCCTTTTCTTTTAATGTCGTTACCAAATTTATATTAACTTATTGGGTTACAAATGATATTCAGCGTCTCCCTCCCTCGCCATACTTTATGTAAGAGCTGTCTCCCTCTCCTGGGCGTCCCACCCTCACTAGCATACATGCATCCATACATGCATATATTTCTCCCGTCTGTAGCCAAGCCATCGACTGCTCACTGAGATTCACTGCTTTCTCTCTCCCTCACTCTTCGGCTGTACCCGTAGTTTCCTGTCTGTGTTAGTAAGTCAGGATGTGTTGCTGTCGCTGTAGTAAATCGGTCTTTGCGTCCGCGGCGTTTTGTTGTGAAGTGCTCATTTGATAATTTGAGTATCGGTATAATAGTGCTGAATTTAGATGAACATGCTGCTCGATTTCCTTTTGTGGAACATAGGTAGTTATAAGAATGTTATCTCGTTTCAGCAACAAGAAAAGTGCCGCGTCCATTGGCCGGTCCGAGAGCTTCAGGCAAAGGGTAAGTTATCTTTATTATTATTATTATTGTTGTTGTTATTATTATTATTTCTAGTTACAATAAAGGTGAAATGTTTCCATTGATTAAGAATGTTGGTGAAGTTCGCTTACTCAGGAAAACCCCACTTCTGAGTTCTATGCACTGAATATTGTTTACGCTTTCTCTTTCGCTAGGAAAAAAAAAATGATATAACATGGATATATTGTAAAATTTCTTTTACAACAGTCTATGAATTATATTATTTGAAAGGATATTCTAAGAAAATCAAAAAATATAATAGATTTGATAAAGGAAAAAAAAAAACTTGAAAAGTGGCAGATAAAATTGCAGATAATACTGAAATTAAATAGATGAATAGAAATTCTAAATATTATAATTATTTTTTAAAATATCTTTGAAACGCGTGTCAGTGTTTACTAAATTGTTTTTAATATTTTAAGCATTATTTAATAAACAATTTCGACCAAAATTAATTTTTAAAATTAACTTTTAATTATTAAAATCAAACTTTAAGTCATATATTGCTTTCACATGCGTTCTTAAGTATTAATTTCATACTTTTATAATTTCTGCTTAAACAATAAAAGTTGATGTTACTTAACTTCTAACTATGAATACCTATTGTATTCTGCATGCAAGCTACATCAGTAATTACTTGTCACTCGTTCAAAAAATAAGAATTTTATTATTTGCAGTTTTCTTATGAAATTATTTGATTCTACTTTGTGTTAAATTTACACTCGGCTTCTTGCGATTTGTGTACTGTAAGCAATATTTGATGTTGGCTACAATTTTATGTAGATGCTACGGCATAAAATTCATTTCTGAATGCCAGTTTTAAAGTTTAATATTAACCAGTTTAACTGAATTATATGAATAAATTTAGATGCGTTTTTAGTATTATGGTAATATTTGTTTACATGGATGAAAGATATAATTGAATCTGCGAATATCTCCGTTTTTTCGTTTTTCATGTTCCCAAATCTCCGATTTAAGAATTTTTTTTCATACTATATTTGTTTATTTCTCCCAAACTTCCATGCATTTTTACATCTCGGTTATTTTCATCATAGATTTCCTTTAAAATGTAGTTTGAATTATAAGTATAGTTTTAACTTTATGACAGTGCAATACAGAGATGTAGTTATTGGTAGGGATGTAACGAATATTCGACCATTATTTGGTATTCGGTCCCTTTGCCGAATATTCGGTTTATCGATTACTGAACGCTACTTGGCTGAATAGTGTTGGATATTTAGCCGATTAAATTCAGGGAAAAAATATACATATCTCCCGACTTACGTAAGCAATGCGTTCTGTAAACTTATACGTAACTTGAATTTTACGCAAGTCGAATTTGTAAATTGCTTAAGGATAATTTTGTAAGAAACTGCAATATTTATTATATATATTATTTACACAGTATTATTTTGTAGATAAAGAATCATACAGCAGTACTTACTCGGATATACTTAAACTATAAAATTATGAAAAAGATAAAAGGAAACTGAATGAACACTTTTCAAATAAAAAATATTTTGTAGATGACGGAATTTATATATAATTAATAAAGCAGTAAATTAATTAATAATAATATAAAATAATTATCAAAAGTATGCAAACGCGTATCAAACGTGCTAATATGTTCACTAACCTAATGTTTGAAATTTATTACGCAACTGCGAATTTACGTAAGTAGCATAATGCTAAGTCGGGGGATGCCTGTATTCCTCTTTTCTTGCAATGTTATTCTCAAAACCAAATTTGCTATTTTCTGATATTTTCATGCTTAAATGCGCAAACTGTGCAGGTATATTCATATACTAGGAAGTCGAAAATCATTTTTCTTTTTCTTTTAAACGCTAAGATTCTTTTAGAACATGGACCAAAGTTGGATATTTAAACCAATTTTAGAAACACTGCTATGGTACATTGCAAGAAGACAAAACAATCGATGGAGTACAAATACCTACAGTAGTATCAGATGTAAAATGACAGAAAAGACGACCTCAGGTAAGATGAAGCAACGAAATGAAAAAAGTGGCTGGAATTAATAATTGGCTAAACAGAGCATTAGACCGGAAATAATAGAAAGATTTAGGAAAGACCTACATCCAGCAGTGGATTGAAAACGGTTGATGATGATGATATATATATATATACACTCGCACACACACGTCTTATATAAGTATAACTCATACACTATATTTCCAATGATGACCGGTCACTTGCGATTTTAGACGTTTTGTTAAATATCTGGAAAGATACATAAGGAATTATCCTGTAACTTCAGGAGTGTAAACAACATGATAAACTTCATATATTTCCGTGAAGATTTTTCCCCGAAACCCCATAAGGGGCCGTCAACAAATTGAAGAAAAACGAATATATTTTGGATAACCCTGCAAAAACTAATATTGCGAAAGCACTCAAACTGTAGATTATGTTTAAGTGGATTATTGTAATAATTTGGGTTCATTTGTATGAAGATAGCATGTATACTCGAAGAGAAATTCAGGTTTTTATAAAAACGGTCCCAAATTTAGCCAAGTTTTTTGCTTATGATTTGCAGAGTTTTTAATATAAAAACAAGTTATTTTCAGAAAATATGACAAACAAAATTGTACACAATACCCTGCAATCAGAATTAAAAAATAATAAAAATTGTATGAAAAATGAGCAGGTTTACTAAATATTGTTTCACTGCGCATGCGCGAATTCAATCAAAATATACTGTGCATAATATGTTAGCTAAATGTATAGACCAACTTTTATGAAAGTCTCAAAAATATAGCTTGAAAATTCTGATAGTCATCGTCGATAGAATAAGCTTGAAATTCGCTGTTTCCAAAAGGAAGCAAAAAGATGAGGGGTTGTATCAAATATAGAATGAGAGACACTTCATTCTTATTATGTCAACTTTGATAAGCTAGTACATTTGTATACAAGTTTAGATTGTTTAGGTTCTAAATAAGTGCAAATAATGATGTTATATGAATAAAAGTATTTTTCTTGCTTACATGTTTAAGCATCCTGCATTCAAACAAGCATTCTAACTTTAATCAATAAAACACAAAATATATACCACATTTCATGTTTTAAATCATTAGTGTATTTTAACACATAAACAATGAAATTTTCTTGATCAAGGAAGTATCTTATTGATTATGGGGGAGAGTACGCATTATGATTGGCTCATTACATTGTAAATGCAAGAAAGGATAAAACTATCTTCAGAGTAGAAATGAAAAATATTCTTTATATTTTAATGGAAATAACTTACCACCCTGACTTACAGAAAATCAGTATATGTCTAAGTATAAAAGGATAAAATCCAAATTTTATTTTTTTGCATTGAAATAAGTTTTTAAAATGAAAAATAAGTATAAAAGTAAAAATAGTCCCCCCCCCCCCCCCCATAGACTCTTTTATAAGCATTTAGTGTTGTATCTTGGAAATCACGCTTAATTTCATGACTACAATTTATGTTTTTCCCAAAACATTTCTGTTGCAATACGTTAATTTGGCGTGTGAACCGAACCCCATTATGGAAAATTCACCACCTTTTTTTTTTAAGCTTGGTAGAAAACGCAAGCTGGTGAATTTATTAAAAATATATATAATTTTTGTTCTTTTTAACGATACTGGGATATGGCAACAGGAAGGTAAAAAAAGAGCATAATTTAAACTACCTATTCGATATTTGTGAATTGCTTTCTCAACGTATAATCATAATTTAATTAATATCAAACTGTTAATTGATAAAAGTATGTGTATTTTTGAATTGTTACACTTATTATTATTATTTTTTCTACTTTTTAATGTTTAAAATATTGCATTGTTGCAGTTTCACAGCCAGTTGGCTTTTTTGGCGAGCGTGGTTTGGCGCATAATTAAATTAATTGCTGTTGTAAGTGACTTGTATACAATTGTAACCATAAAGAATATTTGTCGATTTATCACCTGTGGCGGGCTAACGGAATAATGCCTTAAAACTAAGTTTTATTAATTTAATTAAGTTTTAAAAATGTTAATATGTTGTGTTGTCATCGGAAACACACCTTTTTGTACATAATTTTTTATAATTCTAGTGTACTAGAAAGCGAGTTAAAAATCGATTTAGAAATTCTATTCTTATATACAAAACGATGATGAGGGTTTAATAAATTAAAGTACATTTAACAAGTAATTCCAATTTTAGCTGACATGTTTTTGAATTGCGTGTATCTACAGATAAAATTATGTTATTAGCATCTTTCAGATTTAGCAAGTGTCATATTGTTTTATTATTAGCTTAAAGGTGCTTAAAATATTGAAAAAAAAATTAATACACCAAGCTGTTAAAATTTTTAAACCACACAAACAAAAACAAGTTGGAAATTGTACGTCAAACGTTACAAACGAGGTGCGTTCGTACGCACGTTTTAGAATTAAATTCATGATATCCCGTGCGTTGAACGGGTTAAACAGCTAGTTAAGTATATATTTTATGACACTGTTCATACAAATATCTTAACTAGTTATATAAATATTCAGATATATATGTATCAGCTAGTTATATAAATATTCAGATATATATGTATCAGCTAGTTATATAAATATTCAGATCTTGATGATTTTTAATTCTGTGAAATGAATTATATCGTCTGCAAATTAATTTCTGTAATAAAATAAGTATCTCGGTCGCTTGACGATTTAACATCCATCGGAAGCTCCTATAACAAAAAAGCACCGATTTAAAAAAAAAAAAATTCAAATTTCTTAATAAATATTTTTATTAATATCTCCTAAAGTTTTGATTCGATTTTAATAAAATTTGAAATGTCTCGACAAAATTCTGCAAAGATAATATATTTTAAATTGCAAACCATTTGGTTGGGTAGTTTTTGCGTTGTTATATGCGGACAGACAGACAGACAGACAGACGGACGGACCAAGCGACGACTATAGGTGCTACGTATTTATATAATTACGAACGCACCTAAAAATAACAATTTTAAATTGTGTTTAATTTAAAATATTTATTTTTTTTAAATGAATTATTATCAAGTGTTGATTTAACTGCCTTTATTAACCATTGGGGAAATGGTTGTTTTCGGTCGAGAATGGACCTCTTGACGTCGTCACTTTATTTTTTTCAGCGTTTTTAACGAAATTCTATAACTTTAGATTTTTTATTTTATTTTTTAAGCGTTTTTAACGAAATTCTGTAACTTTAAAATAATTTTTCTTTGAATAGGCAATATAAATGCATAAAATCGTTACAAAAATGTTAAAGTTACAAAAAAGGATAGATGCAAACTATCAGATATGAAAAAAAGTCGAATTCAAAAATTGACGTTGGATGAGAAATCGTCTTATAAAGCAAAAAACGTGGTCTTCAACTTTAATTTCCTCAAAATACCTTTAGCTCAGACATCAGTCTAAACAAGAGTTAAAGTTATTGTAGGAAGGAACCGACAAAATATTAAGGTATATATTAAGGATAGGGCATAGTATGGAAAATGCATTTCAATAACTGCGGCGATGGTTCAAACGAATATTTTTGCGAGGACAGAGAATGCCAGAGGATCTCTTCAACTGTAGTAATGGGAAATGCGTTTATTTGTAGATGGTTCCGATTAATATGTTTAATTAATTTGGGGATTTTTTTTTTAAGAAAGCTTTTGGAACATTTTCCCAATGGTTGTTGTAATTTGTTAAATTACAATTTTTATTTATTTATTGTTTTGAGAAAATTTTGTAAATCTGATTTCGTAGTAAAAAGTACTCTTAAAAATGACTTTTTTTTTTCCCTTTAAAAAAATATTAAGTATATTAATAAATATTTTTGTAAATCCAAATGACAACTTAATATTTATTCTTTTTCGTTCTCAAAAAGGGAAAAAAAGGCATGCAAAAAGCATTATTCTTTCAAAAGATATATCAGTTTTTAAATATGACTAAAATTCATACTTTTAAAAAATTGAAATAATTTTTTAAAGAATTTAAATTAAAAGAAACAAACAAACAAAAGGATGTATACATATAACTATACATTCCAAGAAAAAAGAACAAGTAAATTTTTTTTATTAAAAACATTATATAAAAAAAATATATCCCCAACCACCGTAAAAATGTTAATAAATTCTATTTTTATGTTAAATTTGTCTTACGTTTGGATTTTAGTTTACTGCAATTGGTATAATATTGCTTCCTTCACTTATTCAACCTTGAGTTAAATATTCTTTTTGAGTTAATTTTTTAAAGTTATTGTTTTATTTCTTTGCCTCTTTTAAAAGTGTTCTTTTTTTTTTTTTGCATTTCAGTTTTAAAAGTAAATGGAAATGTTATGAAAGTAATTTTTTAAAATATGGAATTAAGCTTAATTTTATAATTAGAAAATTAAAATCAATCTCGAATGGAGATGTCTCGGCAGCAGTTTCGTATTTATTATTTTCTTTTCTTTTCTTTCTTTTTTTTTTTCTTTTTGCATTTCTCATATTTATTAAATCACTACTCGCACATTTTGGTTTTCTTTCCATCAAGTACTTTAAGAAAACTTATTTTAGACTTAAAAAATGTAGTCTCGTTAAAGCAAGATTAATGTCGTAGTTATCAAATAATATCTAATGGTAACTATAGTTTACAATAAACAATTTTATCCTCTTTCTTTGGGTATGTTAGTTATTTAAATAAAATAATTGATCCAACCCAGACTTCCGGGTTACAAAACATATGTATTATTATTATTATTATTATTATTTTTTTTTTTTTTTGAAAACTCCAATAGATTTTTTGTATTAATATATATTTTTTTAGATTACCCACTAACAACACTAAAAAGCATTTTTATATGAAAACTTAATTTATTCAAATAAAGTTTTGAAATTAATTGAAAGTGGTACTTTAAGCCGCTTGCCAGGAACTAGTAGCCAAAGTAAATCTCCAAAGATTTCGTTACTTAAGCAGCCTTCTTGATTCTGATAATTTCAGTGGTTTAAGCGCGTAGTTCGATCACATGTGTCTGTTAAACTTGTGTTTTATTTATTTATTAATTAATGAGGTTTTAGTTTCGTTATGAAATATTAGCCCTAAACTATATATTGTTTCAAGTGCAAGTGAGTCAATCTTACGTAATCGGTGCTATATGCGTCTCCCTTATTACAATTGATCAATAGCTAATTCGAAATTAAAATTTTCATACGGTAGAAACTGAAAAACTGGAAAAGTGTTTTTTAGTACAGTAGAACTCCAATTATCCGAACTCCGACTATCCGAATCGCTGATTATCCGAAGCGCTTTCAGAATTTCAGAAAAAAATTAGAAGGAAACGTACTGCGATTCGCAAAATAATGATTTTGTCTACGCGCGCTATTGTCCTTCCCTCCGCGAAGCTAGTGTAGGCGAACCATGAAACCTTATTGCCGAAGGCAACTTTTAAAGAAACTTTTGGTAGAGGGGGAAGACGAAGAAGGTGTGTTGGCTAACCACAAAAAATAAATTTGAAAGTTTGCGCTTACATGGTGGCGGAAACTTGGAGCTTGGTTAAAGCTGTCACATTAAAACGTGCGTGGAATAAGTTGAAAGGCATATCAACTGACGAAGAGAAGGAAAAGGAGAAAGAGGAAAAAGAAGATCAAGAAAAGGAAAGGTACATACTAGTAGTTATTAGTACATACTGTACTAATGTACAGCACTTGTAAGTACGTTTACCATGTAAAAGTGTTGCCTTTTCATTTAATTAATTAAAAGCTCTTTTTGTTTAAAAATAGTTTTTTCTCCTATTTTCAACATACATACAGTAATTAATTAAAATAGATCTTTTTTCGGAAAAAATCCAATTATCCGAATTTTTGATTATCCGAATGGGGTCCGGTCCCAATTGATTCGGATAATTGGAGTTCTACTGTACCAGAAAACGCTAAAAAATTACAAAATCCTAGCTATCATAACTCGGTAAGTTTTGATCGTACAAAAATACTTACTCGTTTTTTATACTTTCACATATTAGGGTGTGGTAAAGTTTTTTAAAAATAAAACTTATAGGACCCACGGACCGTATAAAAATTTAAATTTCGTAAATAATAATGATAAAAAAAAAGACTATTTTGGCATAAATGGGTTTTTATATGATGAGGAACAATATTTGAAACATTTTTGGAAACGTTTAGGATTAGCTATTTATTGATCACTGGTAAAAAGGGGCACCCTATATAGTGACAGTGAAACAGAAAACGGTGTGTGTATATATATATATTATATTTAAATACAATAATTAGTATCAAATATATTCGTTTAATATTTGTAACTAACAATATATCATCTTTATCGCTATTTGAAGCAATTGTTTTTCAAATGCATAATTCATAAATTATTTAAAATTAAGGTAATTTTGATATACTTTTTAGATGCGTAGATTCTTCGGAACTCATATTGAGGTTTGTATGAGTTCGGACTTAATTTTTTCTTCAGGTTCGGGCTAGACCGGGCCTGGACTTCATTCTTTCCAAACTATGTCAAGCCACTAATCCCCCCCCCTGGGGGGGGATTAATAGTGATATTGTACATTTATTTCATCGAATCTTTAGAAATTTAGTTTAGTTTAATAAATTAGAGAAATATTTTTAAATGTCTCTTTTTCCTCCCCCTCTAGTTTTTCCCTATTGAATCTTCGTTTAAATATAATTGTCTAAGTAATAAGCTCATCCTAACCATTTAGGTTATTTGTTTATATAAAACATTTCTCCTATATCCTGTGTTTACTTCGCTGTTTCGAAGAGAAAAAGTATAACTCTATTAGAAGTGCTCTGGTATGATTGAAAACCGATAGTAAAATGAATAAGTAAGTTGTTAAGGTGGAGTGGAAAATATTATGAGTAATTGGCTACTTCCGTGAATTTCAGTTCCGCTTTTTGCCAGATTAGTGTCTCTAGCAATTTCATTGACGTTTCTAACACCAAAGGAAACTCTTACCAAAAATCGAAAATGTTCATCGTTTTTCTTTTTTAAATATTTTTCTTAATTAGAAGGAATTGCTGAAATCTAACACTAAATCAAAACTCTTCTCTCTCTCTCTCTCTCTTTTTTTTTTCGTTGCGTAAGAAATTGTGTTAAAATCAGAAAAGTCTTAAAGTTATTCATCCAGCATATATATTATGTTTGATTGCAATGTTTCCCACATTTAAAGGCTTAACAAAAGTTAATATTTTGTTTGTTTATGTAATTTAATTTTTTTTCTCCTTCTCTTTCAATTTTGATGTCTTCTCCTCTGTTATTCTTTTTCGCCTTCCGTGAACATTGTCTCGTATGTTTATACCTTTTTATATCTTATTAGTAAATGCCACTTTTTTTCTTTCTTTAATCCTCGTTATCTTTATTAAAATGCAGTTGTGTATTATTCTTGTATCTTGTAAAGTTATTGAACCGCATCTTAGCTGTTTTCAGGCGACTGTTCCATAATCAGATTTATGAGAAAGGATTTGCATGCTGAGAAAACGCAGTGTTAGAAGATGAAGTATTTTCTTTTTCGGTGGCGTTGTACCAAACTACGTGTAAAAGTTTTTACGGAAAATCACTACTCTAATTTAATTATGCGATTTTACCATCGATGGGTTCTTTCTTTCAAGATAACAACAATTTCTGTTTTAAAATTTCTGTATAAAAATAATAAATTTTACCAAAAAATAACGTTTATTCCATTATTTGCGGGTTAAAATTCTAAATATGTATGCTGTATTTATTTTTTTTTTCAATATTTAATATTTTTTACTAGATATTTGACAGGTATACACATAATAGAAGAAAAGTGCCACATTTTTGTCATATATATTATCTGCCTTATTCAAAATCATTTTAAAATTTTTAGTTTTTCCCCTAGTTTCTAATAGTATAACAACATAGCTTAAAACCAGAATAATTTTTGCCTTTTAGAATTTGGTTTGGACTTTAGAACTTCAGTAATTTAAACTTAAATTTTATAAATTTGAAAAATTTCTTTATTAAATATTAATACTCTAATAAATTTTAAATATTGTTTTAATTAAGGCGTTCAGAGTTAAAGTAAAGTTCAAGTCCATAAAAAATTATCTAGATATATTTAGGGGGTAGAGTTAATAGTCTTCTGCATTTTATTCAGAATCATTGGAGACAAGCGCTATCTGTTCACATTTTGACTTGTTACGGCAAAGAAAAAAAATATATTGTCGAGCAACAATTCATCTGTAACTCATTTGAATTAAAAAAGAAAAAGTTTTTAAAAATACCTTTTTATAAGTACATTCAATTTTTATCATCATGACTAATTTTATGATTGCAATTATTGTAGTCCAAAAAAATTTCCTTTAGAATACGTTTACTTGGAGTAGACCTCGATTAGTGAAAATTCCTAGATTTTATTTACGCTTAATAAAAAGCACGAATTAGTGAAATAAATATAATTTTTGCTCTGTTTATGGCAAAAGGAAATTTTTTTTTAACTGTTTCATAGCTGTTACCTTTTATGCGTATTTTTAATTTTTTTAAAAGCATTAAAACCAATCGCAGATTTCGACAATTAAATAAAGTAAAATTTACTATAAAATTTTAGTGGCAAGAAAAAAGCGTAAAAATTGACAGCTATGCTATCTATTCAGGATTTCTAACCCCCCCCCCTCCTACAGTGTATAGTCAATTAATTAATATTGAACTATCAAAATTATAAGAGTATTTACTTTTTAGTGTTTAAAATATTCCGTTGTTCCAGTTTCACAGCCAGTTGGCCTTTCTAAAAATATTAAAATGTTGTATTGTCATCAGAAACGCACCTGTGTACGTTATCTATATGTATAAAACACTAAGGTACGTGAAGGCGAAAAAGCGGTTATTTCTCTTTTGCCGATGACAACGAGTGGTTTGTTTTCACTAATTCGCGAATATTTAAAAAATATATTTGAGGTATCGATTTAAAACTCACCACACATATGTAGAAAAAAATTCTGTATATGAAAATCCAATTTTTGAAAAAATCGGCCGGTAATTTTTCTTGATTTTTGCAAAAAACTGACCAAGACGAGGAAAGGAAAGAAAATAAAATGCGAAGTTCCCCCCCCCCCCCCCCCCCCCCAAAAAAAAAAAAAAAAAAAAAAAAAAAAAAAAAAACCCTAGCACCATTTTGTTTGTGCTTCAAATGCGCCATTTTGTTTCTGTTTCATAAGTTATCGATATTTGTTAATGTTAAAGGTCATTGGTTAAATTTTGAGGGAGGCGGAGGGATCAGTCGTAATTCAAATACCTCGTTAATGTTAAAGGTAGATCTGGCGCCCTCGTCGGTGGAGGGTGGAACAAATTTATTTTTGCAGCGCTTGCGCAGTACGCCTGCTCTTCATTGCCGTAGTTAGTGGGGACCCGTGCCGGAGGTTCGTTTTAAAAAGAAAGGCCGTACCCCCCTGGCGGTTGTAGGTGGAACTAAAAGATTTTGTGGCGCAGCACGCCTGCTGTACGGTGCCGCAGGCGTTCCTGAGGTTCGTTCGTATAGAGGTTTTTTAGAACAGAATGATCCCCCTGGCGGTGGTAGGTGGAACTAAAAAGATGTTTTAATCATTCGAGGTTCGTTTGGAAAAATCGACCAGCGAAGCGAAGGTAACCTGCTGGTATTTTTATAATTTTAGTGTGAGTGAAAAATCGATTTCAAAATTCCACCTTTACATACAAAAAATAAATTGCGGTAAATAAAAGAGAGTAAAAAGTCTTCATCCACTTTAATTCTAAACGCCTCAGTTATGGAACATTATGTGTTAAATATTTTTTTCTATTTTCCCACTTCGTATAATCTGTGAAATTATGCAAAGAAAACGTGTTTCAACTTTTGGTAGTTGTTTTTTTTCTGTTTTAAATGAATATTTTCAGTCAAATTATTTCATTTGTCACATTTTTCATGAAAGGTGAATTATTAAAAAAATAAAAAAATAAATAAAACATAAAATACTTAATGAGACTGATATAGTTTTCTGCTTTCTTTTTCTAGGGTTATTTCTTCTTACACTTGTAAAGAAAATAAATTTTTGGGATATGTTAACAAACTATTGGAAGGTCAACATGTCACTTAAAAATATATTCAGTATTATTTAATTAGCGAAAATTTTCACATATTCTGAAGGGTGCCTGAATTGGTAATCATCTAATCAGATAAATAGTCGTAGGGGATCAATCAAATCGGATAAATAGTCGTGCATTATAAAACTATTAGCATTCATATTATTCACGCTTGACTGTTCTTAGTCGCCGCACCCTTTTCTTTAAAATTTATGTATTAATTCAGTTGTAAATGGATTTTATATTTATGGTTCCTGTTGATTAAAAAAACTGTTTCTAACTTGATAAATCCACTCGCATTGCAAAAGTGCGCTCACTTCCTGTCGCGTAATCGAAAAATGTCTGTTGCACTTTCTTTGTGATCTTTTCGTTTCTATTTCAGTGACCCATTTATCTTGCTAATTCTGCAGCTCACTAGTTTCATTCTTTTTTTTTCGATGTGTTTGAGTGCCTTCCGTGAGAAGAGTGAAATTTTGTTTTGTCTTATACAGTGGCATTTTTATAGATGCTATTTAATAGAAAAGATGTCTAATTGTTTAATTATTAATACAGTACATCCGCACAGTTTGGAACCAGAGGTTGTGCAGATTTTAGAATTTTGCAGATTTCTGGTCACTGTTTTGTTTACATTTTTTAAACAGTAATTTGACTTTAGTAAAGTATTGGAAACTATAAAGAATCCTTATAATAAGTAAAATATTAAAATAAATAAATAAACGAGGAAAAAGAATATTAAAAATAAAGGTGAAGTAAATAATAATTAATGATGAAAAATAATGTATAATAATGCATAATAATTTTTCTTGTTTCATTCAGCCCTATTAGCCAGAATTAAGTATGAAATAAAGAAAAAATGATTACAGATTAAAAGTAAAACTACTAAAATACTAACGCAAAAAAGTAAACATAAACAATACGGCTGCAACAGTTAATAGTACAGTTGCAGGTATTGTGAAGAAGCTACTGTTGCACTGTATTTTTACCTAGGATACAAAAATAATTTGCATCATAATCGTAAAATAACGAAATTTTATTTCAGATTTATAGAGATTGAATGAACAAAAAAGCTTTATTAATTAAAAATTGCCTTGGAAAAAAATCGTGATCCCCACTGATATTAGCGCCATCTTGAATTTTTTAGGAAGAAAATTTCTATTTTCTTCATGAAAAAGCAGGAGTTAATCGTATTATAAAACCGTATAAAAGTCAAATTGCTTGGCGACAAAAGTAAAATCAAAATCGTAAATAAACAAATAACATGTAACTCACAAGTACAGTCATTTTAGGTAGATTTCGTAAGAAATACTACCTATTACATCTCTAATGACGTGATATTAATCTGCTTTGTGTACATACACATACTCATACTCCTTGTATTATTGAGGAATCTTTGAAAATTTCCGTTTTATTACCACTATGACGTCAATCATTTTTATTTCACATTGCATTACGAAAATTCTCTTTCATTCTTAAATTAAATATGTTCGTTTTATAATTTTATCTCACATCAAAACGTTTATTTTTTAAATAAATTTAGCTACAGTTTTTTTTTTTAATTTTTGAGTTTTATAACCGTTTTAATTCTTTCACCAACGATAATGGCGCCAAAAAATGACCAATGATAACCTTTTCGTCCAAAATAACAGTAGTTTCCATCATAATTCTATAACTAATCTACATAGAACAATGTTATGTACCAAAACCTTCCCTGAAAAATTATCTATCTAACAGTGCAAGTTCCATCAAAATCCATTCAGCAGAACTCGAGTTATAACAGCCGGAATGAAATTTCCATTTGTATTATATATATAACTTTATGTAAAATTTAATCATTGAAACATATTTTGTGAAAACAGAAAAAAACCCACAATTTCTTAATTATGATACGTATCGAATCCGTTTAAAGTTATTATTACTTCTAGGAAAAGGGCCGAAAATTTATGTATGACAGATTTTTGATATCATTAACAATGGCCCCAACGGGAGGGGGGGGGGAAGCGGGGTTTTAGAAGAAAAAATTTCATCACTTCGTCAATTCAAAAGATATCAAATCCGCTTAAATTTATTATAAATCCTGTTAATATTATCTAAAACTTTTATATTGACAAGTTTTTTATAGGACCAACCCTTATAGAAAAAAAAAATTAAAAACAAAAACAATCCCTGCTCGCTCCGCCCGGAAACAAGTTAGGTTTCGAAGTGGGCGTTTCCAAAATGCCGCATCATGGCAAAAAGGTCTTTTCCCCCGCAATTCCCAACAAACTGGCGCCCCACGGTCTGCGTCTTCGAAATCTACCTGTGCCTGTAGGCCGAGCCGTCAGGGATTTTTCATATTTAACCTTTTCAGGGGCGGTAGTATGTTTATGAAACCGCTTAAATTTAATATCCAAAACTCTAATGGCACCAGAAATTTGGTACACATATTTTTCTTTACTATATATGCGAAATTTAGCTTTTTCATATTTTGAAGTAAATCTGTTCATAAATTCCGGTGTCAATCATTTATTTCAACTTTTTAGAAATGGAAGTGTTTTGCCCCTGAAAGCGTGAAAGAATGGATAATATTTTTTAAAATCACAATTTCACTTACCTTATATGCCTTTTTTGCACACACATGACGTGCAAGGAAGCTTTGGTGGAATGTTATAATTTGTGGTTTCACTTTGATTTTAGGTAAAGATATAAAAATCCAATAATTTGCTATATTACCACAAACACGATAATTTTATTCAAATTTAATTTCAAAATCGGCATTCAATATATTTTTCAAAATTTAATAATTTTTCAATGTATGGAAAACTTTGAAACATGGTATGCACAGTCCTACATTGCAGTCCTTACAATAATATCTAGTTTCTTTTCGAATTTTATTTCCATTTTCATTCACATGGGATGAACAAACTTTACATTCTTTGTAAGGTTTATCTTTGTTGTCCGTAGGGGGTATAACATCCAGAAAATGGCGTTCATACAAACGACTTGATTTTGCGTCGTCCGAAGGACGGCCGCGTTTACGGAAATTTCCTTCTGTATGATATTTTTCAACGCATTCATCTACTAAATCATGCCTGAACATTAGATGAGATTTTCTGCCTTCTTTCTTATAAACTTGAAAAGCATTGAAAACGGCTTGGTCTAATAGATGGAAAAATATTTTTTATATTTCTTCCCACCATCTCTAGCTACATGGTAACTTGAAAGAAGTTGATCTACTATATCAACACCTCCCCTAGTTTGGTTGTGATCTACAACTGCTTTTGGCTTCCTTTTCATTATTTTACTTTGAGTTGTAACTTCAACAATTTCGGAATTATGTATTGATGATAACAATGTCGCATCTTTTTTGTTTTTCCATTTCAACACCATAAGTTTCAACGTCACCAGTTTTTAACTATTTTTCTCGCAAACCTTCTGGCATATATTTTCTGTTTTTTTTCTAACAGTTCCAATAACATCTGTTTCATAACTCAAAAGAATATCGCATAACTCCGTCGATGTATAATAATTGTCCATTGTTATACAATGTCCCTTTCCCAGTAATGGCGTCAATAGTGTCATACGACCTGTGAGGGCATCGAGAGCGTTTCAATGTCTTTGCTGAACAAAGTTCCTTTCCCTGTATAAATAATAAAATACCATATATACCCAGTACTAGATTCGCACAACATAAAAGATTTTATTTGGTCTAATAGATGGAAAAATATTTTTTATAATATTTCTTCCCACCATCTCTAGCTACATGGTAACTTGAAAGAAGTTGATCTACTATATCAACACCTCCCCTAGTTTGGTTGTGATCTACAACTGCTTTTGGCTTCCCTTTGACTGTCCCTTTCCCAGTAATGGCGTCAATAGTGTCATACGACCTGTGAGGGCATCGAGAGCGTTTCAATGTCTTTGCTGAACAAAGTTCCTTTCCCTGTATAAATAATAAAATACCATATATACCCAGTACTAGATTCGCACAACATAAAAGATTTTATTCCAAATTTCGCTTTTTTCATTGGTATGCACTGTCGCCATGATAAACGTCCTTTGTACAACATCAAACTTTCATCGATAGTGACATCTCTTTCAGGGGTAATTGTACTTTTATACAAATTATTCAGATGCTTACAAACAGTCCAAATTTTAGTTTTGGATTAGGATGTTTTTCAGGATCGTGAGCATTTGCAAAATGTAAGTATTTTTTAATTTCGCAGTACCGATTGTACGTCATAATATTGCGAAAAAATGGCGTCTCAACAGATAATTTTTTAGTCCAATACCTATTTTCTTCCGGCTTTTTTACAATTTGTAAGAGCAAGGAACAATCGCATTTCATTTCGAGAGACAGGGTGCCATTCTGATCGGCCTTGTACTCTTTTTTTTTTTCTCCAACAACATTTCCCAACTGCTCAGAATATCGATTAGTTTCCTTTACAATATTATCCACTAATTCATCATTTATACAATGTTCATAGACAGAACACCGAAACTAGCATAAAACGAAACATTAACCTTCGGCTCCGATTTGAATAGAAAGCGTGGAAGTGCTTAATCTTGAGCACTTGACGAAATTTTATGCCACTGATGGTTTGGAAAAGAATTATCAGCGTCATCATCACTATCTTCAGTTTCTGATTTTTCGGAGTCAAAAACATCTGAAAAAATATAATCTTCTGATTCATTTCCAGATATCTCAGCACTAAAATCTTCCTCTTCACTTGAGCTACTCAACATTGAAATTTATAAAGCGATAACTCAGATGTATTCAGATTTGAAACAAATGAAACACGTGTTCCAATTCGTACAGTTTATTGAAATTAAGCATTCCTATCTTAAAACCAAATTTGTCAGTTCAGTGCTTCCATTTATTAAGCGCTTAGGCATTTAACACTAGAAGTGATTGAAATTTCACTCAAGTTTAAAAAAGAAAATGTACACCAGAATTTTTATTTAAAGATTTTTAACTTATCTATTTAACTTATTTTTGTGCAATTTATATATTTAACTCTTTTTCAAAGAAATTTCTGGTTCAAATCGAATTGTATATATTTGATAGCAGTCAAATTGACTGCTCTTGGTGCTTCTAGTGTTAAAGTAATTTCGCGAACGAAAAATTCAAAGAATATACTAGAAAATATTAGCTAAAGTCATTAGAAGCTTAGCCCGTGAATGTCTCGGGCGCGACGATTAAGGGGTTAACAAAAAATTCAATTAAAAGAAACACCGAGATCGTCGCCGATTTCAACGCCATGTTGAATTTTGTTCCTTCAACTTAACTGCAAGTTTCACTGTTTACATCTGCAACGATGTGCGGATTGTAGGCGTTCGCGGATTTGAGGGAGTCAGTATTTTCCTTTGATTCATCGGTTTGTCTTGAAGCGATTGTGCTACCAGTTTGAGGTTCTCCCTTAAAAAAAAACTTCGCTACTTTATCTATTTTTATTTCAGTTGATGTTAAGTAAATACACCAAATTCAGTTTTTACACGATAACATGGTTGCCATCTGTCCCGTTCCGAAGTTTCTTTATTCTCAAGCACATGGAAAATCCGCAACTCTGCACATTGTATTAATGCTCCAGCAAACTGTATGCATAGAAAATGGATTTTCCCCAGCGAAGGAGAATTTTGACTTGGGGATTTTTCAATCTTTTTGCTAAAATAAATCGTCGTTCATTATTCTTATCTCAACATACTTATATACTCTTAATTTCATTTTAAACTTCCTTAATTGTATTGAGTACTAGGAGAGGAGTAATATTTTAATATTTTCTAAGACCTTTCCAGTGATTTGCAACGCAAATAAGGTGTTTGTACAAAAAAGTCGTTTTTTAAATTATAATTCAAAAGTTTGATCTTTTTATGAATCGCATATTTTTAAAAAGTTATAAAAGAGAGAAAATATAAGTATGTTTTGTGTAATTTATGTGTAGTAAAATCTTTGAAGCCAAGTAATCGCCAAAGACTGGAAAAACATTCCGTTTTAGACAAGTTTTTGTCTTTGAAAGTAGACAGTCTGTTGTAAATGTATCGTATTCTCTTTGCTAGGACCTTGAACGTTTTCGTTAATTTTTTGTCTGTTTCACTATTGCTCATGGGGCACTCTTTCATTTTTTAAAACAGGCTGGATTTTATTTTGAGATATAGTTTTTATATACTCTTCATGTTTTATCTAACAATATTAGTTTATACTTGTTTAACTTGACATCTGGATGGGGTACCCCATCCAGATAATATTTCTTAGTGTGTTATTTTTACTTTACTTTTTTAAGAATTCATAATATTTGTTTTATTCATTGTGTGACTATATATCTGGATGGGTGACTCCATCCAGATGATTTTCTCATTAAGCTTTTCCTTTTTAGCACTTTCCAACCTAGTTGAAAAGTGCTTATGACTTCGGTTTGTCTGGCCGTATGGCCGGATGGCCGTCTGGCCGTCTGTCCGTGCTCTAACTCCCGTAAATATGCTCGGATTGCTCTGCAATTTTTATATGTTATTGTCGGTATCTATGGCACGTTCCCTATTTCAACTGAAGTGTGTAGCACTTATAGTTTTCTTACAGGGACACTCAAAAGAATTCCGTTACATTGCGGTCTATGGGGGAAAATCATTTGCGGTTTATTTTAAAAATGTTTCACTATTGTAAACGCATTGAAATTTATATAGATCACTAAGATGCATTAGAAGAAGCTTAATATGGAATAGTAGGTGTATAGCACTTAGAGTTACTTTACAGGGACAGTCAAAATAATTCCGTTACATTACGTCTTGGAGAAAAATCGTCTGCGGCTTATTTAAATAATGTTCCACTATTTTAAACGCATTGAAGTTTATATATATTACTAAGGTGCATTACAAGAGGCTTACTACAGAATAGTGTGTGTATAGCAGTCATCGTTCATTTACAGGGACACACAAAAGAATTATCTACTGTCTGTTAACAATAATTCCTGGAAGTGCGTTTTAAGTTACTGAACGCGATTTTAATCTTAACTAGCTTTTTGTCTATTACGTGGTGTGTATAAATTCTGTAGATCCTATACAGTGCAGCACAAAAGTTCGCGAACACATTTCGGTTTATTCACAGAAACTCCAGAAGGAGAATTTAAACTGTGCTACGTGTTTCCTAACTAAACTAAAATTTAGCATCCTATGTATATATACAAATCTATAGATCATATACAGGGCTACATAAAAGTAGTCGGATATTTTTCCGAATATTGTATATATTGAAAATTCCTGAAATTACGTTTTTAAATATGTTATGCGTTTTCCAAATTGTTTACTTAGATGTCATCTTTCAGCTTATTAAACGGTAATGAGTTTGTAAAATTATTTTAGAAGCGTTGGAAAGTGCTACATAATCTATGCTTGACGCATGATTTTTCGTTCTTGTTGGTTTTGTTATGGCTTTTTTTGACATTTTTAACACTTTCCAACCTAGTTGAGAAGTGTTTATGACTTCGGTTTGTCTGGCCGTCTGCCGTCTGTCCGTGCTCTAACTCCCGTAAATATGCTCGGATTGCTCTGCAATTTTTATATGTTATTGTCGTTATCTATAGCATGTTCCCTATTTCAACGGAAGTGTGTAGCACTTATAGTTTTTTTTACAGGGACACTCAAAAGAATTCCGTTACATTGCGGTCTATGGGGAAAAATCATTTGCGGTTTATTTAAATAATGTTTCACTATTTTAAACGCATTAAAATTTGTATATATCACTAAGGTGTATTAGAAGAAGCTGAGTATGGAATAGGGTGTGCATAGCACTTATAGTTATTTTACAGGGACAGTCAAAAGAATTCCGTTACATTACGTCTATGGAGAAAAATCGTCTGCGGTTTATTTAAATAATGTTTCACTATTTTAAACGCATTGAAATTTATATATTTCACTAAGGTGCATTACAAGAGGCTTACTACAGAATAGTGTGTGTATAGCAGTCATCGTTCATTTACAGGGACACACAAAAGAATTCTCTACTGTCTGTTAACAATAATTCCTGGAAGTGCGTTTTAAGTTACTGAACACGATTTTAATTTTAACTCGCTTTTTGTCTATGACGTGGTGTGTATAAATTCTGTAGATCCTATACAGGGAAGCACAAAAGTTTGCGAACACATTTCCGTTTATTGACAAAAACTCCAGACGGAGAATTTTAAACTGTGCTAGGCGTTTTCTAACTGAACTAAAATTTAGCATCCTATGTAGTATATATACAAATCTATAGATCCTATACAGGGCTGAATAAAAGTATTCGGATATTTTTCCGAATATTGTATATGTTGTAAATTCCTGAAATTATGTTTTTAAATATGTTATGAATTTTCCAAATTGTTTACTTAGATGTTATATTTTAGCTTATTAAACGTATGATTTGTAAAATTATTTTGGAAGCGTTGGAAAGTGTTACATAATCTATGCTTGACGCATGATTTTTCGTTCTTGTTTTCTTTACTCTTACTTTGGCGCAGCTTGTCCCCAATGGGACCTTGTGCCATTAAACCTAATACAACCAACCAACCTGTTTCACTATTGACAGGCTTTGTTTTCGTAGGTTGTATTATCTAGTCAGGTGAGGGTCTCGTCACCTGATCAAGGTTCTAAATTACGAGACCTATTAAATCTGTCAATTCTACAAAGTTAAACAGAAACCTTGAACCGGCAAACAAAGATAACGGTAGCAAATCACAAGAGGGCAAGCACAGCAGCGATGTGAACAAATCTATAGTCAGGTGGATCACAGCCATGCTGTGATCAGGCGATTTCCGCCCCGCACCCATGTACTAACCCGTTAAGCTAGGCATTCATGCCGGGCAGGTAGGGACCTGGTTAGCGGTATATATATATATATATATATATATATATATAAAAGCAGAAAAATACATAAAACAACTATACCTTATTAATGAATCTTAATTTTTTTTTTTTGTGTGTGAAATTTGTTTTTGCTGTATTATTTGAAATGTACCTTGTCTCATAAAAGCTAATTTTGCTATTCAAATTACTTAAATATACTCTACACCATATTTCTCTCCCCCCTTGATAATTATTCCATTAATATGCTAGCTAGATGAAACCTGAAATTATCACTGTTGCAAATTCTATGTAAAATAAAGTAATTAAAGAGTTACACAAGTATATTGTTGTTAGATATTCATATTCATTGCTCGAATCCCCCCCCCCTTTTTTTTTGGGGGGGGGTTGCAATGATACTAGAACACATTGTAATATAAGTAGGTAGATAAAAAAAATGCGCACTTGCATCTATTAAAATTCTTTATTTTTTAATCAAAGGTAAATAGTAAAGCCAAAATAAAATAAACAAATGCAATAAAATAAAGCCTCAATTGCATGACGTTTTATAAAAACAATTTCTGATTATGTTTGTACGTATGCAGCAGACTAATGTAAAATATTAAATGTGTGTGTATTTTTAAATATCATTACTAAACAATAATCTTAATTTATATTTAATAATCATGTAATCATATTAACAAAATAATCTATTTAATATAATAAAACAAAGAAATCTGCGAAAAATTAAAGATGTGCAAGTAAGAGTATTTTATGTAAATTATAGATAGAATATTGATTGTAATATACGCGATAAAGCCTGTGAAATTTCTTGAAAATTTTAAGCGACAAATAAGTTTTGAATTCTTAGGTATCTCTATATTATTTATTGTTCCCAATTTGCCTGACACTTTTCAATAAAAATATTTATTTTGGATGAGCCACATAGATTTACTCCAATCAGAGACCCTAATGCTTTTTTCATCGTTATGAAAATCGGTAATTTTGTAAGCTCTATCATGGCTCGTCATGGTTTGTTTCTTCCTGCAAAGAATTTGCAACTTCTCATATTTAACATACACATCTGCTAATCAAGCATGGCTTTATTTAATAATTAAAATTCAATTTCTGAAAAAAAAAAAAAAAAAAAAAAAAAAAAAAACGATTTATGTGCTAATTATTCGATTATTTTCACAGGAAAAATAGATAAAACTTTGAAAAACGTTAACATTGAATAAGTCAGATAGTCTGTTATTATTATTAACTTATTTAATTCATATGTATTTGCTTAGTTGGACTAATATAATGAGTACTCACTACTTTTTTTTTCTTTAAATATCTATTTAATGATATTCCCATGTTACTTTTGTTTAGCATCCTTTGCTGCTGGTCATTAAAAAAGCGAGTCGACATTTTTAATTACAAATGATCTTGCTTTTCATTATTGTAGTTGAAACCCTTTTAGTTATGGGGAAAAAAAAGTTACTTTGTGAAATAATGAAGTAAAATTACTGCTTGGAGTTTATTTTTAAGGCACTCAAGTTCATTCCTTCTTTAACGCTGTTATCATAACCTCGTATTGACTTTTTAAAGCAAGCATTATTAAAATTTTCGACGCCACTATCGCAGTTGATAAGCTTTTTTTTCTGATTTCTTTCAATTATAGCTTTTTATCCCCGTATGTTTTTGGAAAATAAACTTTATTAGTTGCAATGTTTTATTTATGAATTTTTAACGATAATCTTTCTTCTTTTGTAGAACACGTTGCATTAATTATTGTTAATACGAATTCACAACAATTAAAGAAAATCATAGCTGACATATTTTTATCTTTAATTTCATCATTTTTCAAGCTTGCTGAAATCTTAAGTGCACGGATTTGTATAAAGACTTTTTTAACTGACTTCCAGTTTGATGGATTTTTTTTTTCTTTTTACTTTCTTGTATCTATAATAGAAGAAAGTATTGTGATCTTCCGGTTTTCGACGGATTTACACGTTTTAGGGATCAGAGATTCCGAAAAACATGTTTTTACAAAATGTCTGTCTGTCCGTCCTCATTGTATCATCGAAAAGTGTATGAAGTTATGCTTCAAATTGAACCCTTTTTTATATGTTTTTGGCTATGGCAAGCAGGTCCTACTTGAATTTGGAGATATTTCGACGAAAGGGGGCGCTGCTATCGAGATTTTTGTTCGATTTTCACTATTGTATCTTCGAAAAGTGTATGAAGTTATGCAGATAATTGAACAATTTTTTTTCTATGTCTTTCACTGTAGCCTGCAGCTCCCAGTTGAATTTGGGGATATTTCGACGGAAGGGGGCGCTGCGATCGCGATTTTTTGTTCATTTTCGTCTGCTTCTATAAATGCAGAATAATGTTTCCCTTTAATTGAAATATCGTCTTCTGTATTTTTAGCATAACAATTTATTGAAATTTTGTGGAATCAAATTAGTTCAATGTATTTGTGATTAGGAAAAGACATTTCCTGCGTATTGTGATAAAAATGCCACGTTCTAAAGAAATTTCTAAAGATGAAATTATTAAGATTTTACATTTAAAAGCGCAAGGACAAAATCCTGTACAAATATCGAGAAGAACAAAGAGATCTTTGAGCAGTATTTATAGAGTTTTGAGATCAGATGGAACATGGAATACTAGAAAGCTAGTCGGAAGACCAAAGAAAACAATGTTACATGATGATAGAATGTTATTAAAAATGGTTCAGTTAATAATTTATCTGTGCATGAAATTGCATCAATTTCCAGAATTTCAAAAAGTACTGTACACAGAAGAATTAGAGCTTCAACAAATATTGTTTACAAGAGAATGAAAGCAAAACCTTGCTTAAAGCAGAGACATAAAGATGCACGTCTAAAGTGGGTTAGAAAGCATATGTCATACGGTGAAAATTAGATTTCTGTCATCTTCAGTGATGAAAAGAAATGGAATTTAGACGGCCCTGATGGTCATGACAAATTTTACTGGCATGACCTCAGAAAAGAACCCAAGAACTGTTTCAGCAGGCAACAAGGCGGAGGATCCGTAATGACCTGGGGAGGGTTTTCTTTCAACGGCCCAATATTTCTAGGATTTATGGGCAGAAAAATGAAATCAGAGGATTATCAGGATATTTTACGTACCAATTTACTGCCAATTATGGATTTGCTAGCAGGACCGGACTGTGTTTTCCCACAAGATGGGGCATCCATCCATACCTCCACATCATCGAAAACATGGTTTAGGCAAAACAGTATCACACTATTAGATTGGCCAGCACTTAGTCCAGATTTGAATTCCCTGGAGAACATATGGGGGATCTTATCTCGTAAAATATATGAAAATGGAAAGCAATATACAAGTGTAAATGACTTAAAAATTGCAATTGACAAAGCGTGGTATGAAATACCTCCTTCTGTAATGCAATGCTTAGTTAATTCTATGGAACAACGTGTATTTGATGTTATAAAGTGTCGGGGCAATACAAATAAATATTAAAAGTAAATTTTTAGTTACTTTTATAAATGTAAAACCAAAAAAAAATTACAGGTGTCTATACTTTTGGGACAGCACATTGTTATATAATTTAATGCATATTTTATAATTTCAAACCTTTGATCATAATCTATATGTGTATATCAGCAAAACTACTTTTATTTATTACCTATCTCACGAATTTTAATTGTATCTTATTACTTTTTATGTTAATGCAAATTTTATTGATTGTCTGTCTAAACTTTTGGGACACGGTGTATATTTAAATGCTCCGTGAGAGGTTTTAACCCCGAAGTCCCACCCTTCGCTGCGCCACTGATTTACATTACATGAATAACAATATTTTGAATTAAAGATATTTAGAATACAATTGAGAATGCATTGAAATATTTTTTCTAATTTTTTGTAATAAGTCTACTGACGATTTTCTCTTTAATGAATTTGAATCTATTTCTGTTTCTAAATTATAACTCTTAGCATGATTACGGATTAATTTTTTCTCCGAAAAAAGACCGACATAGATATCGGAAACTAATTTAAAAATTAAAATTTCTAGAGTTTTTGGCATCCTGGAATCCATGCGAATAACTGGCATTAGTTTCCGGGTGCAACGTTTCATATTCTAGGAGGAGTAGTTGTGAAATACAGATGCGACAGTCGATTTTAATATATAATAGATTTTTTATTGCCCATTTTTTACAGATCAGTTTGCAATAACTTTCTTGACATATGGTCTGGTACTGTGTATTGCTGTATTGCAGTATATATGATACACAAATCAGATTAATGTATTTTTGTTTCTTTGAAAAAGTATCTAAAAATGGCACCTTTTTGCAATTACAACACTTCCTTGAAACCATCTGTATCTTGAAAGCCCTCACTTCTAAATCTGAACTATAATTCCGTCCTTGGCGAAATGTTTAAATATTCACTTTCTGGCTTCCAAAATCGGAAACTTTTTACTGCAAACTGGTGTTATCTGCCATCATAAATTATTACTGTATGACAGTTTATATGTCTGTACATTTCAGGGATTCGTGAAAAAGTAGTTATTTGTAGTTTTTGATCAAATATAATCAAATAGCTTATGGTAATTTTACATATTAATACAAGGACTGTTATTGTGGGTTTTAATAATTAAATCTTTAGAATAGTTTAAAAAGGGCAGTGAAATCTCTAAAATATTTCAGTTGAGTGCTGCTACGGCATAAAATACGAAAATCTCAAAACCCAGTTACTTTAGTAAATTTTTATAAAACCTTTTAAATTTGTTTTTTATAAAGTTATATAAAATATTAATATCTTAAAAATTGCCGCTTTTTATGAAATAATAAATATATTCAATAATACACTATAATGCTATTAGATAATCGGACGCATTCGATTTTAGGTGTTTTGACGAATGTCTAGAGAAATTCTTGACGAATTGTTCTTAAACTTCGGGAATGTGAAGAACATGTTTGAATTCATATTTTTCACTGAAGATTTTGTCACGAGGACAGTTATATCACCAACAACAAATTGAATAAAAGTAATAATATTTACAATCGCACTGTATCATAAAAATGATCGAAATGATATGTGGCAGTAATAAAATTATTATATAGGCCCTGTACAACACTTATGAGCATTTCTGTAAGAATAACATGTACATTCAGGGAAATATAAACGTTTCTTTTAAAACTGAAAAAAAAAATTGAAACTAAAAAAAAATTGAATGTTTTTTTGTTTATAACATACAGGGTTTTCAACCAAATTTCACGACACTTAACGAAAACTTGACAAAGTGCAGGAGAAACATTATATAATTGGAAATGAATATATTAGATATTTGGTAAGATATAAGCATTTGTATGAAATAATTAATTGCTCATGCTTGAATGACAGCACATTTTTTTTCTTTCACAATTTAGCAGTCATCCATACAGGGTAATTTTAAAAAAATGGCCGGTAGAATATCCAGAAAATTAAGAAAGGTATCGGCGATGATAATTTTCAAACCGTCTAAAATCAAAAATGTTCGGTGACTTTTGGCAGTGTATAGTGTGGCCGAAATTTCCAGGCCAGGGCCTAGCCCGGTTCGTTGATGAAAAATTTCAGCTATAAAAGTTCGGCCCGAGCCCGGCCCGGACAAAAAAAATTATTGAGCCGACTCGGCATAAAAGCTAAAATCTCGGTCCGTTTACAAAAACTTAATTGGCCCGGACCATCGCGACTGAATTCCTACGAAACATGAATTTTTATGTTGATTTGGTTAAAAATTGTCTTGTACGAGGAGTTCTGTCACAAAATAATAGAGAAAGAAAGAGAGATACAATGAATAGTCGTATATATTATTTCTCCTGTCAACATCCCTTTTTCTAAGCAAATACCAAACGCAGAACCATGAATGAGATACTATATGAAAGGATTTTGAACAGGCTTCTGACATAGTACACTTACATTTTCCTAAAACATGCTTTTTTATTAAAATTTGCTGATAATTAAAAATTAAATCGGCATTGATTTCATGAAAGAAATGAAAGGTTTTCCTCAAATTACTGTTGCCACAAAAATAAAATACCACATTACATGATGTTCAACAATGATTATAAAAAACACCGCATGGGTTTACTTTATATTTATGATTAAAAAGCGAAATTTAAATTTAAAGGTTTAGATATATATTTCTATGCCCCATGTTTTTCCCGAAGCGGATGACGTCATCCTCTAATGCAGTTAAAATACGATTGTTAATAATAATTGTGTTTTTTTTTTTTTTTTTTTTTTTTCTCGCGCTGGAGTATCCCAAAAATTTGAAACTTCGTTTTTCTAGAGTATTTGACACACAGGACCAAAATTTAAAATTACAACTTTCTGTCTTTTCTAGTTCAGACAATATATGAACTCAAACATTCGATTTTTTGTCACTCACTCACTCACTCGTTCACGCGTCATCAAAAAGATTAGGTAGACCCCGTAGCTCTAGAAACTTGACATTTGGGAAAAAGGTAGTGTTTAGGATACAAAGAAAGGAAAAATTATAAAATCCGGAAAATTCGAAAAAAAAAAAAACATTCGAAAATTCAACAAATTCCATCAAAATTGAAAATAATACGATCTTGTAGTCTTAGAAACTTAAGATTCGGTGTGAAGGTAGTGTTTAGTATCCAGAAAAAGAAAACATCAAAAACACCAAAAAAATCGAAAGTAAATTGAAAAAATCGAAAAAATTCAAATAATCCGATTTGGTTGCGGTAGAAACTTGGAATTCGGAATAAAGGTAGTATTTAGGATGCAAAATAAGGAAAAATTAAGAAATCCGAAAAATTCGAAAAAAAAAAATTAAAAAATCGAAAAAAAATGAAAAAATTAAAATAATTTGATTTTTTAGCCTTAGAAACTTAAAATTCGCAGTAAAGATAGTGTTTAGGATTCAGAATAAGTTAAAATAAAAAACGCAATAAAATTCGAAAATAAAATAAAAAAATCGAAAAATAAGGAAAATTTGAAAATAATTCGATTTTATAGCGCTTGAAATTTGGAATAAAGGTAATATTTAAGATACTAAATAAGGAAAAATTAAAAAATATGGATAATTAAAAAAAATGCCCATAAATTAGTGCAGACGGTATATGAACTCATAAAAAGATTGGGTAGATCCGCACCTACAGAAACTTAAAATTTGGAATAAAGCTAGTGTTTCAGATACAAAGACAGAAAAAAAATTAGAAAATCCGGAAAAAAAAAAAAAAAAAAATCGAAAATTCAAAAAAATCGAACAAAATTGAAAATAACACGATCTTGTAGTCTTAAAAACTTAAAATTTGGTGTGGAAGGTTGTTGGAAGGTCGTGTTTAGAATTCAGAAAAAGAAAACATCAAAAACACACAAAAAAAATTGAAAATAAATCGAAAAATCGAAAATTTTCAAATAATCCAATTTTGTTGCGCTAGAAACTTGGAATTCGGAATAAAGGTAGTATTTAGGATGCAAAATAAGGAAAAATAAAAAAATCCAGAAAATTCGAAAAAAATAAATAAAAAATTCGAAAAATTCGAAAAAAATTGAAAAAAAAAATTGATCTTTTGTCGTTAGAAACTTAAAATTCGTGGTAAAGATAGTGTTTAGGATTCAGAATAAGTTAAAATAAAAACGCAATAAAATTCGAAAATAAAATAAAAAAATCGAAAGAAATCGAAAAATAAGGAAATTTTGAAAATAATTCGATTTCATAACGCTAGAAACTTTAAGATACTAAATAAGGAAACATTTAAAAATATGGATAATTAAAAAAAAAAAAAAAAAAAAAAAAAATGAAAAAGAGAGAAATTGAAAATAATATGATCTCGTAGTCTTAGAAACTGAAAATTTGGTGTAAAGGTAGTGTTTAGGATTTCAGAAAAAGAAAAAAATTAAAAACACAACAAAAATTGAAAATAAAATCGAAAAAATCGGGAAAAAAAAAAAAAAAAAAAAAAAAAAAACCGAAAATTTGAAAATAATTCGATTTTGTAAAGCTAGAAACATAAAATTTGGAATAAAGGTAGTATTTCGGATACAAAAAAAGAAATAAATAACAAATCTGTAAAATTCGGAAAAAATTCGGCGTAAACTTATTGTTTAGGATACAGAAAAAGGAAAAATTAAAACACAATAAATTCGAAAATAGAATAAAAAACTCGAAAAAGATCGGAAATTTCAAAATAATTCGATTTTGTAGCGCTAGAAACTAGAAATTTGTAATAAAGGATACAAAATAAGAAAAAATTAAAACATCCAGAAAATTAGAAAAAAAATTCGAAAAAATCAAAAATTGAAAATCTTAATTTTATCTTGTAGTCTTAGAAACTTAAAACTTGGTGTAAAGGTAGTATTTACTATTCAATAAAAGGAACAATTAAAATATTCGTTAAATTCGAAAATAAAATCGAAATATCTTTTAAGAAATCGAAAATTCGAAAACAATTTGATTTTGTACTGCTAGAAACATTAGTTTTAAGATAATTGTCCTATTAGCTAGTACAACGCCCCTAATTGTTTTGTGTTATTTCCCCCGGATTATGGTTTTATTTTCTTTCGTTTACGAATTTCGTTATAGAAAAGTTCCGTATAAAATATGGATTGTTAAATGATGTTAGCCCCACAAAAATTTTCAGTGCTCTCCTTCTCCTCCCGAGATTACTGGCTGGTTATGGCTTGATAGTCCTTTCTAAATAAAATCATGGTGAATCGAAGATTCACTTAATTTATCTCTAAATTGAACCTAAATGATCCTAAGAAGACGGATCAAATAATTACTATATTGGCATGACAATCAGGTAACTTAGAATTAAAATCGAAAAATCAATAAATTTATAAAAAAGTCGAAAATTTGAAAATAATTCGATTTTGTAGTCCTAGAAGCTTGACATTTGGCAGAAAGGCAGGGTTTAGTACACGAAGTAAGGAAAAATTAAAAAATCCGTAAATAATAATAATAAAAAAAAAGGACTAAAAAAAAAAAACGAAAAAAAAAAAAAAAAAACATCGAAAAAAGGAATATAGTTTGATTTATTGGAAATTTCCGGAAATTTCAATTTTGGCTTTCTTTTTATATTAAAAAGTTCGTTTATGTTAAATATCAAGTATCTAGGGCTGCGAGTAATATCTCAGATGGATAGCACCTATCCTGGAAGCAATTGAGAGTACTTTTGACACTCCCCCTCCCATAACTTAGTGCTTGCTTAGGAACCTGAAATCTCTTATTATCTACAGTACTTTGCAAACGAAACTAAAGCTTCAAATTTTTGATACCTGTAAATAATAGGGACAGAGTGTGGGCTTAGCGAAAATCAGTGGATGATCTCCAAGAAGAACCCAAAATCAAGACAAGGAGGATTACTTACAAAAAGAAGTGAAATCTCATCAAAAAGTCACCTGTAAAAAATGCAGCCAAGTCTCGTAACTCATTTACCGTAAAAAGTACTGAGATCGTATAAAGCCAAGTTTAACTATCTTATTAACTCTGAAATTCACAAATCACGCCTAGTCTCTACATCTTTAGTTAATTATTATTTTGCGACTTGGAAATTACGCAGCACAGGGAAGTTATTACACCTTACTATGTTATGGGATGGGATGGGATAATTTAATTAAGGCAAATTATATACGCACAGGGAAGTTATTACACTTTAATATGTTATAGTATTATTTGATTAAGACTAACTATATACATCACATTCTCGTGCTACGTAATTTCCAAGTCACAAAATAATAATTAACTAAAGATGTAGAGACTAGGAGTGATTTGTGAATGAAAATTTCAGAGTTAATAAGATCGTTAAACTTGGCTTTATACGATCTCAGTACTTTTTACGGTAAATGAGTTACGAGACTTGGCTGCATTTTTTACAGGTGACTTTTTGATGAGATTTGTTTTTACTCTAACTTTGAAGGAATAAATTAGATGATATTCTGACTGGACTAAAAACTAAATGTTGTTTGCAGATATTTTTATCGTTATTTTTTCTTTAGAAGTTTAAACATGCATCCCATAAATATTACATATTGATAAAAAAAATATTAGATTGTAGTGCGAAATCCTCGCACGGGCCCACTGGTTTTACCTTATTTTTCTTATGTTTATCATCCTCATTTTTAAAAAAGCGCCATGTGCTGCGATATTTATTTTTTTAGTAATATCTATTTGTATGCAAATGTTTCAGTTATCATTAATATCGTTAATCCATATTCCATGGATTGGAGACTTAAAAATCCGAAAAATGGTACATTGTGAAATCTTCTAAGACGGAATCACATAGGAGAGACAAGTTCCCTTCTTAGCATGTACATCGTCTGTTGTAAATTATATTCATTTTTCATGGAGCAACATATTTTTCCGTTTGGCAGGATTCCGTCATAGGCAGGTTACTTTTTTACAGTTTTTACTGTACTTTTATTGCCTCGAAATATATGTTGTTGTTGTTTCTAGTCCTAAATGATCTAGCCAATAGGCTAGACCAAGTCAATGAGTCCAAAAATTTGGAGGAAGTCCAAAACGATGAAAGGACACTCCAAAAGGTCATTTCAAGTCAAGTTCAAACAGGATAGGAGATGGTCAGGGGTGGATGGCGCAGTCTTGCACTTTCCACAAATGGGAAAAATCTTGGTACCGTTGTCAAATTTCAGGCATCTCAAGTGTCCACTCAAAAATCTTGAAATAACAGACTGCTGGTCACGGCTACCCCCAAGAGCAATAGCTCCTCCAGGCTTTTTGCCACAGTACCAGTTATGAACTGGAGGGGAACGCCAAGATGTGTCGAGAGAATATTTGGCTCTTGAACAGAAAAGTCAAGGTGGAAGTGTGCGGTGTCAAAGAGACCTACTAAAGAAAGAAAAGAGGCCTACTAAGAGAATGTACTATTCTTTAAAAAGAATACTTTTTAAATTGTAATTGTAGAGTAATGGCGATTTAAAAAAATAAGATTTTTTTGTAAAGATTGTTGGACCGGGCCAAATTTTACTGATTTTTGAACGCCGGGCCAATGATTTTCACACGGCTTGGGTCGAGACCGGGGATGAAAATTTCGGCCCGTGCAGACCTCTAATGAAGAATGAAGTCTAGTCCTGGCTCATCCCGGAAAAAATGTATTAGAACCGGCCAAGCCCGAGCCTTCATAAAAAAAAAAATAAGGTCCCGGCCCGGAATGAGTGAAGGCCTGCCCGTATCTTCTAGTGTAGTGCATATCGAGTGCCCACTCTTATCGTTGTCCAATAGCTAATTTCTAAACCGTTATATTGACTGAAAGGATTTTTTTCATGGATGTTATAAATTTTTAAACCTAAGTAAATTTTATTATAATTACAAAATTTCAAAAATGGCTTTTCAGCATACATACTACTACCATTGCTGTAAAAATAGTTGTACAGGCACTTATTAGTAATTAAATGTAATGTTATGAAAACCAACATTCGCAACAGTGTTTTAGTAATGTAGGAATATATTTCATAAACTTTGCGTGTCGATCTAATTTCTGTCTCTGTTATAATTTGCTACGTGGAATGTAGTTCCTCGTAGTGTTCTTCAGTAGCGCATCCCCCCCCCCCCCCCCCTATGCAAATCTTTTACGAAAAGTATCGCATTATTCAATATATAAAACATAAAACAAACTGAAATTCACACATTTTAATAATCATTCTTGCCGGTGTTAATAACCTTAAATAAACCCAAAATTTATGTGATTTTATATCTTTAATCCGACTTTGGATAAGTTTACATTTTTAAATGACAAATTCGCGAAAAAGATTGATATTTAGTAGTAAAAGCGCTCGTAAGAAGACATTTTCTTGTTTTCTTCAAGTAGGGACGTTTCAAAGTTATTTTTGCCCGAACTCTTTAAAATTTTTATCGGTTATAAATATAACGAGTTTGCAGCCCGTGTAGAAATTTCGTGAAAAAATATTGATGTCTAGTTGTAAAATTAATATGTTTATTTCTCTTTCTTTCTTTTCTTTTCTTTTTTAATTTCGCGTCGCGTCCTTTACCATAACAAAAAAATAGTTCTTATCGTCTCAACTCTCTGAAAATAGGTTATAAATATAATTTATCCAAGCTCTCTTTAAAATTTCGTGAAAAAATATGCATATTTAGTAGTGAAAACATTAGCCGAAGCCGTGCCGAGACCGCCCTAGCTTTATCGAAAATTTCTCAGATTTTATTATTTTTTAAAAATAATTTTACTTGTCTGCATGTTTCGAAAATTTCATAGGCGGTGTAAATCTTATCTGCTGAGATGCGCTAAAAATATTGTGTCGAAATACCGATATTTTGTTACTTTTAGAAAAAAGATCGTCTCCGGGCGACGCAAAGTCACCTGCAGTCACAAAATTTTTGAAAGGGTTAAAAATCGTATTTTTGAAAACCGATTGCAACGGCGAAGAGAAGGTCTCAGCTTTAAAAGCATATCTTTTGTTTATCCGATCCGTACCTGAAATCGAACTCTGGGTAAATATAGGAGTCCTAGCTCTGGGGAAGCGGTGCCGAAAGGAAAAAAAAAATCAAATGCAAACACGACCCCCCCTTTTTTTCCCCCTTCTCTCCCAGTGGGTTAACAACGATATTTTTTTCAAGTTGATTGTGGCGTTTAAGGCGTAAAAGTACGAACTTTAAGAATACGCAGTCCATTTTTTCGTATTTTAAACGGTTCGGCCGATAAGTGTAAAAAAAAAAATAAAAAAAAAATCGGCAATTGGTTTTTTCCTACTGCGCTATGCGGAAAGCAGGGACTGAGCGTGAGCATGCGCGTGTGCATCTGTCGATTTTTGCAATAAAAGATAGCTTTTTTGGGGAGGTTTTAATTTTAATTATTAACTAAGCTAATTATCAAAAATTAAAAATCTGAGCCTAAGGTGCATCAAGACCTGTCTTGGACTATCCTCATACAAATTTTCAGACTTCTACGTATGAAATTCCATTCCATAAATCCTAAGATATAGCTTCATGGAAATCATGAAATACAGCACATCAGCGCCACCTATTGGTTAACCGAAACCAATCAGTACCTACTTATATCAAGGTCTAATTGAATGTGGCCGGAATTTCAACAAAATTCATAGATGCTGAGATATAGCTATATGATGGAAATCGTACAAAACATAGCATAACAGCGCCACCTGTTAGGCGATATACATCAAAACCTAAACCTAGCATGTATTCATGTAAAAGAATCTGTAATGTAAAAGAGTCATAAGTTGTAAAAGAATCTGCTGTTTTAGGAAATTCCGCACATTAGTTCTTGAGGTATAACTGTAAAAAAAATCGTGAAAAATGTAGCATAGCACCGCCACCTGTTAGGCAATATACACCTAAACTTAATAAGCAACAGTTCATGTTATGATCTAACAGAATATAAAATTTTATGAAACGCCGTGCATTAGTTCTTGAGATAAAGCGCCACAAAATTTGTGTCACACGCAGACTAACAGACATTTTCCAAAAATAGTCGAATCGTGTTCAGAATATCCCAAAACGTGTAAATCCTTTAAAATATGGAAGGGCAAAATTTTCGCGATGTATATTATTTGTGAACATTGTTATCCTAACATATAAATAATCATATTTAGTGAAAGATCAAAAATCGTGATATTTCTTAATTATAAAATGAGAGATGAAAAAGCGAGTAGGTTTTTACGGTCGGTAGATGAACGAAAAGATTAAATGGGAAGCCAGTTTATCTCGTGTTTACCACTTAACATAAGAAGCCCTGTTATTCAGAAATCGTTCGCATGACATCAGAGGCGGTCGACTGCAGTAATTCTACTGCATTGGAACTTGATATATGGATGGTATTATTCAGGTAGGAATTGAGAAAATATAATTTAATTCATTGAATTTGTTTGACCATTGATTTAAAAAAAATATATAGATTTATCATTTCGCGTCGCTTTTCTGTAGTTGTATAATCCAAAGACTGGGGGATAAAATCTATACTTGTATCTTACCGCGCTAATTGTCTTAAAGAAATGTCGGTAACCCTGATCATGATCTACCGGATTAACTTCGTGATCATGTCTGGATGGTTGCCAGTCGCACATCGTATATCCGATAATTTCATTATCAAATTTGATTATTGAACTTCATTAAGAGGACATGGGATTTAAATCTTAAATTCGATTTTTGTGAAAAAACAGTATATAAGAGAGATTGTTTTGAACATTTTAAAACAAACCGCAAAAAGATTTTTTATTTATTATTATTATTATTATTTTGTAATTACATTAATTATGACTAAAAATGTTTCTTGTTTTTCATGTAAAGAGTGATTTAAACGATATCGTAAACGCGAAGCGTAAAAATGTTTTTTAAATCTAAATCCGAAATGTGTCTGTACCGATAACCCGATTTCCTTCTAAATATTTCTTTTAATGTCGAGTATCTTGATATTTAAGTAATTTTATTTGCAAAAACTTTTACTCTCTACTATATAAAAAGAAAAGATTTTATATTTCCCTAGTCCTTGATCAATCTTTTTTTTTTTTTTTTTTTTTTTTTTTTTTTTAATTTGTAATTTGCTTGTATTTTACTCTACTAGCCGGGCAACATTGAGAAAAAACGAGTCCAAAACGCACATTTTCATTAAAAAATTTAATATATGTTTTTTGAAAGTTCAAAATATGTGTTTATCTAGAAACCTTCATATTTCTAAATAGTATCATAAAATATGCTTCTAAATAACCTAGGAAAATTCTAATTAAGAAGGTCATGTCATAGACTGTACAGAAAAAGGTCAAAAAAGTATTTTAGTGCGGCAAATTACTTTTAGTAGATTTATTGATGCCAATTTTATTTTCTCATTGTGGATTAAGATACAGTAATTGGATAATTATACAAATTTTCATTTTAATTAAATGCACCGAAAACTAATTGTAATTTTAAAACTGTTAATTTCTTATTATTTTAATGTTCAAGATTTGAAATTCGATACCCCCTCGAAATTTCTCCCCTTTTTCTAGCCATAATACAATGGAAGAGAAAGACAAGTAGTTTACTAGCATTTTTTAATTATTCGAATTTAATCAACGATAATTTGAAATTTATCGGATTATTACATACTAAGTATAGATTTGATAGTCATGCAGTTCGTCTGCAACATTATTACGATATTTTTAAGAGAGATAATCCAATATTCTATCTAAATTCATTTTCTTTGATTGCTTGACTGCATAGGCATATAAGTCTTGCAAAAAGCAGACAATTTTTGATAACATTGCTTTAAATGTAATTTCAGTATCATATACTGTTTTGTTTTTGTACAATATAAAAGTGATGTCTTTGAAAACACTATACTATTATTTTTTATAATTGCAAATGCTAGAAGAAAGTAGGAGCAGTTTTTTTTTATGCAGCTAACTTGTGATTATCTGTTCATTAAAATCCTTAAATTTATTTATTTTCTCTTAATATGTACTCTTTTCTTAACAAGCTATATTTGTTTCATCTGCACTGTGTTCTTGTTTGTCATGCTCTGTAATTTTATTAACCTTACGATATGCTGTCCTTCGCGTCCTTGCCGTTTTATCCTTGTTATGTCTTGTTTTATAGCTGCAATTTCCCTAACAAGATAACATCGTTAGCCTCTTTGCATCGATACTATTCCTTTCATGTACTGTGCTATTCGGCTGTTTAAATGAGAGTGGTTAGACTGAGATCTTTCCTAATATCGATCCCACATCTTTAGTTTACGGACCCTGCTGTCAAAAATGGGTTCGCCTGCCAGATGCACACAATCTGAACAGTGTTTTTGAAGCTTTTATCCCATCACCCAGCGGCACGAGATTTTCGGATTTTATTATCTTTTCGTATTTTTCCTCCATGTTATTGGAAGATTACCTTAATTGACTGATTTCTGATTAGGCGAAGTCTCATCAGGGAATTTCGCGAACCTAAGTTGTCACAAATTTGGAGGAAAACGCATCACAGATCTCCCACGCACATAAAATGCACACGCAGGGCCTGATTATCGCAAGGGCACACAGGGCAGCTGCCCTAGACCCCCAATTTCTGGTGGAAAGTCGGATATTGTTTCTTAGAATTAATTTAAATTACTGTTACAAAGAAGTAATAGGTAGGGGCTTCCAACTGAATATTTGCCCCCGGGCCTCACGCATTGTTAGTTGACCCAATACAATCTCTTATGTATATACAGGGTACCCACTAAAGTCTTCTACATCCCCATTAACTCTAGAACGGTGAAACTGAACGTGGTGCCTAGGCATAGTAAAGTTTCTGTGTGTTATGCCATGAGACTGCTTACAGTGTCACTTAGCAACAAACCGTGGAGTTAGCGTTCCTGTTTAGGAAACGGTATGAGATACGAGAAAAAAGCCAATTATAAAGTTGTAGAGCAGGGTCGGCGAACCTATGGCACGCGTGCCGTAGCTGGCACGCGACAAGATATTTTTGGCACGCCATTGATTAAATCAAATGCAGTCAAACTCCCCAAAATTCTACACCTCATTATTTTTTTTCCATTAATACACGAGCATGGCTGGCAATAGCTTTTGATTGTTATAATAAGTACTTGTGTACTTATTGTGTACCAATTTCGGAATCATTTAACTCTTAAATGCATAGCGATGCAAATTTACATAACTTTGTATTTAACTTTTAATAAATAAATCAAGTTCTTTGCCACCACTATATTTATATAGAAATATTAACCCTGTAAAAATTACATAAAATATGCTACTAAACAAATTTAAACATTTATCTTAAATTTTTGGTGTATAATCCTTAATATAAGTATAAAAAAATTCAGTTCTAAAAGAAAAATTCATGCATTTATGGTTAAATTTATTATCTACCCAGATGTGACACCAATTGATAAACTGATCTTGATTGTATTCGATTGGTTGGAAATTTCAGAAATTAAAATATAGCTTATCGACTTCCAATCCAACTCAATATATTGACTCAGCAATTTGTCGAAGTGAGAGAGGATTTGGAGATGATTGAAAAAGAATGACTACCAGGCATCATAAACAAAATGTTGATAGTAAAATTATGTACACTTTGAATTCAATTCCAGAAGAAGTTGGCATTTGCTCCATGTTGACAACCTCTCTCTCTACTTGTGAATCATTATTATCAATCAGAGATGAATAATATTAAAAATTATAATCGAATCAACTTGTCAGGTGACTCCAGTTCATCATGTATTTTATTAAAAATAACCAATTATGAGCCCATCATATGGCATCGAAGATGCAACATCAGAAATCACATTAAGTTGTTTAATTGCTTTAATTTCGTCTGTTTCTAATTACTTTAAAAATGTAATTAAAGTTACATATTGTTAAACCATCACTCTGCATATTACGCCAGTTTATTAAGGTCCCAACCAAATAAGGAAATACAGGTAAAATATCCTAATAAATCTTGACTAGAAAATATGAGATCTGTTAAACCTTCACTTACTTTATCTTCGAATTACGATTTTTCTTTTTTGTACAAACGATAGCGGAACATTGATAGAATAAACAAACATTTATGACAATGAGTTAAATGAGAGTAATTACGAATTCGGTGAAGAGAAACTAACACCAAAATTCCAAGATACAGTTGTTGCATTACGTACTTTACAAAATTTTTAATTTTCTTCTGAAAAAATTTTTTTGCAATGCTTATGAAATTAGAAAATAAAATTGAATCAACGAACACCACAGAGAAAACAGATTTCTTTCGCAGACTTTGTAGGTAATGTTTTTTATATTTACTAATTTCTTCTTATGCATTGTAATATATTTTTAAAATAATAATTTTCCATTTAATAACAGGTGTAAAACAAATATTTTGTAGATATGATTCGTAAATGATTTTTTTTTCGATGTTTCTTTTCTCATTGTCTATTTTAAAATAAAATTATCTCAACTATAAAACCACCACGGTGCTTAAAATGTCAAAATCAGCAGATCCCAAGGAGCAACATCATCTATTACCATAATTATTACAGTCATTTGGCAAGTTGTTTCGATTTGAGTTATTAATATTTTTTACGATTACTACAATTATTTATTATACTTATCTTCTTTCTATAATTATTACTATAATTAATTAATCTTTTCATGTGACAAGTTATTTAAGTTTTATTGTTCAATATTATACATCATTTAATTTAATATGCATGTTGATATTTATATTAGGTTAATTTTATTACCTGCAGGTATGTTAACCATATATCTTAATCTAATAATAATAAAAGTAATTTTATTCACTATTTTTATAGCTTTTTTTAGCGCAGATGGGCGGGGTTTGGGGGTTGACACGCCATGGTCGCTTTGAATTTTTTTTGGAAGAAAATTGGCACGCGGATGTGAAAAGGTTCGCCGACCCTGTTGTAGAGCGTCCTCGATTTAGTATGCAATGATGTCTAATCTGTAAAAATAAGTTTATTAGAAATCCTGGAATGTAATTTTTTTATATCCTATTACCCGCTTAAATACGCCACTAATTGCATGCAGAACAGGGCCGTGACCAGTCGGCAAAATCAGAGAGGGGCTTTGAAATTTTTTGGTGGGGCTAATTCACAGCTTGTCTTTCCCCCTCTACTTTAATGATGTATAAATATAAACAGAAATAGATAGCTAAGTACCCCCCTCTCTCAAAACTTTTGATTACAAAGTTTTAAAATTTAGATTATTGAAAGATTACGAAGTCAAAAGGGGGCTCAAGGAATTGCTAGATGAGGGGAGGGAAAGAGGCAGCCCACCTTACCCCCGTCTGATTAAGACCATGATGCAGATATGTGACATTATAATGCATACACACATTTATCAATAAAACAAGCACATGTAAACAATGTAAAATTTATTTTAATAAGAAAATGAAGTTATGTATGCACAATGTGTCCATTATTGGAACACGTGCTGAACTCATGATGCATTGCTTCCTATGATGGACACATTCAACTTACTCAATTTATTTTCATATTAAGATAAACTGTACCTTGCTTACATGTGTTAGTTTTATTAATAAATGTGCACCTGTCTTATAATGTCACGCTTCTGCATGCAGTTAGTGACGTATTTTAAGCTGGTGATTGGACATTGAAAATAAAAAAATACATTTCAGGATATCCATTAAACTTATTTTTACATGTATAAGACATTATTTCATACTAATTTGAGGACGCTCTACAATTTTGTAATTAACTTTTTTCTCGTTTATCGTATCTTCTTCGAGATAGGAACGCCAACTCCACAGTTTGGCACTAGGTGTCACTGTAAGCTGTCTCATCGCCTAGCGCAGCGGTTCCCAACCTGGGGTACATAGTGGGTCTGTTGGGGGTACGTGAAAATAATATAGATTATGGCGGAAATCACAAAAATGATTCAACGGAAAATACATAGACAAAGTGGATAGTTTTGGATTACAAAGATAGTGGTGTCATGAGTAACTCCAATATGTTATTCTCAAAATGAACGAAAATGCCCACTAGACCTAGTAATTCATTGATACTTTAGTGTCATTCAGCTTCGCCCACTTTTAATCATATTGCATGACTACTTATATTTTTCTCCATCTTCGCAAGTATTGAAGATATCAAAGAACTCAGCCTTTCACAAATACAGGGGTTGTCGAAAGAGCATTTTCGTCTTATGCATACTTTAAGAACAAATATCACAATAAGCTTGCCGCTGCTCCTGACTTAAGATTATATCTGTCTTCGTTTGAACCTGATTTTAAAAAACTCAGCTGCATGAAATATGCTCAAGGATTCCCATTGTGAGTAATTAAAAGCCATGTTTGACTGCTTGAATATCATGATGCAAAATTGTTATAAACTTTTTATCGTAAGTTATTTGAAAATCATTTTATTGTTATATTGATGTTAAGCTAATATTATAAAAAGTAACATTAATTTTAAAATGTGAGATTTTAAAAAAAAAGTTAGAAATATCAATGTAATTTGATTCGATTTACTGTTTAGCTCTGATAAAATTAATAATAATAATAAATAAAAAAGTTATGTGAGTGAGTAGGGGCGTGTTTATAAAAAAAAGGGGTACTTCTAAATGAAAAGCATAAGCAAAGGGTACATGAAAGAAAAAAGGTTGGGAACCGCTGGCCTAGTGCATAGCCACCGTAGTATACCTAGACACCACGAGTCGCCGTCGCCGTTCTGAAATTAATAGGTGGTGGACAGGATTTTAGTGGACAACCTGTATTGTTGTACATATTTATATATGCACGTATATTACGCGCTTTGTTAAACTTTGCGATACATAGATAAATTTTTATAAATTTTTATGCATTTAAAAATTTATCTATGTCTTTTATATTGGTTTAAAATTTTCATTCTTCTTTTGTACACAGGAGTAATTTAATAATTTATAGGAGAAATGTAAAACAAACATTATTTGTCAATATAATTACGTTTTCATACCTGTCTAATGCATTTATTTGCTTTTGCCTATTTAATTAACGAACATTGTGTAATCCATCGATTACCCTCGTTCATATTTGTAGTACGGAGTGTATTATTTTAGAAGCACAATCCAGAAATAATAATTTCCTGTAGTATCATTTTGGATAAGTACAGAAAATTACTTAAGGCTGTTCTCAAATCCAAAAGAACTACTTTCTGATACATTTCTGAATTCATTTCTGAATTCATCGAAATACTTCTTCCATATTTTGGTAAAGGCAGAAGGTTTTTCAGAAAATACTGTCAAAGTCAGCGTTTTGAACCGAATTTCCGTCGCGGCAGAGCGAGAAAGGGGTAAAACTTGTCGCCACTTAATAAGAATCGCTTTATAACTCAATAAATAATTCATTTATAAAAAAAAAACTAGTCGGATGTGCCAATTCCAAAACTTTCTTTTATCTCACACAGGTTTTGCATAGACTAAAAAGAATCAGCACCATATTATATCAAGGTCTAACTGAATTTAAAGTTATATTAAATTCCGTGCATTAGTTCTTGAGATATGACTATTGCTAAAATCGTGTAAATCCTGCAAAATGTAGCATAGCAGCGCCACCTGCTGGGAGATTTAGACCAAAATCTAATCAACAACAACTTATGTCAATGTCTAACTGAATCTGAAGTTGGATGAAAATCCGTGCATTAGTTCTTGAGATATAGTTATGATAATAATGAAAAAGTAGCATAGCAGCGCCACCTGTTGGGCTATTTACACCAAAACGTAAGCAGCATCTATGTATGTCAAAATCTAACAATCTGAAGTGTGATGAAATTCCTTGCATTAGTTCTTGAGATATAACTATCGTAAAAATCATTATAGAAGTGGTATAGCAGCGCCACCTGTTGGGATATCTACACCAAAACATAGTAAGCGTCTATTTATGTCAAGGTCTAACAGAATCTGAAGTTTGATGAAATTCCGTGCATTAGTTCTTGAGATATAGCTATCGTAAAAATTATTAAAGAAGTGGTATAGCAGCGCCACCTGTTGGGATATCTACGCCAAAACGTAGTAAGCGGCTATTTATGGCAAGGTCTAACTGAATCTGAAGTTTGATGAAAATAAGTGCATTAGTTCATGAGATAAAGCTATTGCGGAAATCGCGAAAAATGCAGCATTGCAGTGCCACCTATTGGGCGATTTTCACCAAAAACTAATCAGCTCCAATTTATATCAGGGATTAACTGAATATAAAGTTTTATTAAATTTCGTACATTAGTTTTTGAGATAGAGCGCTCACAAAATTTTTGTCACAGACAGACATTTTCTAAAAACAGTAAAATCGTGTTCAGGATCTTCTAAAACGTATAAATCCGTCGAAAACCGGAAGTCGAGAATTTTCATGAATCCAATACTTTCTTCTTGTAAAGATAGAAGAAAGTAAATATGGAAAACGCAATTCGATTCCAAATCACTTCAGTAGTCAGTTTTGCCATCTTTGTGCCTTTACGTTTAACTAGTCGGATGTGCCAATCCCAAAACTTTCTTCTATCTCAGTCATGTTAATACTTCAAAATTCGCTATCACATCGCCAATAAAATCAATATTTTTCGTCATTCTGTTGTACGTCAGCTGCTGGCGAATCGTCGGGTTACAGGGATGCGAACAACCGATGTATACTAAACTACGAAAAGTCCTTCTGGCCTGAACCGACAGGAACAGATAGCCTCCCTATTCCGTGGTTTTACGATTTTAGCTAATTTTACTGGAAAACACGAAGGTAAAATGCGTGGAACCTAAATAAAGAAGATTCAATCCCAGTTTTCGTCAACATTGAATTTGAATGAGGATAACGCCAAATTAGTGCTCTACAGCCAAGTTGGCTTAATTTATGGCAACTTATTTTGGTCGCCAAATTTGGCGACATTCCGCCAACTGTCGCCAAGTTTGGCGAGAAATCGACGTTGGCGAATATAAATATATAGTGATTAGCATGTAATAGGATGAATGGTTACAACAATGAAAGAAAATTTGCCGAAATCATGTTAACTAAAACTCATAAATTAAACCCGTTTATGGATGAAATTCCGCTGTCTTGTTTGAAAATGTCAGCCACCCTAAAATTTTAAACCGCTATATCTCAGCTATTTTTTAAGATAGAGGCAAAACAAAAATTTCTCCGGATTCTCCGGAACAAGGTCGAACATTTAACGAAAAAAAGTTTTAGGATTTCTAATTTTTTTGAATTTGCACATGTTTTTGAATTTGAAATCTTTAAATGGCTATCATAACGCCCCCTTTCGTCGAAGTATCTCCAAATTCTAATAGAACCTGCTTGCCATAGCCAAAAACCTAGAAAAAAAATGTTGTTCAATTTGAAGCATAACTTCATACACTTTTAGATGGTACAATAATGAAAATGGAACAAAAATATCGATCACAGCGCCCCCTTTCGTCGAAGTATCCTCAAATTCTGATAGAACCTGCTTGCCATAGCCAAAAACCTAGAAAAACAAGGGGGTAAGTGTGATCGAAGATCGCTTAAAGGGTTTCGTTTAATATTCCTTTCAAAGCACTTTATCCTTTCTTTAATAAATTCAAACAAATTTCATTTAGCAACAACAAAAAAAAGTCATGTTTTTTATAAAGTAAAAATTTACCGGTCTATTTTTTCGTTTTTCCGAATATCTAAACTAGCCAGATAGCGGGCCAAGCCCGCTATTATATTCTGTCATAATAATATCCGTCATACGGACTAAATGCAATATTTAAAAAAATAATTTCAAAATTAAACAAATTGTACACCTTTAAAATGTTAAAATATGCGAATATTTTCATAATCGGATTTTTATCGCGATTCAATATGTTTCTCAAACTCATATATTTACTATTCTCTATTATTTATATTGATACTCACTTTGTATTATTCTCAAACATCTGCAAAATTAGTTAAACTTCCCATATGACGTCAGATTTTCTTTTTAATACTCTAATGACGTGATATTAATCTGCTTTGTTTACTTACTCATACTCATACTCCTTGTATTATTGAGAAAGCTTAGACATTTTCCGTTTTATTGACCACTATGACGTCAATCAATTTTATTTCATATTTATCTTTTTTCAATTTGTGAAACTTTTTATTTCATTTTCATTTTACTTACCCATCATACGTAGTATAGGGTAAGTCTTGTAATCGTTTTGAAAATCGAAAAAAAATTTTTGACGGATTTACACGTTTCAGACACTGGAGATTCCGAAAAACATATTTTTGGAAAAAAAAAATTTTGCCGTCCGTCTGTGTGTCTTTGTGTGTGTGTGTCTGTAAACGCTCTATCTCCCGAACAAATTGAGACAGAGACTTGCAATTTGGAATGTACGTAGTATGTAATAATGGGAAGAAGCCTATTTCATTTCAATAACCTCGATTAACCGGAACATTTTTTTTCGGACTCTCGAAATATTCGTTCTGATGAAAGGTATATAAAAATTTTCGAAATTGTTTATTTTAAGGAGTAAATATAAAAGACAATAAAAAAACAAATTTTGCATAAAACATGAAGTCGATCGGATAATGAGTTGCCGAGATATTTGGAATCCTATTTGCCACACTCTTCGATTTTTCATGACCCTGTATTTCATCCAAATTTCACTTCAAAGATATATTTTAATTGGAAATTTGACGCTTAATCAGATGCAATAAACCGCTAGTTAATAGGTGTATTATTTTTGGAGTTATAAGGAAAAACCACTTTCAAGCAATTCAGTAATCGAGCCTTTTTGTGACGTCATCAATCCACGATTTTATTTGAATTGCAATGCATTTTATAAGTAGTTTACACATTTTTATTTTAATATTTTACATTATACATATCCATGAGGGATAAGTATTACGGTGGCCCCCAACGACTAGTTTCACGTGAAAATCGTCTGATAGAAAATTAATTATTGTAGAAAGAATTTCATTGTGGATTTTAAATTTATGGCATCTGCTATAACGAATTTTTTTTTATTTAATAGAAAAAGGCTATTAGAATTTTGGTTTTTTATCTCTATTAAAATAATACGAATTTTTCAAATTTTAATATTTTCAGCTCTTCACAGCTGATATTCTGATTTATACACGAAGTTTCAACTCTGTAAGTTACATAGTTTTCGATAATGGCTCTGTGACAGACAGACAACGGAGCGGGAGCAATAGGGTTTCGTGAGATGAACGAAACCCTAAAAATTGTGGTTCAATTTGAAGTATAACTTTATACACTTTTAGATGGTACAATAGTGAAAATGGAACAAAAATATCGATCACAGCTCCCCCTTTCGTCGAAATATCCCCAAATTCTGATAGAACCTGTTTGTCCTAGCCAAAAACCTAGAAAAAAAAATGTGGTTCAATTTGAAGCATAACTTCATACACTTTTAGATGGTGCAATAGTGAAAATGGAACAAAAATATCGATCACAGCGCCCCCTTTCGTCGAAATATCCCCAAATTCTGATAGAACCTGTTTGTCCTAGCCAAAAACCTAGAAAAAAAATGTGGTTCAATTTGAAGCATAACTTCATACACTTTTAGATGGTACAATGAAAAGACACACAGACGGACAGACAGACATTTCGTAAAAACATGTTTTTCGGAATCTCTGACCCCTAAAACGTGTAAATCCGTCAAAAACCGGAAGTCGAAAAAAATTTCGATTACAATACTTTCTTCTATTATAGATAGAAGAAAGTAAAAATGATTCCGAAAATTTTGCATTGTTGAATTTCAAAACCACCTTTAACATGCCTCCGTGTGAGCTCATGCTAACTGCTAAGGTGCTTTGCTCCTTCTCCCCTTCAACTCCCAGACCAATGGCCATTTCGCTTACACTCATTTAGGCGTATGGTGGGCCTCCCGTGCACCTCCCCCCCCACACCATTCGTACGGCCTTGATTTTAATTTTAAATGCATAGAAAACATTTTATTCCACCCCAATAGCATTATCAAGTTTCTTAGAAATTTAAGTAATATTTTTAAGGTGACATATAAACAATGTGTCTGAATTTTCGATTTGAACTTGTAATAAAAGGTATACTAACTGCGTGGCAACCCGATGTGTTGATTTAAATTGTATGAAATCATTCAGTTCTTCGGGGGAAAATTAAATCTAACTTTATTGTAAATTTAGGCGACAATTATAATATGGATTTTATTAAGTACTATATTTCAAGTAATAAATTATCTTTACAATTTAGGTTAGTTTTCCCAATAAAAATGCACATTTTCAATAACTTTGTTTATCGAAAGCATTTCGTTGTTCCAAGAGTTCGCTTCTAATATCGGAGCTGGTGACATTGACGTGATTGGGAAGAGCTTATACAAAAAATACGTTATTTTGACGAATTTATTCAAAAGCATTTCATATTTATGAATTAAAATAAATGCATGCAAAAATGTAATTTTTGTTTTTAACGCACTTGTAAAAAGTTTCAATCCACATCTTAAGCAGGGTTGTAATTTTCGTCTGCTAAAATTAATTTTAACCAGGACAGGGTCAAAACTGGTTTTCACTGTCTAAAACTGGTCAAAATTGGTTTTAATCCCTCAGTAGTGGTCGAAACTATATCGAATAACTTTAGCTTACATAAATTGCTCAAATTGTATATTTATGTGAATATTAATGTCATATTATATTATATTATAATTTATAGGAATATTATTGTCATTTTATATATAATAATAAATAATAATATTTTAATAATTAAGTATAGATGAAATTTTTTTTGTGTCTTACGTAATAATATTTCATACAGAAACACACATTTCATAAATGTTATTTTTCTTAAAGTGCAACTAATACATTGCAATATTCGGTGGGAAGTAATGAAAAACTGAAAAATATTTATTTTTGGATTTGTAAATTTTATAATGCACCTAATGAATAAATGGTGCTAATTCTTCATCAGTTAAAAGATTATTTTCCAAGTTTGATCTCATCCAGAATAAACTATGAAATCGTCTTAGCTTTATACAATAACACTTGTAATCTTTTTTTGAGTTCTAAATACAAATTTTAAAATGTTTCTTTTACTTAATGTGATTTAGTTTCCTTCACTTCGAGGGCTTGAAATTCAGTTTTTTCTGGGAGGGAAGTCTCCCTCCCAACGTTTATAAATGGAGGGGAATTGAACAGTTTGGGAGGTAGAAAAAATATCTTTAACCCCCACTATTATTTTATCTGCTATTTAAAGAATTACATTAATACAAACATGTCAAAATACCAGTACAAATTTTTAAATCGAGAACTCAGAATAATTATGCAAAATATTTATTTATATATATATATATATACATAAAAAGAAAGTGAGCTTTATATATACAACATTTATTTTGCAACTTTCACCAAAGTTATGGACCCTTAACAAGTGGGTTGTTGAATGAATTTTTGCTATAAGGGTTGGTCCTATAAAAAACTTGTCAATATAAAAGTTTTAGATAATAGTAAGAGGATTTATAAGAAATTTAAGCGGATTTGATATCTTGTAAATTGATGAAGTTATGAATTTTTTTCTTCTAAAACCCCCCTTTTTTCCCCCTCTTGGGGCCATTTTTATTGATATTAAAAATCTGTTATACAAAAATTTTCGGCCCTTTTCCTAGAAGTAATAATAACTTTAAACGGATTCGATAGTATCATAATTAAGACGTTATGGTTTTTTTTTCTGTTTTCACAAAAAGGCTCCCCCCCCCCCCCCTGGTTCGATTTTGCCCATTAACGAACTTGACCGAGATTTTATGCCCTTTGATTTTATGTATCAATTTGGAAGAGATTTGTGCAGAATTATGGGAGTTATCGTGTCCATAAAAAAGTGACATAAATAGATAGATAGATAGATAGATAAAGTTTTGAACTGGGGGTGGTTTTGGGTTCTGGGAGTCATAATCGGCGTAGATCTGCAAAATTTTTTCAAAAATTCCAACTTAGGGGAGAATGTAATAGGTAGTATTTCTTACGAAATCTACCTAAAATAGGGCAGATTTTAAATTAGTATTAACCCCTTGGGGGCGAGCGACACATACACGTGACGCATAAGATGATCAGAATCCTCAATTATTCCCACCAGTTATTTTTTATTGTAAGGTTGCCTTATTTAATCATAACATTTCTGCGATTCAATTAGGTGAAAATTTCTGTTTTGAAAAACCGGTGCTAAAAGATTAAAAATTCTGTAAAGGACGCTCGTCGCGAAGGGGTTAAAGATTTTTAAACTGTTTGCTGGTGTGTGGTGGTGGGGGGGGGGGGGGATGTGCAGAGTGGAATTTTTAGAAGAGAAGGGGTAATATGACTGATTATTTATTTATTTATTGTTACTAGAGAGTGACATTTGGGTCATTTTCTCTTAACAGAACAATTTGAGCATAAAGGTGAAAATAAGGGATTTTGCTTAGTAGCCACTGGCCGGTAGGTTGATATTTTTTAGTAGCCAGTTACTGGCTAGTGAGAATAATTTCTTTAGTAGCCAATAAGTACATTTATGAATTAAAAAAAATATCTATAAAAAATTAAAATATATATATAATGAGTTTACAGTAAACAAGTAATTTATGTACTAACAGTATGTAGTTAACAGCAAGGTTATCTACAACATGCTTATGTAGCTAACTACATAAGTCCCATTAAGCTTAGATACTTGTGTAGCTAACTACATAAGGACCACTTTTTTTAATAATTTGTCTAGAATTAAGATCTGACAATTATAAAATAGGTATGTTTATACACTAAATACTAACCCACAACATGATATACATTATACATGCACAATCTATGGTCAGAGGGCCAAAAGCGGCCAACATCTCCAGAAATTCAGGAATTGAGTATTTCGCCAAAGTTTCGGAAAAAAAAGTTGCCAATTTTGTCATTCGGGAGTTTAAAAATCATGAATTTCGCCAATTGGGCGCAGAAAAATCATGAATTTCTTCGAACGGGTGCGTAAAAATCATGAATTTCGTCGAACGGACGCGTAAAAATCATTAATATTGTCGGTCGAGTGTGTAAAAATCATGAATTTTGTCGATCGTCCGCGTAAAAATCCTGAATTCATCGGTCAGGTACGTAAAGATCATTAATATCATTGTTCGGGTGAGTAAAAATCACGAATTTCGTCGATCGGGCACGTAAAAATCTTTAATATCGTCGGTCGGGTGCGTAAACATCATGGATTTCGTCGGTCGGGTGCGAGAAAAATCATGAATTTCGTCAATCGGGCGCGTAAAAATCATTAATATCGTCGGTCGGGTGCGTAAAAGCATGAATTTTGCCGAACAGGTGCGTAAAAATCATGAATTTCGTCGAACGGGCGCGGAAAAATCGCGAATTTTAGAGAAAAAAGAAAATTGGAAAATCCTGAATTTGGCCGGCTCTTTCCATATTTTTAATCGCCAGTTTTTTCACGTTTAATCGACGACTGGCGATTGGCGAGTGCTTATTTTCACCTGTATTGAGCATTATGTATTTTTTAAAATTTATATTTTTTCCCCTTTAAAATTAGGTTCTATTGTATCTAAGAACTGTCTTCTAAGTAATAAAATACTGTCAGCAAAAATCTTTTACAATGAACACACAAATATATAATTTTAAATTTCAAGTAGGCAGAGCAATGGTAAAGAGAGACAGGGGAATGATGCTTAGACAGAGAAATAACAAAAAGTGACAGGGAAATGACAAAAAGTAAGGTTCGCTTGTCTACTATCATAACTATATAGACAAAAATGAATTCCACCTAAAGATAACTTTAAAAATTCAATACAAAAAATGCGTAATTGCTGATTGAGCTTTCATTACAAAATTAAGGCAAATAAAAGAAATAGGGTAATGACAGTCAATAAAAATACTTATCCAGATATATAGATAGAAAAAACATCCTCAGCCCGATATGGATTGGAAAAGAAACTGCCCAAACAGTGTTCAGAAAATAAAAACTTTTCCCCGGCCAGCCATGGAAATAATGAAGTCTAGGCCTGCTCAGCTCCAGTTCAATGAAATAAATCTGGCCCTCGCCCATGCAGGACTCTAAATTCTTCCCCCTGAGCCCATGTTGGGCTGGCATTATATTTATTTTGTAAAACTTATAGTGATGTATGTTGTGCATTTTTTTTAGCAAAATCTTTAAAAATTTAACTTGGTTAAGTAAATTACAGAGATATATTTTTAAAATACCCCTTTTCCTTGTAGAACTTTAAAATTATGATTTTATTTTACAATCTTTTTTTCTTTCATTCTCAATCAAATTGATTACTTACTTATTGTTACTAGAAAAAAAAATAAAAATAAAACAGAAGAAATTTAAAGTTGTTTCACAAATTTATGTAATTTTTTGCTGGAAGATATATATAATATCATGTTGTTATTACTTTAGTAAAATCTTTTAAGCATACAAGTAGAAAAATAACTGAAATTAAACTAATTAAAAAATTGTGTCGAAGTTTTACTCATCAATGTTTTCTTTTTCTTCGTTTTCCCTTTATTCATCACTTTTCCCCTTAAATCCTATTGACCTACATATATGGCAATCCTTTCAATCTGCCTGAAAAGTTTTTGATTTTTTAATGTTTTGACTGGAGTCAGAAAGTTTAAATATATATATATATTGTTGTGAGCTCGGGGTACGAAAGGATTGATGCCAATATATAAGAACAATCAACAGGTTTTATTTACTCCAAACAGTTCGGTAAATACACAAGAATCTTCTCAAAGACACAAATATTGAGTAATCTTCAAATCTAATAACAGCACAGCAAAATTTCACACAGAACAATATAGCGTATTGTTCAATACGGCGAATCAAATACAAAATCGCTCAGAGAAACACAGTTCTCAATGCAAAGCCTCTCATGCGTATTCAATCGCATTTGACAGAAAACTAACTGAACTGAACTGGTGGAGGTCCCTTATATAGGCTTTAAAGATAACTGTAGAATTTTCCAGAGCTTTCGGATGCTAGAAATTACCAGAAAGTGCTTTAACTCTCGATAGAGTACCCCAAACGAGAAAGGATCCCAATGTAAAGGTATAGGGGGGGGGGGGTTTGCACAAAAAGTCGCCAAATCCGTCGCCAACTTGGCGACAAAAATAAATCGCCAAAACCATCGCCAACTTGGCGATAAAACCCATTCCTTGGCGATTTTCCAATAGAACTCCATTATAAAACCGATGCTGTAAGGTTGTTTTTCTTGCAAAGCACCTGAGGCCTTTAGCATTGAGTTACATGATGCTCAATAGAAAATACATTAATAATACTGCAATTTTCACAATAATAAAATAAAATAAATTAAAAAGAATGAAATATTTACAAAATTCATAACAATATATATATATATATACATACAGAGTAGACTTTCTTAAATCCGCATAGCTTAAAACCAGAGGTTGTGCAGATTTTCTGGCTACTGTTTTGTTTACATTTTTAAAACAATAATTTGAATTTAATAATGCACTTGAAATTATAATGAATGCTTACAATAAAGTAAAATAATAAAAATTAAGAAAATTTACAAAATATTTAAAGTATTAAAAGTTTAGGTCAAGTAAATAATTAATATTGCATAACTAAATATGTATAATGATGATGCAATAATTTTTTCTTGAATTATTTGGTGAAACTCGCCTTATAAATGTACACTAATAATTCACATCAAAATCTTAAAATAATGAAGTTTTATTTTATATTTAGCCATACTTAATAAACCAAAAAACTTGATTAATACATAAATTATTTGGTAAAAATATCGCACTCGCCACTGATATCAGCACTACCTTGATTTTTTTCTAAAATAAATTTATATTTCCTTCATTAGAAAAAATGAGTTGAATCATATTAACCAGAATTAAAATGTGTACAAAATGATATGAAAATTAAAAAAAAAAAAAAAAAACTTTAATTTTACACATTTTAACTCTTAAGTTTCATTGTTTGCATTAAAAACAATGTGTGGATTTTAGGGAGTCTACTGTATAACTTACATTTATATTGTTTATATCTTACTTTTTTATAGTTTTTAATGGTATTTAATTTTTTTTGTTTTATAGAGAGAGAGTAAGCCATCCTTCAGAAAAAGAAGTGATCCTAACATTCCACGTTCTAAAAGGTTTGTCAGTTCTTTTTTTCAAAATTTACTTAGTTAACCGAAGAAAATTGCAAAAACTAAAAATATTTATTAATTCATATATTTAATTTATTAATTAATGATAAAGTACTGTTGTTTGCCATATTTTGTTATTTTCATTTTAATTTTCCTTTTATATGTAACAAAAATTGATACAAATTGCTCATAGCTAAAATTATAAAGATATAATGTAAAATGAAGAAAAAACAATTTTACAATGGCAAAAATTAAAGAAATAGTTATATGCACCTGATGATAAAAAAATTGTTTGAAAAAATTATTTCATCTATTTTCGAGTGAAACTTAAGTATTAGGACAGACCAAGGATTCCACACAAAGTTTGTTATGTTCATGTATGGCATAGGTTCCCAACCTTTTCTGGACCACTGCCCCTTTACAAGAAAAAAAATTTCCAAAGCCCGCTCTTCTATAATAGTTAATTAAAGCAAATATTAAAATATTGTTGCATGTTATCAATAGAGCAGTTTCAACCACGTGATCATAATTCTCAAATTTGCATCCAACTAATAAAACTCGTCAATTCATCAGCCTATATTATCGTCCAACCAATCAAAATCTACAAAAACCAATGGGCAAACAAAATGCTCATCTCATTGTTAAGGTGGTTGCTAGGGTGTGACAATCAGTTGTTGAAATTGATCTATACCTATTTTATCTGTTTATCAATCTATTTAGAATCACAAAGTAGAAATTAATTAAAACGCCTATAAAATGTAGTAAAAAAATTGTTGATTAAAAATTTAAAAATAAACACAAAATCAATAAGAAAAAAAAAACTAATGAGATGGTTGAGACTGGTGGAGTTTTAACAGTTTGTTAATGTCAGGTTCCAATTTCATTAACATCAGTTGCAAATTGTCACGTTTAGCAGTTTGATGTGCAGTCTGTTCCTTTTCTTAGACAGTCAATTAGCTACTGCACTGAACCCACCCTCAGCCAAATACGATGAAAGAAAAACAATTAAAAAATTCTGTGCTCTTGTCCACAATCCAGGGTAGAGAGCTGGTATTGTTTTTTGAAGCCAGAACTCTTGGTGTCCATTTCTGAATTTTGCTTTTAGTCAGGGTTGTAATTTTAACCAGTCAAAACTGATTTTGACCAGGACATTGGATAAAAGTGGTTTTAACCATTCAAAAGTGGTAAAAAATGGTCAGAACTGTTAAAAATGGTTTTAAATGGTCTTAATTTTAATAATAATTATTTTTTTTGCAATTAAAAGTAACTTAAGTAATTAAAAGTAACAGTGCAGTTAAAAAAATAATAAAATTTTTTGACAAAAATGATAAAGTTTGAGGCTTATTAGTAAAATATGCTTATACAATACAATAATAATGTTAGAAATTAAAAAATGAACCATGCAATTGTAAAAATATAAACCAGTTGCATAAAACCATAAAACATGAGTTGCAGTTTAAAACATAAAACTTTAGTTGCAGTTAAAAACATAAAACATGAATTGTAGTTAAAAACATGAATCTTAAAATTAAAACAAACAATATCTTAGTTTGCAATTAAAATTGTTATTAGTTTATAATTACAATAAAAATAAGTAGAAAACAAGTTTGCTTGTAAAGTATGAAGTCTTATAAGAGATGATGAAAACAAGATGAAATGCATGAGAGAAGATTTTCAAAATGCATATAGAGATGAACTGTTTGTTTTTTATGTATGTGCTGCACATTGCTTGAATCTTGTAGGACAAGATATTACAAACACAAAGTTAGTTCAATAATAAAACATGTTATTGAAGTCCAGAAATACTTCCAAAACAACCACCCACCTTTAGGTTACCTGTCTGAATATGAAGCATCTGTTAAACCTCAACTTCTAGGCGAAACAGGGTAGAACAGTCAGATTGAATGTTAGACAACTTTTATTAAACAGGATATTTCTACATGAAAATTGCAGATGAGCATAAAGATGATATTAATGATAACATTGTTAAAATCATTAATAACATAGGCATATACAAAGAAGTAAAACATTTTCAAAATCAACTTAAGCCTATTTCCCTTGTGCTTTAGATAAGCTTCAAAAAGATGCTGCTGCTATATCGGATGCATGTGATGAATGTTTAAGATTGTTAAAGAGAAAGATCTTGAAACTTATTCTATAAAGTGATACAGTCTCAATTTAATGAAGATGTTAACCAGTTCATTTTCTGGCACATATGCTGAATCCTGTCTACATGGGTAAAGGTATTGTTGAAGAGAAGCAAAAAATAGCAAGGCAATGGTTACATGATAATACTGATTCGACCTTTTTGCTTCTTGTGATTGCATTTTAAGCAGAATCCTCACCATATCCAAAATCCTATTTTTCTGAAAGTGTAAAATATACAGTTGGACCTGATTTCTGGTGTGCAGCAATGAAGAAGATTAAAGGCATTGATATAAAATTTGTTGAATTCACATTACATCTAATGAACTGTTGTGCCAGCTCTTCATCAGTAGAAAGATTATTTTCTAAGTTTGGAATAATCCAAAATAAATTACGAAACCATCTAAGTTTAGAGACAACCACAAATTTTGTTACTTGTAATCATTATTTATATTCAGCACAAATTACATAAAAATATAAAAGAGCTTGTGTAAAAAAATAATTAAGACATTTGTGTTGTATCTTGGTGTTATGTTATTTATGTTATGACATTTTTTTTATTTGGTGTTTTCTGGTGTTATGTTATTTATATTATGACATTTTAAACAAATGTTAACTTAGCTTTAACATATGCTAGTAAAGTATATTTCATTAGTATTAAATAAATTGAATAGTGAGTTTCAGTGGTCAAAATGGTCAAAATAAATTTTGACCAGGACAGTTAAAACCAGTGGTTTAACCCCCCCCCCCCCCCCCCCCCATGATTAAAACTGATGCAATCCTGCATTTTGTTCTTCTTTAGTTGCGTGTTCTACGATTTCCTCTTCTAAATTTGATGATATTGGTATCTGCATTTGCGAAAGAATCTAAAAACCAACTCAGTATATTCATGTTTAAAATGTCATGGAATCGCTCCATAAAATCAGCATGAAAAACGTCCAAATTCAGTACTGAGTCAAATGGATGAAAAAAAGATTCAGAAAAATACCTTTTGAAAGCCAACGAACTTCTATGTACAGCAGCAAGCGATTATAATCTTATAATCTTCATCATTTTCACTACAAAGTTGGCCAAATAATCTGTCATGTAATGAATTGCGTCTAATCTTATTCGCTGCTTTAATAATGTAATGAAGCAATTTATGCAGACATTCATTCAGATTTTTTGCTATCAGATGCTGTTGATGAATAAATAATACAGTGTACAGCGAGTACATTTGGTACTGCTGATTTCAAATATGCTATGAAACCCTTATGATGCCCTGTCATTCTTGGAACACCATCAGTAGCAGCTGACAAAATATTATGAATATAAATTTCTTTCTCTTGAAAAAACTTGTTCATGGCATTAAATACCGATTCTCCCTTTGTATGAATGGAAAATTTGCAAGTCTTTAAGTAATAGCATAATGATATTTCAAAGTCTTTAGCCATTTCATCTATTCTTTGCGCTGTATTATTACTCAGATGAATTTTTCTGATGATATCTGATGGTGTCTTATGATGAACAGTTTTTATTACCTCTTTGACTAATAAGAAGATCATATTGGTGATTATCTTTTTTGCTCATGTGATGTTACTGGTTATTAGTCTAAAAACAATAAAGCCTTTATATACCCAGATGTGGATGAACGATCTCCTGGGCCCCTAGGCTTGACTGTTTTATGCCTTCTTTGCTCAAAATTATATATCCTATCACTTCTTCTTTAAATCATGCACACATTTTTATAGATATTTAACGCAATTCAGAGAAAGTATTTAATTCTTTTACATAAAATTTCTTTAAGGAAAAAAAAAAATACAGCAATTTTATTTTTATATAGAATTTCTCTAACATATCTTATAAGGAAAGTTTTCTTACTTTAGTTATTTAATAATGAATTTTAGTACAATAATTTTCATATTAAACATTAACTGCAATTTTGTTTTAATATTTTACATTACTGTGTTTAATATATATATATATATATATATATATATATATATATATATATTTATTTATTTATTCGCAAAATCGTTAATAATTGTGTACCCATTGAATGTAGTACATACTATTTTTTCTGTATTATTGCTAGACTGTTCAGATTTTAGTTATTTACTTTTGACTATAAGTATGTCTTGATTCTTTTTTGAGATGAAAAAGATCTGATTTCTGAGCAATTAATAATAATTAATGCTAAATAAATTTAAAAACATGTATGTCATGTGTTATAGGCTTCACAAGAAATTGAAAAGATTTCTTAATGTCGGTCCCTTAGCAGACCTCTCAAATGGTCCCCTTCCCCCCCCCCCCCTCTAAAGTCCCCTTTTTAGAAAAAGATTTCCTTTAGTCCCCTTTTATGTGTTTTGGTGCCCTTAGTCCCCTTTTAGTGACTGAATTTTTTTTTTTTTTTTTTTAATTTGCTAAAGTGGAAAAATTGTTGTGAAATGCAAAAAAAACTTTAAAAATTGCTAAAAGTTCAATGATTATAGAGGACAAAATTTACTTGCTAAAATATTGTAACCAGAATTCTGTCACAAATTTCAAAAAATGTTGTGAAATGTGGAAAAACGTTAAAAATCACTAAAAAATCAAAAATTCCAGAGGACAAGACAAAATTTATTGTCAAAAAATCACCATTAAGGGGGAAAAAAAGCTCATTGCATAAAAAATTAGTCAAAAATTGGGCATGAATTCTGAATAAATTTTATTGGAAAGAGGACAAAATTTATTAAACTGGGCCAAAAGATTGAAACCAGATTCCTTTTCAGAATGTCAAAAAAATGGGCTAAAACAATTGAAACTGGATTCCTTTTACTACTCTGCATAAAATCACTGCAAAACATATAAAAATCGCAGAAGAAAAAATTTACTATAGTTAACATTGTAACCGGAATTCTTTCACCAAATGTCAAAAAATTGACTCTGAACGCTATAAAAAACCTGCTCTAAAAATTAGTAAAAATCCAAACCAAAGGCCTCAAATACAAAAGGACAAAATATATTATATTAAGGCTAAAAGTTTGAAACCGAATTATTTTTACAAATGTCAAAAAATTACAAATCACAAAAAAAGCTGAAATTTGCATTAAAATTTCTAGAAAAATTTAAAAATCACTATACAAATTTTTAATAAACTTCATTGAAAAAAGGAAAAAAATTATTACTAGGCTAAAAAGTTGAAACTTCTGAATTCCTTTTATTAATGTGAAAAGATCACCATGAAACATGAAAAAAAGAAGAGGTAAAAATAGCATAAAAAATTAAATAAAAAAAAAATTATTCAAAAAATCCAAAAACTAACTTTAAACATACAGGTACCTTCTTGCCAAATCTTGTAACTCTATTCGCAACAGTCTCTTCAGCACACAGACAAACTTCTATATTATTATAGATGTAGTTTTCTTGGAGAAGTATATCTCAGCTATTAAAGGAAATCTTAATTACAATTTCTTTTTCTTTTTTATCTTTAATATATATTTATCAGAAGAAAGTATTGGAATTATGAAAATAATTTCCATTTTTTGATGAATTTACATGTTTTAGGTTGACTTGAATACGATTTGATATACTTTTAAAAATCTCTGTATGTGATAAAAATATTGTAGCCATTCTATATCAAAAACTGAAGCATGGAATTTCATCAAATGCAATATTTAATTAGACTGTAGCACATAGAGGTGCTGATTATGTTTTGGTGTATATGGCCCAACAGGTGGCACTGCTATGCTGCATTTTTTACATTTTACATGAGGTATTTTAATAAGGCAATCTCAGTATTTTTGGGGTGAAATTAACTTCACATTCAGTTAACCGTTAACATATATTGTTGCTGATTGACTTTTGGTGCATTTCACCCAACAGGTGAAGTCACATTTTTAACGATTTCCGTGATAGCCAGATATTGGCATGTTTGGGATAGAATTTCACCAAATTTAATATGTAAGATGATTACGAATGACAACTGATTCAATATTGGTTTTGATCACTCCCCAGGGTAGGTGTTGCCATATTATGCTCTTTCGGATGAACATTAGAGCTTATTTCAGCTTCAGTTGTGTAGAAAGGAACTGAATTTTATGTTTGAGGTTAATAATTAACAGTTAATCTAATTTTAAATTCTATTACTCAACAGAAACCTCTTGTTATGCTGTGCTTTTTTTTATTCACTGATTACTGTTACTCCATGTTAAATTTCAAGAAATGCACTTTTGTAATTGTTAATGTTATCAATAAACGTTATTAATAATGTTATTATAAAACGTAACAATAATTGTTAACCTCTTGACGAAATTCGTGAGTTTTTCCACGGCCATTTGAAGAAAGTTGCAATTTTTTCCTCAAGTGATTGACCTGATTTTGTGATTTTATTCATGGATCGTTTGATGTAATTCTAAGCCTTTTATCCCGCGAACATCAACACAATTTTTAATTTTTTTTACAATTCTGCAGAAATTGCTGATTGATTTAAAACAAAAACAAGAAAACCAGAAAAGTAGCATCCCTCCCTGATAAAATTCACGATGGAGAGTAGAACTTCATCCTTCGCGACTCCCATGTACCTCTGTCAAAATGCGCTGCTATGTAGCAAACCATACAGGGTAGTGAGATGAAACTCAAGGAAGTCTCATCATTTAATGCATATATTTTTTAATTATGGACAACAGAAAAAAGTTAATATCGCAGAATTATGGAGGAGTATCTGCGGAAATCACTGATTTAATATATGTAGAAAGCCGAAATCGTAGGGTTTATATAAAAAGCAAAAATCGTGGATTTTATATATTAAAAAGCAAAAATTGCAAATTTTATATATATATTATATAAAAAAAAAAAATGTAAATTGTGAATTTTATTAAAAAGAAGAAATCCACCTTTAGGCAGAAAAGTGGCATCCCTGAAATATGCATCACAATGATTGTGATTCAATGCATTTCTTGGTTCGCATTTTAATTAAAGTTGAATCACAAATTGGGATGTGATACCGCTTGAATCGAACCCTGTAACCAATTAATATATTTTCTGGAGAAATTTTAAAGAATTTGCATATTTAGGAAAACTTGGTGCAGTATTTTTAGACATGTAGTCCCTGTTTAGCTTCCCTTTTAAATAAAAATGACCCCTTGAAGTCCCCTTTTTAAATAAAATTGATCCCCTTTCTGCCTTTTGGAGGACTAAGATGTGTTGGTAGCCCTGCTTTAGGACACCCCTAGGCAGCCCTAGGATTACTCAGCCTATTTGATAATCTGCCTCTGTATATACCCAAATCTTCCTCAACTTTACCACTTGTTTCATATAGTTCACAAATTTATGTCCCTCTTTTCCAAGGCATATTTGAAGACTCACCTGATTCAGATGATGCTGATAATTTTTAATCATTTGTGTAATGTAGACTGTGATGCCTCTCATCTATTCAATCAATCTGAGCATTCTGATTTAATTAGATGTTTTGGACTGTCTAATAAGGGCTCTGCTGAAATATTAGGCTCCAGAATAAAAGAAAAAACTTGTTAGCTTTTAAAATATATGCTATTGTGTGTTTATGACCAAAGAACATGAGTTTATCTCTTATTTTATGCTGGATAGTGACTAAGTTTACTTCAAAGATATTAATAGTTTGATGCACAAATTCGGCATTAAATACAAAGCCCAAGGATGAAGACTTTTTAACTGCTCTTTTACATAATAGGAACAAACATGCCTCTGTACTTATTTTTGTCTGTCTTTATTTTTATTTGGTACAAAAATATCTCAAGGTCAGTGGAGTATATGATTGCTAATTATTGCTGGATATTTAATTCTAAAAATGCAGAATCATTACATAACCGAACAAGAACGAAAAATCATGCGTCAAGCATAGATTATGTAGCACTTTCCAACGCTTCTAAAATAATTTTACAAATCATTACCGTTTAATAAGCTGAAAGATGACATCTAAGTAAACAATTTGGAAAACGCATAACATATTTAAAAACGTAATTTCAGGAATTTTCAATATATACAATATTCGGAAAAATATCCGAATACTTTTATGTAGCCCTGTATATGATCTGTAGATTTGTATATATACATAGGATGCTAAATTTTAGTTTAGTTAGGAAACGCGTAGCACCGTTTAAATTCTCCTTCTGGAGTTTCTGTCAATAAACGGAAATGTGTTCGCGAACTTTTGTGCTGCCCTGTACACTGTTAAAAATAATCTGAAATTCACGGGTATTTTTTTCCTGAATTTCACAGAAAAAGTATCTTTTCGCGATAAAAGGGTATTTTCCGTTAAAAAACAGAAAATTTTCTCATATTTCCTGAAAACAACAGAACGGACGGAGACGAAAGGGGCCAACGGAGATATTCCGTTATCTGCTGCATGTTTAAAAAAAAAAATTTTAAACTGACATGTTGCTGCACAGAAAAACTAAAAATTCAATAAATTAAAATTTCTAGTTTATTTAAAACAACAAAATAGTGCTTTGGAATTAAAAAAAGTAACAATTTTCCCATTAAGATTGGGAAAATTGTTACTTTTAAAATTATTTGCAATTTATTTTTTAAAGATATAAGAAAATATTTGCACTTAAAATAAATTCTAAACAAACAGATTAAAAAATATACATTAAGTTAAATATATAATAAGTTAAATTAAGTAAAAAAAAAAAAAATCGATTTTAATAAAAAAAAAAAAAATAATAATGCTTTCGAATAAAAAAAAATAAAAATAATAACAGTTTTCTCATTCATTTAAAATTATTCGAAATTTATTTTTTAAAGTAATAAAAAGCACTCGCACTGAAAATATATTCTAAGCGAACACATTTTAAAAATATATAATAGTTGAAAAAAAATCGATTTTCTCAAAAAAGCAAACATTTTTTATCGAATTTATTTCAAAATATAACATTCATATTTTACATCTAACAATCAAATTAAGAATATATATAATTCATATTTTTATCCTCTATTAATATTACAATTTTAAAACATGAACATCATCTCATAACGAAATCTCCCCGCTATTAACTTCAAAATTACCAAGCTTCCAAGTTCTAAGCCGCCATTTTGAAAAACCCCATATCATCCTTTAAAACTGTCATTCTAACAAGCGCCCACTGGTCTAACGGGTAAGACACTTGACTTGAGACGTGGTCATCCCTGGTTCAAACCCGATGTCGGCCGGAAAATATTCTTCAAGTATATCAGATCGTAAATACTCCCACAATAGCCATAGTCGACAGATAGCAGCACATGTAGAGAGGTAATTTTTTAAAAGCCGAGTGTATTCTTTACAGATAATTTCCTTTACTGCCAGTGCTGCCAGGTATATTTCCGTGATTTCTGAGATCGTTAACGGAAAGTTACCACTTCTGCAAACGGAGTTTGTCCTTCTTTTATCTTTCAAAACGGAAAATCTACTAACGGAACGGAAAAAGTCCGGCTACTTTGCTGCCAGTAGTTTTACCGTGAATTTGAGGATTTATTTTTAACAGTGTATAGGATCTACAGAATTTATACACACCACGTAATAGACAAAAAGCTAGTTAAGATTAAAATCGCGTTTAGTAACTTAAAACGCACTTCCAGGAATTATTGTTAACAGACAGTAGAGAATTCTTTTGTGTGTCCCTGTAAATGAACGATGACTGCTATACACACACTATTCTGTAGTAAGCCTCTTGTAATGCACCTTAGTAATATATATAAACTTCAATGCGTTTAAAATAGTGGAACATTATTTAAATAAGCCGCAGACGATTTTTCTCCATAGACGTAATGTAACGGAATTATTTTGACTGTCTCTGTAAAGTAACTCTAAGTGCTATACACCTACTATTCCATATTAAGCTTCTTCTAATGCATCTTAGTGATCTATATAAATTTCAATGCGTTTACAATAGTGAAACATTTAAAAAATAAACCGCAAATGATTTTTCCCCATAGACCGCAATGTAACGGAATTCTTTTGAGTGTACCTGTAAGAAAACTATAAGTGCTACACACTTCAGTTGAAACAGGGAACGTGCCATAGATAACGACAATAACATATAAAAATTGCAGAGAAATCCAAGCATATTTACGGGAGTTAGAGCATGGACAGACGGCCAGACAAACCGAAGTCATAAGCACTTTTCAACTAGGTTGGAAAGTGCTAAAAATTAAAAACTTCAGCCTTAATATATATTAAAAAAAGCATTAGACCTTTGATTAAGAAAAATGAATGAATTTTAATGCATTCTTTGTATAAATTTTCAAATAAAAGTATTCTATATTATTTATTTTCCATTATTGGCTTTAACAGGTTATATACAACATATGTTGATGCAGATTATGAAATAACATACAGATATATGAAAAATGAGGTCATTTTTGGAATAAATATTCCAAAAATGTATAGGGGAGACTGAGGAAATGCCAAACACCTTAACACATTTTTCCTTTTATAATTTTTACTATATAAAGTTTTTGATATCCGTGATAGGATATAAAAGTACTTTGAAACTTTTCTCATCTATTGCATACAATTCTTCTAATTAAATATAAGAGAAGTATTTTTTTTCAATTTTTTATGTGAAGTTGCCAAGTGTCAGTATTTCACTGGGTAAAGGGGTAATAACGACATGCTTATGGGTTAATGTTGACATGGGTTGATTATTGGGATGGGGAGTAATAAGTAAAATCACAAGTAAACTTAAATTTCTTTATTCATACAAAATTATTCAAACAATAACACAATGTTTAGATGTAATAGAAACAGCCTTTTAAACATAAGGCCTTGATTTATCCAAATGCTTTGAAAATAAGTTATGAGCTTAGTTTTTTCAAGGAAAAAATTTCAAACAAATCATAAAAAACCAGTGCTTAAAATTTTGAACACTAATTAACCCTTAAACTAATACTGAATCATATGTAATCAGATCAATTAATATAAATATAAAAAAAATATGTAAATAATATGTAAAACACAAATTTGATTTAAAAAAAAAATTAAGTAAAAAACATAGTTTCTGTTCTCTAAAATTTGTCTTGTTCATAATGCAAAAGGTCACGTATAATTTTCAGCTGTAGTGCTACTGTTACCAGCAGCCCTACTACAAGTCTTCTGCAGCCATTTTCTTATCTTTGTTAAAATTGTTTTATTTTCAAATTTTCTGCTAATTCGTAGACAAGTCATCACAATTCACTTAAAGTAATACAATAGAATGTATTAGATAGTTGCTAACCTCTTGAAGAGTGATGGTTCATTTTTAGACCACTTAATTTTAACCCCTAAATTCAACATTGGCAGCAGAATTTTGGAATAAAAATTTTCCTTTGTATGTGACAAAAAGTTTTAATTATTTTCAAATAATTTTGTTTGTAAATTCTGGTGTCATTCAATCATTTCAGCATTTTACGAATAGAAGTACTTGGCCCCTGAAATGATTAAAACAGTTTCTTGATCAAGTGTGAAGATTGATTTTCTCCCAAAGACAGGTTTATTAGTAGAATTTGACTTTAAACAATCATGTTGGGTTGGTAATTCTTGGAATATTTAATTCCGCAGCTATGCTTTTAACGATCTGCTACTGTGAACTAGCTGAAAAGCTTGCTTTAGCATTTAACACTCCATTTACCTCTCTCCGTATTTCTTTTTCTGGATCTTGCCATCTAAAAGACAAAACGAATTGATATTTAGGCAATTAAAAATCCTAATTCAAAATATATGGTCATGCAGAAATATCAACACCATGTTGGTATTTCCCCGTAAAGGGATGTCGATATTACCCCGGATGAACAACACAATGTACAAAGTGACTGCGAGGCCAAACTATACACTAACAACCAACAAACCACTGAATTCCATACTTTCTAAAGACTAACTAGTTAGAATAATAAAACAACTGCTGAAAGAATTATCTTAATTTGCGTAAAAGTAAGAATTTACATTAAAATTCGCCAAAAACATGGTTTTTCAGCACATGAAAAGTAGTCTACTTAACGACAACAAATTCACTTGGCACTAGTTGACACAACTTCCGCTTCGCGACGACAACAACAAACAGTGCTCTGAGCACAACACGTCATCAAAATTCAATGTGTCGGTATTGTCTGGTGTGTTGATTTTCCTCCAGTCTCTTCTAAAATTAGTATAAACTTTTTTTAAAAAAATTTACAAATGTAAATTTTGTAGACCTATGTAATCATTTGTTTCTAAAAATGTATAGAATCAGTATAAATTTTTAAAAAAGTTTTCACAAATGTAAATTTTGTAGACCTATGTAATCATTTGTTTAAAAGTATCAAATAAAGTAAAAATCCCAAATTTTAAAATGGGCAGAATTTTAAAGACTTAATATAAGTTTGCATGCATGCAATTTTAATTAGAAGTGTAGCCATTTTCATTTTAACTCTTTTGCTATGAAACTGCCCAAGGTGCCTGGTCAAGCAAACTACTGCCAAACCACCTGAGTGCCTGAGAAACAGGTGTTCCATTTTCCCCTCACGGAAATATCCAACTATTGTTGCAGAATAAGTGATTGATGAGGGGATTATTACAATGAACAGGTGGGGTACTTTAGTATAACACCCTTGTGCAGGATTAGCCTTTTGTACTAGTGATCTTAAAAGGAATATTAGGGAAAATAAGTTCCAGTTTTGAAGATAGCTCTGTCTTCTTATTGTGCTGCTAACAATAAGGTAGGCAGGCAGAATGAATGGCAGAAGAAATAGATAGAAAAAATATTGCAGCAATATTTAAGCGTTCGGGTGTTTGCCGTATTTTGAATGCTGTTGTATTTTAGATTGCAGTATTCAAAGAATTAAAGACACTCAGCCATATGATTTGGCATGCTTTAAACAAGTTTTGAGAAATATGTGGGTATGTAAATAACACGCATTGTAAATAACTTTCTCAAGATCTGTAATCCATGAATATTATTTTCCATTCACTTAAACAATGTTCAACATTGCACTCAATACATTTTCTATAAGTCCATATTGGGTGATTGAGGTAATTAAATAATAATGAAATATCATCATCATATAACCACTTTTGGTACCTTTTGAGGTATAGCATGATGCCTTAACTTGTTGGAAAATGAATGTGTCACTTCATAAGCAGGGGCCGCGCTAAGATTTTCAAAATGCTAGCCAGTAAATTAGCCAAATTAAAATATTTTTAGCCAAATTTATCTATAATTAGCCGAAAGTATATAATACATTTTTTATCATTAACTCTTTCAGCCCTGACTTTATTGAATGGGTAAAAAAGCATTTTCTCACTGCATTACATTTGCTGCGTGTCCAAAAATTGTGCCCATTTTTTTCTTTTTTAATTTTTTTTCATTATACTCCATCCAAATATAAAAGTATTACCTTAAAGCATGGCTGCCAACTGTTCCAATTTTTGCATACCACTGAAATTTAATAGAAATTTTTGCCTTATTTAATCGTCGAAATGCTGTGGTTAAATAAGGCAAAAATTTCTATTAAATTTTAGTAGTATCCAAAAGTTGGAAGAGTTGGTAGTTCTGCCTTAAAGTAAAAATTTAAATTAAACTGTCGCCAACTAAAAAATAAACAAAAAACTGCTGATAAACTTTGAACTCAGTACCGTTTTATTATTGTTATTTTTGTGGGCATAGCATACATATTTTTCACTATAAACTTTTTAAAAAAATCATTCGCGTTTCAAAACATGATTACAAGAACGAAAAGCTCCCGATAAATTATTCGCCAGTCTTTTCGCCATAATAATTTTTTATTCGCCAATTTCATGATGCATTCGTATTTGGCGCATAGGCAAATGACAAGCGCGGCCCTTGCTAAGAATCACCTGTATGCCAAAAGTTGAAATTTGAGTTATTTGAGTTCATCTTCTTAGAAACAATAACTGAATCAATTTTACCTTTAGTCTTACCTTACTCATACACAGCATCCCAAACCGTGACTGCTCCTCTTTTATTTTGATGGCTCCATGAATGTCTATATTCTTTTGAAAATTGTGCCATTAATAATGTACACAGTCAGTCCCATCGGTATTGCATATATATATTTTTTAAGTTTTAAATCATGGGGGTCCACAAAGACAGAAGAAAAAGGTAAAAAGGGTCCCTGTGAGAAAACTCCCACATTTAAAAAATTTTTTGTGTATTAATTTCCCATCAATATGTTGGGATAGCAAATTCCACTCCTGGCAGATGTTTGTATTTGTTAAGCCTACCGTGACTCAGCATTTGCCAGTGATCTTGACATTACAAAATATAATGTGAGCTGGCTTTAATATTTCACTACCAATTTAAAAAATGGTTCCTTAAAAGATTCCATCTTGTAGAGTGATGCATTGCATAGCCATATAATTTGCCGTTGCTGCTGTAATTTTAAATACTAAAATTTTGAAGAGCTTGCCATAATTTTTAAGATTTAATATTTTAAGAACTATACAGAATAAGTCCACTGTCAACTTCATATTTTTCAAGTTTAAGATGATTTCTAGTGTATTAAGAATTTTAATTACTACAACACTGACCAATCTATCGAATAAAAAAAAATGTCTTCCTTGAATTTTCAACAAATAAGATTTTGTATCCTATTCAAGCATTCTTTCTTCCTGCCTACTGCTTTAATGTCTTCACAATTCCTTAAATAAAATTAATTTCATTTTATTATTTTATCTTCATTTTTGACAAGAAAGAAATCCTGTAAGTGTTATTGCATATGTAATCTTTAAGTCCCACAATGTAATGTAAATTTAATTATCTCAGTCATATCTTATTTTAAACTGCAGAATTTCTTAGATATTATCAACAATATTTTATTTAGCATTATCACAACTTGGTGCCTCCTTATTTAATTTTCATCTAGTCCTTTGGTAAACAAGAGATAAAGAACTGCTTCATTATTTCATTGAATGGTATTTTTCATCCATTTAATGATGGCTTGTTTTCATGTGATCTTGTGGTGTGTTAATAATATGATTAAAATTAATAATAAAGTTGTACTATATAATTGAGAGAGATAAATATCAAGAGAAGCAATCAGATTTTATCAGTAAAAAAAATCTGGAGTGAATTCACTTGGCTTTTCAAACATACTAGATTACGTGTTAAAAAAAGTAGAATTTTTATAATTGTTTGACACATTGGAATCAGCTGGATTGGAATGCTGGACCTTCTGTTTTGGAACTGGGACATGATACACCCACACCCCCTAATTCTCGATTATATTGCCACACTATTTATCACTTATATTCTATTACATTTTTTTGGTGATTTTTTCCTATAGAATTGGTCACAAATGGTTTGAAAATGATTTAAAAATGGATTAAGTACTTAATCCATTGACTGATTTTTAAGAAAATCTATCCAGTTCTTGGGACAGTGGTCTTTGTCGAATGGGAGCTCAATACGAAGTACTGTTAGGGAGTTATGTTCACTCACACAGATACAAATCATGATTGCAGTACTTTCCTTACACTATGTATTCAGAAAATTAAAAGCAATCAGAATTCACCAAATCAAGAGCAATCAGAAAGTACTTAAGAGCAATCAAAATATCATTTCCTTTGGATGACCTTAGAATTTAAATGATATCGCTGTCCATTCTGAACTAATCATGAATATAGATGTAGCAAAGTAACAAGTTGTAATTGGCATAATTTTTATTTGTTTCATACCCATTTCTTTTTAATTAACTGAAATAGACCTCTTAAAGCGAGGGGGGGGGGGGGGGGGGAAAGAGAAACATCCAGTTTAAATTGAGACATAGGTAGGAAGAAGAGTGACAGAACTACAGAAACAAAAGAGAGAAATAATAGTGTTTCAGATCCATTTAAAAAACTTTTCCAGAGGAAAAAAAGAGACACAAAAATTTCATCATGCGGAGAAAATGTTCAAAAATGCATACACAGTTGAACTCTGTTAATACGAGAAACAAGGTAATTATAAAAGTCCTCATATTAACCATTACTTGCAATACCCGTGAAAATAATAAAAATTTTAAAAATACACACTTAATTAAACAATGCTACTATTAATAGCTGTAATTATCCCAATAATAAATTAACTTAATACCATACAGTTAACATAAAATATTCAGTTGTACCTTTGTGAGTGGCTATTTTCTTTATATGGGTCTTTTCTTTAGACAAAATCACAGTACTGAAGTCAAAAGTCTCTAAAGAACTAGTAATTCCAAAGGACATGAACTATGTATAGTAATGCAAATGATTGTATTTCGTTCTTTCAAGGTCTCATGGTATACCTTTGTATTGTCTTGGGTGGGAGATCTCCTTGAAGATTAAAATTCTGTCTGGTAAAATTGATAAATTGCTACATTTTGACAGACAGTTGTAATGTAGAAATATTATCTCTGACAGAGAAGATAAGAAAGGACTTTTCTTTCTTGCTTTGTAAGTTGGTTTTAGTGTAATAATAATAAAGTTCTGATATTTAAACATACAGGATTTTACAACATGCATCTCTGCAAGAATGTCATCACTGAGAATCTCTACTCATATATAATGTCTGTACTAAAATTATTGTAATAATAAATACTAACTGTAATATATCATAATGTATTATAAGGTAATAAAATTAATTTCTTCAGACCGTCACTAATTTTTGTATATCATTTTGTAATGTGGAATACACATACCAATGCTGACTGCTTGCCGACTTTTCTGGTATAGCTCAGAGATAGATTGGCACGGATAGACAAAAGGTATCTGGTTCGAGTCCAGGTCTGGCAGTTATTTTTTACCATCTTCGATTTTGATTTAGAAAAAATATGTAATTAGCATGTTTGTTTCAAGCTGCTTTCTGCACTGGCATCTAATGCTGCATTTGTCTCTTTATGATAATGTTTTAAAGTATGCAATCATGACTTATGGATTTCTTGGCTGTTTCGAGCTGCCTTTGCTCTGGCAGCAAGGTCCACACTGAAGTCGCTAGGATTTTGAAATCATGGATCCTTAGGACCCAGACATTTAAAAAAAAAGGGTCTTTTTTTACAAAAGTTTGTCCTCCTTTTAAAAATAAGACAGATTCAATGTATTTAATATAAAATATGCTTCCTTTCCAATCTTTCAAAAGAAAAATTATGCATGCACCCATCACAATTTTCTTACACATTCCCTCTCTTATTTTTTTGCTTAAATGTTACACTGCAGTGCATCCCCGGCTTCACTATCCTGTTAATTACATCATTATGGTGAAAAGCTGCTGGTTAGCTGCTGTCTGGGTCTCAGAGGTAGAGCATTAGCACAGATAGCCAAAGGTCCCTTCCTCACGTCCAGACCCAACAGTTTTTTCAGTCTTCAATTTTGACTTCAGAAATATATATATATAGCCTATTTGTTTTAAGCTGCCTTGTGTACTAGCATCAGGTCTAATGCTTCATATATCTTTTCATGATATTGTTGTAAATAGGGTTTTTTAAACTGTGTTCTACAAGCCACTCGCTGCCTGTCGTGTCCCTTCAAATATTAAGAAACAAAAATTTTCAGCGATATCAAAAATGACTTTTGAAGTGCCTTATTAAAGGCAAATCCTTCTTACGCTTCTTATCCTTCTAAAGACAATCCTTTAAAAAAAAGATGAAGTCAAGGAAACAGCTACTTGATACACATGACTTCCCTCCACATCAACACAAATGGCGGCTAAGTGAATTTGCTTCTTTCGTGCAATAGAAAGCCAGAACTTTGTGAAACATACATTATCACTTTATGCTAATAGCATCCGGTGGCTTGTAGTTATCTGTATGCTTTCTCATGTATGACTGTGCTACTGCAGTAAACAGTGTGTTGTTATTCTCTTTTGCTATCTTGTCTGCTACCTGACAGTTTTATTAGATTTATTATGCACTACTATTAAATAAGGTAATTGTATAGAATTTCTGGTGATAAATATGAAGTGTTTTTAATTAATCAAGAAAAAAAAGATAATTCTGCAATTAAATAGCGCCTATATACAACTCGCCCCTCTTGTTGTGACTTTGGCTTCTATACATTTCTTGCTTACGCTGTTTAACTGACTGAATGGCCCAGTAACTTTAAGAATTAATTGATGTGGCCTTTGAGTGTGAAAGGTTGAACTCTATTGCAAAGTATGTTACTACTATATATGTAATATGTATACCAACAATATTTGATGAAATAACATATCTTTACTATGAATTGTGTTTATGAAGCTCCTCTGATGAATCCATAACACATTCATAGTTATTTTATTTTATATTTCCACTCTCCTGTATTTAATATTTTTTCCCATTTGTTGTTAGACATGTAATTTCATTTTGATTTTATATATATAAGCATTTGTGCTATTTTCTTAAGTATTCTTCCCCCCTTCTATCTATGTATTTATCTATCTGCTTGAATTCAAACATAGGCAGCAAATTTTACATGTACAAGTAACATATACATATAAAAAAGAAAGGAAATCTTATTTTTATTTATTTGTGTGTGTGTAGTTTTGTTTGTTCTATTTGATGTAGTGAAGAATTCAATATGTATGTTAAATATTACTCAGTAAAATAATTTAGAGATTTTTAATTTTATTCATATGAATTAGCTGTTTTGAAATATTGTAGATTTATTCATACAATTAAATTTATTCTTTATTTATGATTTTTTTTTTTCAGTGATGTGGATGTGGATGAGAAAAATACTGGCTTAAATGAATCAAGAAGTTCTTCCAATTCTAGTTTGTCGAACAGGTGATTATTTATATTTTTAATGCTTCATTACTGTATTAGAAACAATTTAATCAGTATATGTCATATTTATTTTTACTTCGATACTACAAATTTTGTAGATTTAACTATCATTGTTTAATCTATTTAAGAAGTGTCCATATTTATATCTGAGCTTTTAATTTATTTTTTCAAAAAATTTGTTTTTTGCTTGTTGGCATTATTTTCAATGTATGTTGCATGTAATTTTCTATTTTCCAATCAACAGCAGTCTGTGTCAGTCACAGACTTTTGTGTACACTTTAGAAATTATTTAGGACGAATTTTTCTCTTTTTGGAAATGGAATGTACAAAAACAAATAAGCCTTATACATTGAGTCCTTATTAGAACTGAAGACTGGATTAACATTTAAAATGTTTCACAAATTAAAATAGCAAATGAATGAAGTCTTACTGTTGAACAGTTTATGAAGGAAACAGTAACAAAAATTGTTTTTTACACCAAAACCAAAAATTTATGGACATTTTATAACTCATGAAAAATTTGCTCTTTATACACCCATTGGTAGGAATTAAGAATACACTGTAGCAGGCTCTAATAATATAGTTTATTTGCACAGCTATTTGAGAATTTTTTTAAAAGTTAAAGTGTGTGTTGTTTGTTGGACAGACAACAGCTGTTCATCTAATTCAGCAGAGTGATGGATACCATGGCTATCATGGTTTTCGTTTAAAAAAAAATAATAATACAAATCTGACAAAAATAGTGTCTTTGACTAATAATTATAGATTATAAGTAGTTATAGACTTTATATTAAAAGTCACTAACATTTTTTAATTTTCAAATAAGTTTTTTTCTTTCCTGTTCTCACAAAAAGAAATTACGTCTAGACAATATCTATCTCATAAAAAACAACTCATTGTAAATGATCCTGCCAAGCCACAAACTTAAAACGTCAGTCACAAAAAGAAGTGATATCACATAAAAAGAAGCGATATAGAAGTGCATACTCCGAGTCCCGTGTCAAAATCTATCACCAGTCATAATGTTTCCAAAGGACTCGGAGTGAGGTACAGTATGTGAAAACTGCTTGGCGACCTGCAGGCTTTTATAATATATGTAGTATATCAATTTTGAAAATCGAAAAATAAATTTTATATTTTTGTTATACCACTTTTATAAATATTTTTGTATGCGAAAGAACTGACAGAACGGATTTTCCCCCAGATCTATGCCATTCCCTTACGCTAGAATTACTACAATATATCTCAATTTAGTTAACATTTATTATAAGGTTTACACACACACACATATATATATATATATATATATATATATATTACAAACTCAAAATCTTTATACGTTTACTTAAAAAATCAAGAGTGGTGTTTTTAGTTTAAATAATGGTAAATAAAATCAACAAATTGATTTTTCAAGCTCATAAATAAGAAAGGACATGCAAACACAGAAGCTTCAACTTTTACAATTTTATGGGAGCAAAATAAATAAATAAATAAATAAATAAAATAAAATAAAATAAAATAAAATAAAATAAAAATAATATAGCCATATGTTATTGCAGGAAACGCAAACATTATAAAAGCCTGCAGGTCGCCAAGCAGTTTTCACATACTGTACCTCACTCCGAGTCCTTTGGAAACATGAGTGGTGATAGATTTTTACACGGGACTCTGAGTATGCACTTCTATATCGCTTCTTTTTATGTGATATAACTTCTTTTTGTGACTGATGTTTTAGGTTTGTGGCTTGGTGGGGTCATTTACAACAAGTTGTTTTTGATGAGATATCACTCCTTTTTGTAAGGTATTTAAATTTCAATTATACAGATTCCATTTTTATTCAGAAAAGATGAAAGGGGCAAAAAAAAATAATAGTGATGCTATAAACAGAATTATACATCAGAATTATACAATTTATTGAGTGACTTATTCCAATGTACTGTATATGTCGCTATCATAACAACGGGGAAACTTTTATATTAATTTCTTTACATTGTATTCATCAGATTATTTATGACATATTTATTTTCCTTTTTCTTTTGTTTATATCACTCTTCCGTTTATATACATTCAAAAACAAAAAATTAGACAATTTTACAGTAGTTTACAAACTAATTAAAATACTACAGTTTCAGAAAAATGTGGAAAATAAGAAGCACTTTTTTCGGTCAACTACAACGATAAGTTTATGGAGCATACTTTACCGAGAATAATCAACATTTTTTTTTTCTACGAACCTATTTCTATTAGTATAAAAATTTACAGGGATTTTTATACTAACATATTAAATATATTATTTTTGAAAATTACTGAGCACCTCAGAAGTTTTTTATTTGTTTAAGTTTTTTAACTCAACGTTTTGAGAATTTGAAAAATATAAAATTCACAACGTTTGCAAAAGTATAAAAACTATTAAAGTGATTTCTGTTCATATAGTCTGTTCATTCCAATTCGGGGATCCTAAAATATAGGTCCCCAACCTCCGGCAGTCCATGAATTAATTAGGACATATGTATGCAACTGTTAAAATGTTCTCAAAGTTGACAATAGAGGCAATAAGTATAGCTCGGCAAATATGAAACACGGCATTGTTTCATCATGGCTTTGTTTCGTGTGGTGTTCGTTCTCTGAACATAAAAATCTCACGCGAAAGTGTTCGCTAACCGATTTGTTCGTAAACCGAACAGTTTGTTACCGATCACCTATTGTATACGAAATTTAGCATTTTAAGTTTGTCTAGCCGGAGATTCGATGAACGGCAAATATTTAAACGCAAAACTTGTAATCTTGGGGTAGCAACATTTTTACATTCTATTACTCAGCGCATGAACGTAAAGTTGGAATTTTGTAATCACTATTTCAATCAATTCCTGATACGTTAGAATTACATATTTATAAATAAACACAGTTTTTTTAATCGATGAAAATACTATATTTTAATATATTTAGAGCTTAACATCGACTATATTTCAGACGGACAAAATGGACTCATATTAAATTTTAATGCAAGATAATGAAACCTTACAGAGATTGAAACAGTGTAAAATCATTAAAATACATCTCACTCAGTAAATATACATCGGTTGTAATGTAATCAAGATCTTCTAAGAGACTCTGTAAACGAAACGTATATGCTTCAATGATGCTTTACAATAGAGAGGATGTAGTAACATATTTGAATATCTTGTGTATATAGCCAATTTGACAAAAGTTATGCAATTTACTATTGTTTTTCCTCTGTGTTAAGTACAGGAATCATGTACTTCAACGTAAAAATTCGCTAATTACACAACTTAGTCTTATTAAAAAATCTTTTGAGTTACCCTGTAAACGAACATTAAATTCCAGGGTTCATACAGACTCCTTAGACTACTTAGAAATGAAAAAGTTTCCAAGGAGTACTTAGGACTCCTTAAATAAACAAAATACTCCTTAAAAACTCCTTAAATTATAATGAAGTGTAATTTAGTATTGAACAATGATTTAATTGATATAAACAAGAGTAGAAAATGGAAAGTTATATATTACACGGTGAATAATAAGTGTTTAAGCATGTATGGCTTGGAATAGATTAACATTTAAAGGAAGCAAAATAAAAATCTTCATGTTTACAAAGGTTCAAGTGACATGCATGAGTGAAATGACATGCAAAAAAAAAAAAAAAAAAAAAAAAAAAAAAGACTATTTTTTTACTATATATATATGTTGCGTGGTTTTTCCCTTCATGATTTACTTTTAAAATCTAGGTGCATATGATACATGAATATTTGGGATTTGATTGGTATCTTTATATGTAGCCATTGGTCACTGCATAAAACAGTTCACAGGCAATTTTGTATTCAAATTTATGAAACCAGTAAGCAATGCATTGTGAATACTTTGTAATTTTAGCACTAGCTATTGGATTTGCATAGAATAAAATCCGTTTTCTCTCTAAATGAGATAGTAAAAATTAGGGTGTGGTGTGCGTATTACACAAGGGCACGGTGTACATAAACATATGGAAAGTCTTTTAATATTTTTGTACTCCTTAGAATTTTTCTAGACTCCTTGGATTTTGTATTCTCAATTTTGTATGAACCCTGAAATTCTACAATTCTGTTTTACAATAGGAAGCTAACTTAGGTCGTTCGTAGTAACATATTTTAACATCATGCGCATACGTTCTTTTTGAAAAGAGTTAGACCATTTAATATTTTTTTTGCTTCATCTTAAGTATAGGAATAAATCACTTTAAAGTGGTATACATAAAAAACTAATTAATATTTTTACACAGAATATTAAACATTTGAACTACTCATAAAAACAATTCAAATGCTGCAAACCGCGTAAAAATCAGATAATTACACAACTCTTTAGCCCTATATCAAAAGATCTTTTGTGAGGCCCTGTAAACGAACCTTAAATGTTACGATTTTTTATAATAGGAAGCTTACTTGGGTTGAATGTAATAACATATCTTAATATCATGTGTATACGACCATTCCTAAAAGAGTTGGGTCATTTATTATTTTTTTCTCTATGTTAAGTATAGGAATCAATAACTTTAAACTGATATAAATCAAAAACTAATTAATATTTTTACATGAAACTTACAAAGGTTTGAACTACTCATAAAAACGATTCAAATAACGTAAACCGCATAAAAATCCGATAATTACACATTGCTGTAGCCCTGTCAACAGTTTTTGGTCTGAACAAGATTTAAAAAGTGCAAAAAACAGCACTTTTAAAATCGCATTTACTGAAAACCTATTCGTCGGATTTTGCTTTACTTTTGAATTCTTAGTCCCTTGGCACGCCCCATTCCATAGAATCAAGAATTTTGTTTCTATCATAAATAGAATGCGAGATATAGATGTGTCAAAAACCCGTTTTGTCCCGTCCACAAAATATAAACTAGACAGTGCTAAAATTTTTTTGTAAAATCGTTTGGCATCCATTGGCGGAAATTCCTTTCATTTACGGTTCAATGCATTGCTGTTTCTTATGCTTGGCGAGAAACTCTGTCGAGTTTCTATGATATTATTATAAAGCAGAAACATGTCTGTGAGTAGTGCTGACTTCATATTGACCGGAATAATAAATTTCGCTTTTTTTTACAAATTTATTAACTTCTAAAGATCACACAATTTAAATTTTTACACCATCAAATCGAGAAGAAAATGTACTTTCAATTTGTTTGTAAACTGTTTCTTAATTTACTGATATTTTATTGGTTATAAAATAATTTTCAAGCATTTAATTAAAAAAAAAAATCTTATCACATGCAGCCTACTTATGGAAGATTGACAAGTTTGTACTTAAAACAACATAAATAGATCAGTATTTGTTTCCGGCAAATATTCCATAGCAAAAATAAAATTTCATCAATAAATAAATAAATAAAAGAATAATTTAAATAAAACACAAATTTAAATGATATGTAATTGAACTAACACTGAAATATAAATTGAACTAACATATGAAATTGAACACTGAAATAATCTGAATCAAGGAGATTTCTTTAAATAGTGAAATCGTTGGCTATTGACTGCTGGCATATGGCTATAATACGAAAGTACCGTTTTTAATAAATAAAGTGCATTAAAAAAAGATTTTTAAGTGTATTAAAATGGCGTAGTACTCTCATTTAAATATATTTGGAGATAAAACATCCACTATACAGATATTTTAATTTGAAGAAAATATTCAGGAGAAAAATAATAAATAAAAAATAATCTTCTAAATATGATGTCACTTTCTATGAGAGGCTTTCATTGTGACATCAAACTGATAAATAAATGGTTGCTATGTTTTATTTCCTATTTTGTTAATATGTTACTGCTATATCTTATAGCTATATATTATAGATAGCTAAGTGCTTTAATACGTTAAATGTAGTGGTAACATTTTCTACAATTTATAATATATAGAAAATGAAACATAGCATCCCTTTATTAATGTCAGATCTTTTTTTTTTTTACAAACGAAACTTCATCATGACTGTAAGAGTCTAGAAAATGATGTCATTTTCATGTAATCATTGTAGATTGAGTGTATGTTAGTGAAAATGTATGTTTCCATTTAAGAATAATACCATACGAAATAGAATTTCACTAAATTCTGTAGCATTTGATCTAATTTTCTGCTTTTTTGTGGTATTGTCAAAGAAATTGAATATTTTTGTTACACGTGCCAAAATACCCCCTGCATTCTTATTTATAAAGCTGAGAGATTTTACTATGACTGTGTCAGTCACATGATTGATTTTCTGGGGATGGAGGGGGGACATTTTAATGATTTATGGGTGCAGGGTTTATTATGAAAATAGCTCATTATTAAACAAAAGATTCTATATTGACAAAGGAATTATAAGACAGATTACAACAATACATCTAAACAAACGATATAAATTTCAATAACAATAAAATATTCTGATTTGCCTACTGTTACTCATAGCTTTTGACAGCCAAACACTTTACCACAGCTTTTGCTATGCATTGTTGCTGTCAGTATGTTAATGTTCATTTCTAAATTAGAAATTATCAGTGTCTGCTTGATGGCATCAAATGAATGTTTTCTCACTCAGCACTTTTTTGTGCTTTCCTACTTTATTAAATTCAGTAAAACTTGTGAAGGCAGAACTTGTCTAAAATGCAATTCAACATTAAAAGAAGAATTATCTAGACCAGCAGTTCCCAACCTTTTTCCCTTCAAGTACCCCTTGCTTAGGCTTTTCATTTAGGAGTACCCCTTTTCTCATAAATGTGCCCCCAAGCACTCAATATAACACAAACATGATTGATTATATATATATATATATATAATTAGTAATCTTCTCTTCTCATAACTAAATAGTAAATCAACTCAAATAATATTGTCATTTCTAACCTTTTATTTTTTTACCTTACATTTTAAAGTTAATTTTACTTCTTATAATAACAAGCAGGGAAGACTATGCTCGGTCAAAATTAGCTTGGAGTTCAAATATCATGACTCATGACCCAAAATGATCCACTAATCAAATTTTCTCGAATATATGTCAAGCCCAATTGTCTTCTCGTGCCGAAACATGTAGGATATAAAATTTAGTCAAAACAGTTTGAGCTGTTTTTTAGATAAAATTAGCTTGACCCACAGTGACCCAAAAATAACCCACTAATTGGATTTTTTCGAGCATGTGACCTATCCCAGTGATTTTCTCTTGCCTAAAAACCATAGGATACAAAATTTAGTTCAAATCGTATGAGCCGTTTTTAAGTTAAAAATAGTTTGACCCATAATGACCCATGACCAAAATGACCTACTAATCAAAATTTCTCGAACATGTGACATAGCCCAATAGTCTTTTCGTTCCTTAAAATTGTAAGATACTAAATTTAGTTCAAATCCTCTGAGCCATTTTTAAGATAAAAATAGCTTGACCCATAATCACCCATGACCAAAATGACCCACTAATCGAATTTTCTCGAACATCTGACCTAGCCCAGCAGTCTTCTCGTGCCCAAAAACCATAGGATGCAAAATTTAGTCTAAATAGTCAGCCGTTTTTTAGATAAAATTAGCTTGACCCACAGTGACCCAAAAATGACCCACTAATCAAATTTTCTCGAACATGTGACCTAGCCCAATAATTTTCTTGTGCCTGAAACTCGTAGGATACAAAATTTAATCAAAATCATTAGAGCCGTTTTTTTAGATAATTAATTTGACCCACTAATCAAAAGTTCTCGAACATGTGACCCAGCCCAATAGTCTTCTCGCGTCCAAAAATGGCAGGATACAAAATTTAGTCATAGTTTTAACCGTTTTTTAGATACAATTAGCTTGACCCTGACCCATGGTGACCCAAAATGACCCACTAATCGAATTTTCTGGAACATGTGACCTAGCCCAATTGTTTTCTGGTGCCCCAAAACAGTAGGATATAAATTTTCGTCAAATCGTTAGAGCTGTTTTTAAGATAAAATTTGCAAATATATATAACCACACACACACACACAAGAGATTTGCTCGTATTAGAATATATGATTAGCTTAGCATCAAACAAAATCAATAATAACATTAAAAGAATTTTTAACAAATGTACAATGAAAGTATATAATAATTTTGCATCATGTACATACACAACCACATGTACAAGTAGTCAAACATGGTTTTTAATACTCTCAATGAGATTTCTTGTTTCATGGAGCTGAGTTTTTTAAAATTCGGTTCAAACAAAGACTGATATAATCTTAAGTAAGGAGTAGTGTCAAGCTTACTGCAAAATCCTTATATATTATTTCTCTTGTCAACATACCTTTTTCTAAGAAAATATGAAAAGCAGAACAACGAATGAGATACCATATAAAAGGTTTTAGAACCGGCTTCTGACATAGCCCACTTAACAATTCGTTAAAACATGTTTTTGATTAAAATTTGCTGAAAATTAAAAATTTAATCCTCATTGTTTTCCTGAAAGAAATGAAAGGTTTTTCTGAAATTATTGTTGCCAAAAAAATAAAATATCACATTATATGATGCTCATAGCAATTATTATAAAAAATACCGCACAGGTTTATTTTATACTTATGATTAAAAAGCGAAATTGAAATGTTTAGATTTATATTTCTATGTTCTATGTTTTTCCCGAAGCGGATGACGTCATCCTCTAATGCAGATAAAATACGATTGTTAATTTTTTTTCTTGCGCGTGCCTTTTGCAATCTTGGATCAGTTTTTAGTCTAACTTTGATGGAATAAATTAGATGATATTCCGGCTTGACTAACAACTACATGTTGTTTGCAGATATTTTTATCCTTGCTTTTTCTTTAGAAGTTTAAACCTGCATCTAATAAATATTACATGTTGATAAAAAATGATACTTCTCTATTATCCCGTTAACAACTTTTCATAACAAAAAACTATCGCTCAATAAACGGGATAACGTTGCCATTGGAATATCAATAAATAAATAAATAAATAAAATATAAGAATTTAAGGACACAATTGTTATTTTAATTAATAAAATAACTACTAAATCAGTAAAACATAATGAAAAATACACGAAAATGTCGAATGTAAAACCACTAGATGACATAACAAACACGCATAATGATTCTGACATCAAGTAAATGGGACTGTATTTTTGGCGTTTAATCTTACAGTTTGGCGATAGTTTTTTGATATGAAAAGTGGTCGACGAGATAATAGAGAAGTACCTAAAAAATATTAGATTTCAGTGCGAAATCTTCGCACGGGCCCTCTGGTTTATTCTTAATAAAGGTGAAAATGCTCTTTCAACAAGCTCTGTATTTGTAAAAGGCAACGAACATTTTATTGCTTTTTCACTGTGTTTTTGGTACTAATTTTTTCAAGCTACCTAAAAGTCATTGTTATTTCTTTTTTTGAAATCTGATTGTAAAGAAGAATCAGTCAAAAGTTTAACAAATTTTTCTTTTTTAGAAAGTGATAAATTTTTGGCTTGTTGAAAGAATATATCATTAAACAGGTTTGAAATCAAGTTATTCACTACTCAGCTTCAGAAAATATTGTCCGAGTCTTTTTAAGCAATCAATTATACTACATTTACTTCTTTTGACAATTTTAGCCAGTTTTCACATATGAAGTTCTAAAGTGTCTCAAAACTTCTGAATGATGTTTTTGTTACAAGATTTTCAAAAGTCCAATTTCTTACTCATAGATTCAATTTTGGCAGACGCCTTAACATTGATTATGGAATTGTTCGTTAATTATAAATTAAGTTAGTTTATTTAAAAAAAATATCAGATCAGTGAGAAAGCATTTGAACACTTGCTTCAATGAGTTTGGCAGTAGTTTGGTCACTAGGTTGTGTTTGTGTATACAGCAATTGTTCCAAGCTACATGGGGTGCAACTTTTTTTTATGAGATGCGTAAGCCTGTATAACACCCAAACATAGATTTTCCACCATCAGTGCAAACAACGTAGCAATTGGCCCATCAATTTATTTTTCACAGAAATAACTATGAATGGCATTAAATATGTCCTTTTTCGTAAATTTTTCTGTTTGAGTTTAGCCGAGTAAGAGATTTTCTTTAAGTGTGTTATCATTGAAATACCTCGGAATAATGAGCAAAGTTGACTGATTGGAAATATCTGTACTCTCATCCATCTGTATTGAAAAGGAGGGACTCTTTATTTGCTCATTTACTGCAGATTCAATATCGTCAGACATGTTATTAATTCTTCAAGAAACAGTATTGTTAGAGAGAGAAATATATGTATATATATATCATATGGGATCTTCACTGAACATGCATTGAACAGTATTTTTGATACAAATACATGTAAAATTTCAGCGATTGTATGATTTTTACTGTTTAGGGCAACCTAACATCCTGCACAATGCTTTAACAGTATTCTCATTGTTTTTGTTTGTAGAAAGCATATAAGATGCTACATTAAGGTCGCTTCATAGTCACTGAAGGAACACTTCCAATTAAATACTTATTAAAATGAACTAAGCTTTCTTATTAAAATATGTTAGTGCCCTAACTCCTATTAAAAACGAAAATAAGGGCCTGCTTTTCAACATGTTTTAAAATAAAACATTGAAACAAGAAGCTCCGAGATAATTTAGGAATATTGTAAATATTATTAAAAATAGAAAGATAAGAAAAAAGCAGGAGAAAATAATATTGTATGACAGTGAATCAATGTCAGTGTTCATGAAGGTCATTTGGGTCTTTTCCTTAATTATGAAAGTAAGATATTGGGAGAGAGACTAACTTTGTAATCCAAAACTATCAACTTTGTTTATGTGTTTTCAGTTGAACAGTTTTGTGATTTCTGCCATTACCGATATTAGTGTCATGTACCCCCAACAGGCCTCAATTTATCAGACCAAAATGCATCAGTTAATGAGAATCTATCTGTGAATATCACAACTGTACAGTAGCATAGAATTTGAATATAGACTGGGACAAAGAAAAGGCTGCTCAGTGTAAAATTTGATTTTGAGCTTTTATATTTCAAATATCTTCTAAATAAACTTCAATAAAAAAATTAATTTTCTGGATTGAGTTGTACAATACATATGGCTATGAGCTAAAGAAAATTGCAGTTTCCCTTTGTAACTCGGTACTAACAAGGAAGGTCTCCATAAGTGCATACTCAGAAAAATTAAAAAAAATTACAGACTATTCTTCTCATGTGTGTATCTATATATATATATATATATATATATGATTAATAAAAAAAATTCTTGCTGAACCTTGATATAGCGTCCATAAAAAAATAATGAAAATTTCATTTTTTTGAGGAGTTATCGTCAGTTGGCGACACAATGTAATTTTTAAAAATACGCTTTTATGATAAATACACTTTAAGGAAAGTTTTTTCTACTCTTCATGCTGAACTAGTTTAAGTAAGTTTAAATTAAATAAATACAATTTTATAACTATCATATACATTTCTGTGTATATATAATGAAATTTAACAATTGTATTATACAGTTTAGAACAAAATTTAAATTGATTGAATTTGTTTCAAACTCAAAATTAAGATCCAGTTCTGAAAATTTTCAATTTAACTTCTATATTGTTAGTGCCAGAGACAAATTAAAACATTGTTGCTATGGAAACAATGACTTATTCAATATCAAAATTATAACGAAAGCGTTCTTAATCACACAATTAGTTTTAAATATACTTAAAATTTATCTAGCCGGAGAAACTGTGTAAAATTAAATAACTGTAGCAACATACAGCTTATATATATTAGGTAAGTTTATAGAAATAATAAATTATTTAATCATTTAAGTTTAAATTCATTAAGAACTGTGCATTTAAAATTTATTTAACAGGCAATTTCCAAATCCATCAAAATTGCTTGCATTTGGCAAAGGAAAAATGTTGCTTGCCAAATAGCGTCTCTTTGTGCCAAATACTCAAAGTATTTTATTTTTTTACACATTTTCTACTGGGATTCCGCAGCTAAATTTCAGTGATCTTTTGTAATGTACATTAGTAGTTTCATTAGCATTTTTTTGAAAATATTCTGAGTATGTGCTTTAAGGACCTTCCTTGTAAGATCATTGCATTGAATTCTTAACTCAATTCTTTAATAATCCATGAGCTTATTCTTATCTTATTATAGGTAGAGTGAGAAGTCAATAAAAATGCCATTATTTTGATGTAGTTGTAGTAAAATGTTTCAATTTTATGATGGATATTTTTTAACATTCATTACACGTTCAGGTATATCATACTTTTCTCTTGTCTCTTGGCAAACATAATAGCTAGGTGCAACTGTACTTCAGTTTTATTTTTATTACTTTTTGTATTAAAATTAGTTCTAAATAATATCAATGATTTATGTAAATTATTTTTTCATTTTATTTGTTTCAGAAAGTTTTAATAAAAAAATTTCAATTTTAGTATTTTTTATAAATGTATTTACGCGAAATTATTTTATATATTATTAACATTATGTATATTCATGTGCTAGAAGTTTGGATAGTCCTTGCAACTCATCAGAAATGGTGCATAGGACACCTACTTCAGTATCGGCAGACTCTGTGCCTCCCAATTTTGCTCCAAATGTTACATCATCTAGTGGTCATACTACAATGCATTCTTATGATGACTCGGATCTTGAAGCTGAGGTAGACCCTCCCAATTGGCAAGAAAATGTTGATTGGGAGGTTTTGAAAGTAATGAAACCCAAAGAGAAGAAAAGACAAGATGTAATAAATGGTAAATAATTAATTATTCTTTTTTTTACTCCTGCTCTTACATTTTTTGAAAATTCATGTAGCAAAAGCCAAATATTTTTTTATAACTTTTATTCCCCATACGGAAAAATTCCATTTATCAGACTCAACGAAATTTAGAATAATCTGGACTAAAATTTATTTTATTATTTTTTGTAAGAAGCTTTGTAAAATATAAGATATATTATATATTCCTATTGCAAATATTTATAAATGTTTTTCCTGCTTACAATTATTTAATCTTAAAACAGAAAAATATTAATAAAATGATTTTTCTTTAAATTGTGAATCCATTTTTTAATTGAAAAAATTAATCAACTTTTATTTATTTTATTTCATTTCCTCTCTTTTTGGATGGAGTGTAATGCATAGAGATGATGAGGCAATATTATGCCAGTATTTCATGAACATAATGCCAGTTAGTGCTGCTTTTCATAGTGAAGTTCTGTTTTAGTACATTTCTGGCACATGAATTTGAAACAGCATTCCATGACTTCTTTAACCCTCTGAACGCCGAGTAAAAAGAAAAATTGTAATGTTATTTTCTCTGTAACTTTTTTTTAAATGCTTAAAAAAGATGAGTTTTCAAATTTGACATAAAAAAATTAATTATGTGTATAAATATAATTCTTGGGAGTATTAATCATTATTCAATGTTATAAAACTGCTTTATATCTGTAGAATTATATTATTTTAAATAATGCTTCGATTGCAGTGAAACCTACAGCATAGTGAATAAATATAGTGGTTCGCTGCGCTGAGAAAGTTAACTCTGTGTTAGGCACAACACAGTTAGGTTGCAATGTATGTGAGAGATCGAGTGATCAAGTTTTAGAAAATTTTGATTTTAATTAGATGGAAAATTGATTTTAAGAAATCAGCACCAGGCCTATGTAGGTCTGTGAGGGGAACTAAGAAGTTACTGGGGGATTTGTGGCATTATTTAAAGGATCTGAAAGGGCAAAAAAACCTAAAAAACTGCCTAATCTCATAGATCATTGAGCCATAAATGTGGCCTAAGGTATATCGTATTTTTCCTTGATTCTAATCTGTTTAATGTAATATTCTCAATTGAATAAGAGGGGGGGGGGGGTACATTTTCCTTCTGAATATGATGTCAAAGAACCATTTCTTATAACATATTCTGTATTTTGTAGTTCTTAATAGTCACTTTGTTTTTACCTATAGATCACACTTTTTGTCTCTCTCTCACTCCCCCCTCTCTCTTTTTAATTACCAAACATTAGGGTAATCCAACATTTTTTAGTCCCTATTAGTTCAAAATTTTTTCTGTATCATTACAAAGTGAAAACACTGTGAAAATTTTTTGTGCTTTTATTTTTTAATTTATTTAAAAATATTTAAATCAATTATTAAAGTTATTTATTTAAAAAAAGTTGTATAGAGAGGGGGAAAAAAAAGAATCTAGCAAGGCTAGTTATAGGACTTAGATTTTAAAGTTGAAAAAAGCTTTTTATTAAATTCCTCTTCATTCTTATCGGAATTTAATATTACTCATTCTTATCAAATTAACTCACTTACAGTTCAGCTTGGGTTTTTAGTTCTTCCCCAATGACTTCAGAAAGTATAGAATACTAGGACTTCCCTCAAAGGGATTAGTCTGAGTGATATTGCTGAGAACATAGGGTTAACAATTACAATATAAAGAAAAAGAGCAAATTAAATGATATAATTACAAAATATCATATATAAATTCATATACACTGTTAAAAAAATAGAAAAGAAGTACCGTTCATCAGATGTGTTGTCATAATTTTTTTTAACATGTGGCAAAAAATCTCATTTTCTTGAGCGCGTATTGCGCAAAACTTGAAAAAAAAAAAAAAAAAAAACGCCGGATCTTTTAAAATGCCAAGCTTTTTAAAGTTACGTAATTGGATTTGCAGCCAATAGATTATTCTATCAAGCGTGGCTTAACGCAAATTTAATTTCATTGTTGCACCTTTTTTGTGTGTGAATTTAAAATTTTTTCTTCCTTGATTATATATCTATTATTCGTATAACTGTTTATAGAACCAGATTGCAAAACTATAGTCTAAAATACTATTAAAGTATACAAAAAATCTTTCGATGACTTCTGTAAAATAACTTTTACATTAAATCTCCATATCTGTAAAATTGAAAAATTATATATTTCAAAGTTAAGCTTAACAGATACTTCTTGATTATTCTCTAGGAGGCTCTGCCCCCTGCGCCTTTACTGCACCAATCCGAACTTTTCTTTTGCCTGTCTGTCTGTCTCTCTACAATCTGTCCGTTTCCCTATCCGTTCTTCTGCCCGTCTCTCTAACCGATTGTCTATCTCTCTACACGTCTCTCTACCTGTCTCTATATTTCTCTACCGGTCTCGCTACCCACCAATCTATTTCTCTAATCGTCTGTCTATCCGTCTAACTACTTGTATGTCTAGCCATGTCTCTATCCACTTCGCTGCCCATTTGTCTATCTGTCTCACAACTTGTCTATCTGTCTCTCTACCCGTCTGGCTATACACCTCTCTACCCATCTTCTTATCCATCTCCGTACCCATCTACTGTCTCTCTACTCGTCTGTATACCCGTCTCACTATCCGTCTGTTTTTGTACCCAACTCGCTACCAATCTCATTACCCGTCAGTCAACTCGTCTCTGGACTCATCTCTCTACTCGTCTCTTTATCTACCACGCTACGCGTCTCGCAACCTTTCTCGCTACATTCCTGTCTACCGGTGTCGCTACCCGTCTCGTGACCCATCCCGAACCCCTCTGTCAACCCTCTTTTTATCTTTCTCTCTAGCCGTTTGTCTATTAGTTTCTCTACCCGTCAGCCTATCTATGTCGCTACTCGTCTCCCTACCCGTCTGTCTACCCGTTAGTTTACTCGTCTTTCTACCTGTCGCCACCTCTTCTCAATATTTAAACAATTCATTTAATATACAGAAGCCGTTTATCAGTTATTAAATGCAAACAGAAGTAATTTATCTAATAAGTGTAATCAGATGCAATTTTTTTTTAAATACATACATAAACCTGAATAATAATTCATCAGTTTTGTGTTCATAGTTCTTTATATCATTTGACAGTAAATCTCAACTTCTTAAACCTGAATTGTCTCAAGCTTTTAAAAAAACCCACAAGGTCTGTATAACTGCAAAGTACCCTGAGCGCTATATTAGCTACATGTTATTAAGTTAAGTGAAAGTTTCGTTATCGCGTTTGCAGCCAATTTGACTTAAGCCAGAAAGCGTCTGTGCTTATGTCAGAAAGCGTGGCTTAACGCCATTTTAAATTCATTACTGTAACTTTCTTTTGTTTTGTTTTTTTCTTCTTTTTTTTTTGGGGGGGGGGGGAAGGGTTTCAAATGTATACATTTAAATTAAAACTTTTGCCTACATGCCATTAGTGTTGTTTGTATTATTAACTAATACCTTGTACACCGAGCTTCATTTGAAACAAATGTAAAAGACTTCTTCTACAGTTTTTTTAGGAGAAACTTTCGTAATTGGGCCCAAAGCCAATCGGAGAATTTAATATCATTATTGTAACTCTTATAGAGTTAAAACAATATTTTTGCTAGCTTTACTCTTGTTTGAGACCAGCCTTGCCTGTGTATCTGAATGGGGAAAAGTTTCGTATCCTATGTCGGTTGGTGAAAAAAATTTTAAATGGTGCCAAAAGGTAGTTTTAGCATCTTACAACAGTTTTCAAGAGAGCGGTAAAACATGTTTTTCAAATATTTACAAACATACGTTTATTAAAGCATGTTTTTGCACCATCTTAAAAATTTAAGCACGATGCTAAAATAAAATTTTATCGCCATATTCGATATTTTAATAAGTAATGAAAATACATAAACAAACTTATTTAACAAACCTAAGAGGCATTTTTGTGATAAATAATTGTTATTGTCAGGGGGGTTAATTGTAAACAATTAATAAACGGCTAGTAAATAATAAATAGCATTTAAAATCTAAAAATGGAGAAGTGGTCCGTAAAAAAATGCAAAACATAACATTATACGCTTGATATATGTAAATCTTTTTTTATTTTTTAATATTTCCGAAGCACAGATAAAAAGGTAAAAATCTCTTTTGCAAATGCCAAATAGAAAATATGCAAAATAGAATGCCAAATATACAAAATAGAAAAATATCTGCAAAAAAATATATTTACATAATACTACATCTGCAAAAAAATAAGATTTAGAAAAAGTAAGCCAAATCCTTCAGATCCCAACAATCACATCGAAAAACTTATCACCAAAAAAGAACTCGCCAAATCCTATGGCACAGGAGATGGATTTTTCCCTCTGAATGCAGAATATTAGTTTTTTTTCTTGTACGATGGGTGATTATAATATAATTGTTTCATTTCACATACTACATACCGTTTGATATATTGGTACTTTTATGTTATCCTGTCGCAGTTGATAAATCGCCAAATATTGTTCCTATAACATTTTCATATTTAATTCATTTCATTTAAATATAAACCTTTCACTCATTTAAATTAAAATACATGCCTTTCATTAATCCCATTTAAAATGCTAAAAAGAGAAAAAAAAAGAAATAATGCCATAAATCGAAACCTTTTATTTAAACACCAAATAATTTTTTTTTTTTAATTTACACACGCGAAATAAAAAAAGCTGCTATTGCTGAGATTTGCGCCAAATCTCTAATACCAAGTCTACCAAGTTATTGCGGGGGTTTTCTTCAAACAGAAAAAAATACAGATTAATTTTCGATTTCTACTAAATTGAAATATATTTTATTGTGCTGAATATCAGAGCGTGCATATTTTTTTGCTCCATGTACTCCATGAACTTTTCAATTCCGATTGTCTACGAAAATCTCCCGCTGGTGAAAATGACGTACGCACAAAATTTTCGTGACGTATGAACTTTAATTGTGCTTTTTTATCTATTTTTTTAATATAATTTCCGAACGGTTTGACATTTATTCTTGGTAATAAATAGACGTCGTTGTCACCTTTATAGGTACCTGCAGTAAAAATTTGAACGAAATCCGTTAAATATTTTTTGAGTTATGCTTGACGAAAGGTTTTAATATCCATCGTAGCTATATATTGGGCAAAGTAATACTGCGCTGTGTATGAGTCTTCGTTGCACTCAGACAATTACTGCTCTTTGTTTTTTTATGTTTCTTAAGTAAAAATTCTGCATCAATCAAATATTTGATTTAAATGGTGTTTTAGATTGTTTATATAGTTGTAGATTTTTGTGCATTAAAAAAAAAAAATTCTCTTTTCAGAACTGTTTCATACTGAAAGGACACATGTGAGAAATTTGAAAGTACTTGACAGGCTTTTTTACAAACCTATGATTCAAGAACAGCTACTTCCAGCAGATTTTATTAGTCTTTTGTTTCCAAATTTAGAAGAAATGTTGGAAATTCATAGTAACTTTAATCAAAAAATGAAGGCTCGGAGAAAAGGAGAACATATTGTTGGAGATATCGGACAACTCATGTTAGAAATGGTAAAGAAATTTTTTTTTGTTTTGCATTTCTTCACTTTGTAATTAAACTTCTTTTATAATTTAATTCGATATCATATATAACATTTATAAGCTTATTTTAAATGTAAGTGATCATTTATTTCAAGTTTTAAATTGCATTAGTTTTTTTTGTATTTTGCAAAAATATGTCAGTAAAATTTTTCCTTGTAAAAAAAAAAAAAAAAAACCTTGTAAGAAAAAAGGTTAAAAACTTCTTATTTCTATGCAGATATTCATGGCACAATAATTACGAAACAACTGAAAACATTGGAAATTGTTATTTATTTAATATATCTGTATTTAATGCAACCTTTCCATAGTAGACAAATCGAGTTGCAAAAATATTTAAATGTAAATATGTCATAAAATTATCTACCCCAATGATATTGAAATAACATTTGTGAAAAGTGTTCTTGAGAAGCAGCATTGCAAGTTGTTACAAGTTGTTTATACATCATTGCAAGTTGTTTATACATCATTGCAAGTTGTTTATACATCATTGCAAGTTGTTTATACATCATTGCAAGTTGTTTATACATCATTGCAAGTTGTTTATACTTCATTGCAAGTTGTTTATACAGCATTGCAAATTGTACAGAATTTTTATTACCTCCCCCCCCACAGAAAAAAAAAGGTGAAAGACATCGGTTAAAGCTAAAATACATTTAAAACATTTTAGCTAAAATGCTTAAAAAAAAAAAAAAATAGTTAAACACACACACATGTATATATATATAATTTCTGATGTCAACATCCTTTTTACTTTGCTCATCAAAACACACAATGATGAATGAGGTGTCATTCGAAAGGTTTTTTAATAGGTTTTTAACGTAGTACACTCTCCTTTCATTAAAACCCTTTGTTTGATAAATAATTGCAGTTAATTATAAATTAATGAATAAACGTATCAACAAATAATATCAAAGATTATGATTACAGTTCTAAAGCCTTGCACAAGTCTGTTGATATTCATGTACTTTATTAGGATAATAATTATTTCTTTATGTTATATATTCAGTTGTCTTTTAATTTAGCATTTGAAAAATACTGTGTGCTGTCACAGTACAATTTTGGTGCTATTTTCTGATATCTGTGATGCTGTGATGCAAGAGTTCCTGTAGAGATAGAATAGGGCCTGAGGAACTTGTACCCTTGGGGTTTGTTTCTATTCATTTCTCTTCTCGTGCTGCAGATGAGCTGTCAGTTCAAAGGTCAACATATGTTATGAGCATCTGAGAATCATATGAATTGAATTATAGGTTTTTTTGCTTAGGTAAAAAAAAAAAAAAAAAAAATTTAAGACATTAAAATGGAAGATTCTTTTTTAGGTGGAATATTTTGGGCCATACACATATCAACACTTTTGAATAGTTTAGTGTGATATAATGTATTGCAGATTGCAGGACATGTTTCATCTGTAATTTAAAATTGTCTGGTAGAGGGTACATGGGAGTGCATCAAACTGTAATGAGCAGAGAACTTTTAGCCAGTTTTCGTCAAGACGTAAGCAGAGTGAACTAACCACTGTCAGTTGTTCATTATCTATTTTAAATAAAGTTATTGTTAGTTTTTGTTAATCCATTTTACTTACCCATCATACGTAGTATAGGGTAAGTCTTGTAATCGTTTTGAAAATCGAAAAAAAATTTTTGACGGATTTACACGTTTCAGACACTGGAGATTCCGAAAAACATATTTTTTGAAAAAAAAATTTTGCCGTCCGTCTGTGTGTCTGTGTGTGTGTCTGTGTGTGTGTCTGTGTGTCTGTAAACGCTCTATCTCCCGAAAAAATTGAGATAGAGACTTGCAATTTGGTATGTACTTAGTATGTAATAATGGGAAGAAGCCTATTTCATTTCAATAACCTCGATTAACCGGAACAATTTTTTTCGGACTCTCGAAATATTCGTTCTGATGAAAGGTATATAAAAATTTTCGAAATTGTTTATTTTAAGAAATGAATATAAAAGACAATAAAAAAACATAAATTTTGAATAAAGCATGAAGTCGATCGGATAATTAGTTGCCGAGATATTTGGAATCCTATTTTCCACACTCTTCAATTTTTCATGACCCTGTATTTCATCCAAATTTCACTTCAAAGATATATTTTAATTGGAAATTTGACGCTTAATCAGATGCAATAAACCGCTAGTTAATAGGATTATTATTTTTGGAGTTATAAGGAAAAACCTCTTTCAAGCAATTCAGTAATCGAGCCTTTAAAGTTTGTGACGTCATCAAGCCACGATTTTATTTGAATTGCAATGCATTTTATAAGTAGTTTACACATTTTTATTTTAATATTTTACATTATGCATATCCATGATGGGTAAGTATTACGGTGGCCCCCAACGACTAGTTTAAAAAAAAAATTTGAGTAATAGAATTTACATAGTCTCCTTATTTCCGAGCTTTCATGGACATGAGACAACTTGTGATTGTGTAGTTTAAAAGAAAAAGGAAAGTTTTTTAGCTTATTTTCATACCTTTAAATATTTATATTTTATATTTTAAATTGTATGCTTGTTTTTTTTCTTTTTTATTGAGCTATTTATTTCTGTATTCTAGTTTGATGGACCTGCAGGGGAGCATCTGAAACATGCTGCTGCTACATATTGTGAAAATCAATCCATAGCACTTGAGAGCTTAAAAATGCGTCAGAAAAAAGATCAAAAGTTAGCACAAAGTTTAACTGTAAGTAGTTTAATTACTATGCTATTTTGTAAGAGTTTGAAATTTAATTTTGAAATTTGAATGATTTTGCTCATTATATCCAATTAACAAAATATAAACTGGAAATTGTATATAAATACAGTTTCACCAATATATTAGTGTTACATAGTTACAATTTTATTTTTTAAAAAAAGTTCAAAAGAATCTATCAACTTGTTTTGTATGATATTATGTCACTTTTTTTTTTAGAAAAATTAAATCAGGTAATATATAAAAATGAAAATTTGTCTGTCTATATTTCTATACAAATCCATAGTTTAGAAGCAAGATTTGTAAAATTTTACAAACAGGTGTATTAAAACATGGACAAGGCAACTAAAGTAATCTGGAATTGAAATAAAGTATAGTTAGTTTATACAGTGGAACTTCCCTTTAACGAAGTCCCTATTTAACGAAGTTTTCTACTTAACGAAATTTTCTGCAGAACTTTGACTTTGAACACCATTAGCAGGTAAATTAATCTCCATATTACGAAAAATGTATTCTACATAACGAAGTTTATTCCACTTTTGAACGTGTACAGAATTCAAAGTAAGCGGTTGCTGTTGCTGTGGATATGCGAATTTATTTCAGCGGATTCGATTGTATGAAAATGAACACTTTTAAATAATTTCTATTCTGTTTGGTACTAAATAAAACAATTTTTTTTCACACTAAGAAAAACACTTGTTATCATTATTCTCCCACACAGAGACTCCAGCGCTGACAGTTGGGGGAAGTCAAAATCTCCTTTCTACACTCAGTGATATAGAATATGCAGTGACGCAATGGCTTCAGATGCATTGAAACAAAAAAATATCAATTAGAGTCAGACAGTTACCATTCTGACCACCCCTTGCTGATAGACAATTGCTTTATTCTTCCACAAAACGTGCTTCTGAAGAACATCAAAGTTATTTTTGTTCCTGCCAATACAGCTTGTAAACTTCAGGCATTAATCTAAGGAATAATAAAAAATCTTGAACTACATTATCGAAAAAGACAGAAAAAAGACGATGCAGTGAAAACATTAGTTTGAGAACCTGTGTATCAGAGCTGATGAAAGCTTGAGCCAAAGCTTGGGAATGTGACGTGATTTCATCGACCGTACACAACTGTTTTGTAAAAGACGGCTTCATAATTAAAACTGAATCAAATGCTTCTGAATCCAATACCCGTTTGTCATATCTGAAGGGAAAATTTCATGAATTTTAGTTGATTTCTATTTAACGAATTTTCTTCATAACGAAGTTTTTAAGTGTAACGAAGAGATTTCGTTAAATGGAAGTTCCACTGTATTTCATAAACCACCAATCTAACAGCCATTTCTTATCAAATTTAAACATTTTTCGTTACAGTAAAATTCTTTCCACAACAATTAATTTTCTATTGAAAGATTTCCATGTGAAAAATGAAACTGAAATAAAAAGTTTCAACAATTAAAAAGAAGATTGATATGACATCATATTGGAAGTATAATCGGCATTTTCAAACATTTCTTAATAATACAAAGAGTATGAGTAAGTACAGAAAGCAGGTTAATATGATGTCATTAGAGAATTAAAAAGAAAATGAATATGGCACTGTATTGGAAGTTTAACAGATTTTTTTCAAATATTTGACAATCCTACAAAGAGAGTATCAATATGATTAAATACAGAAAGCAAGTGGATATGACGTCAGCAGGTGAATACAACGTCATATAAGTTTGAGGAACATATTGAATCATGATAAAAACTCGATTATGGAAATATTGTCATATTTTAAGGTTCTCTGAATTCATTTTTGCTATTTTTAAATGTATTCTACACTGGTGTACAAAGTTAAGATAATTTGCATATTTTGTCAAATTTCATGAAAAGAACTGAACTGAAATATAAAACCACTGCTTCAGAAGAAGATGCAAATATTGTGAATCGAATGTGTAAGTGTAAATGTGTGTATAGGAGGAGATAGTAGAGGTAGAGGCTTTATAAGCACGCGTGATAAAACCACATTTCGTTCACTCGCACACCTCGGCGAATTTCTAGGGTTTTTTTTTTTGCTGCAATTGGTTGAATTCAAATTCAAACAGTCAAAATGACTAACCACCGATGTTTAGATGATGGAATGGGGTGGCGAATTTTAGGGAGGTTAAAAGTAGGTCTATCAGTCCAGATTTGTAGAGAGTTCGATGTAATGCCCAGTGTCGTGTCCAACTTATGGAAACAGTTTCAAGATACCGGATCCATCGAGAGAAAGCCTGGCCAAGGTCGTCCTAGAGCCACAATGGCCAATGAAGATCGCTATGTTCAATTACAGCGAGATGTAACAAGCATGGTACAGCTTCTCAGCTCTCTCGTGACCTCTATGCGGCCACAGGAAGCAGAGTTTCAAGGGTTACTGTTTCAGAAGTCTTCATGAGAGAGGCCTGTTTGCAAGAAGACCTGCTGTTTGTGTCCCGCTCACTTCTGCGAACAAGACAGTCCATTTAGCATGGTGCAAAAATCATAGAGATTGGTGCAGGGATCAATGGGCAACCGTCCTCTTCACTGACGAGTCCCTGTTCAGTCTAACAACTGATTCTCGCTGTACTTTCATTTGGAGAGAACCAGTGACCTTCCCTCCAATGTCAGAGAAATTGACTATTATGGCAGCGGGGATTTGGACATACATCATGTTGGACGGGTCGCAAAGACCTCCATGTCTTTGAAAGAGGCACTGTGACTGCTGTGAGGTATAGAGATGAGATCTTAGAGCCGTGTGTTTGCCTTTTCAGAGGTGCAGTTGGCCCTGATTTCATTTTAAAGGACGACAACACCTGGCCACATAGAGCTCATCTGGTTGACGATTTTCTGGAAACTGAAGATATTCGGCAGATGGATTGGCCAGCCAGATCTCCAGACCTCAACCCTATAGAGCATGTTTGGGATGCTCTGGGGAGGGCAATTCGCAACTCCCCTCCAAGAACCATCCAGGGCCTGAAAACAGGGTTGCTGAATGAGTGGGAACAATTGTCACATGAACTCATAAACTGTCTTATTTCCAGTATGAAATCATTGTGTGAACCTGTATCTCTGTAAGAGGGGACCATATCTCCTATTAACCCATTTTTTTTGTTTGATTTTTTAATCACTGTTTCACACCTTCTGTGTCTGATGAGTGTTATGCACAATCATGCGTTGTATTATAACTGTTGAATGGTTATTTTGTTTGCATTTTATCAAGCTATGTTCATACCAAATTGCATTAAAATCTGTCCAGTAGTTCTGGAGATAATTGACCAAATCTGAAAATTCTCTTAATTTTGTACACCAGTGTACATGTATATGTGTCTGTATGTGTTTATTAGAATTTCCACACAGGTCTTAGTAAAGAACTGAAATAAAGATTTCAGATATTTAAAAAAAAAAAAAATGTCAGATAATTGTATGGGATGAATGCACCATGTCATATAAAATTACTTTTCAGCCTTCAATCAGACACTTCAATTTTTAAGAGGCAATGATTTACTAATGGATGGAGTCACTGTTGGATTGCCTGGAGATTTGTGACAAACATTGCCAGTTATTCTAAAAGGAACAATGGCGGATGAAATTAATGCATGAACATAAATCATTACATCTTTGGAGGCATGTTCATAGTTTACGAAAAACTGAAAATATGCGAGTTCATCTGGATGGAAAGATATTGGATGGTCAATTTTCTGATCATTTGTTAAATATGAGGAATGTGTTAATGCCGCTTCATCCAGTAACTGGTCTGTTTAAAATCAGAAAAGCATATTGTAACACGGTTGTGTCTGTTGAAGAACTGAAGGCAAAAGTATTTCCAAGTATTCAACATTTTATGGATTATAAATGGCTTTGTAAACATGCAATTTTTCAACTGAAAAATTACAGTGTAAACAACACCAACTTGAAGATTCAAGAAGAGTTACCTGGAGAAGCTGTATTGTACAAATCAATAAATACCGTTGTTGAAGAAAATGAGCTTTGAAGCAATTGTTTTTCAGTTCATTACCATCATGTACAGTTAAAAAACAGTTTGACATTTTTCCTTTTCAGTTTTTATTGTTTCAATGATGAATGGAAGCAAGCTGATTTTTATAGCTGAATTCTGTTGAGTTTATTATATAAATTTATATATTTTTAGATTGGTTTTTCATTCGATTCTTTTGTATACATTTCGACTGCTTTCTTTATTATGTTTTTTATAGAACATGTTTAATTTCTTTATTAATTACGTGACCTTTAAAATTTTTCATTAATTTTATTTTTATCAGCCTGACTCTAAAACCATTGACATCTAATACAAATGGACACTGAATTCCTTTCTTCTCTCCCGAAAGAGTTGAACATAAAAATCTTTCACCTTTCATTGCCATAAAACGGCGAAAGGTTGCTGCTTTCTGGTGGTAATCCCTTTCTTGGCAACTTTCTGTTTCCGTTCTCGTAATAAAAGAAATGGATCTAGAAACGAAACTGAAACTTAACTAGAAAAGCAAGCTGTCGCATTCACAAGGAAAAAACACTTTTAACATTTTATTTCAACTAGTCTACGAGTCTTTTTGAGTCAAATCCACACCCAATCGAAAGATAAAATTGGAGTAACCAATTTATCTTTTATAATAATTTAATTTATATTAAATACATTTTTTATTTTACTTTTATGATTTGTAATTTCAAAATTATCCAATGGACAAGACAGATTTTTTTCTCTTTAAAGGGGCCCTGGCACAAGAAAGGTGAGGCCCTAACTCTGAGGCCCTAATTTATTTTGTAAAAGGACCAGGAAAAAAAAAAGTTTTACCTGTTGGGTGGCAATATTTTTGCTGATCTATTTTCTTTTATTCAAATGATAAAAAAAGGGTCTGGGATCGGACAGTGCTTGATTACCAGTGGGGCACACTTCCACCAGTAAAAAAAGATATTTGTTTTTTTACTTACTTATTTTATTTTATTTTGCATGAATAGGACATTTTGATAAGACGAAAAATTCTATTAAATTTTACTGGTGGAATTGTGCCCTACCGCTGTCGGTAGTCAGGCCCTGGGACCAGATACATTATATACATCACACTGCATCCCCCATCTAATGCAAATTATTTAAAAAAAATATATATATATATTAGTAGCATAGTCCAAAATGGTTTAAGATTTCTGTTTGAAAAGCAAAAAATTGACAAAATCATTTTATGCAGTGTTGAATTCAGGAGTGTTTGGTTGTGAATCCCACCCCCTTAAAGGCTAAAATTGTAAATACTTTGCAATATAATAATTTTATCAATTAGAATAATAAGAAAAATGTTACGTTTATAGTTTTAAAACAACCTTAAAAGATGAATTATCACTCAAATGCAGCTTGTCTATTCAAAAAACATTGATCTAGTTGTGCTCAAAGAATTTTCCTGTTTTTTTCTTTAAAATGCATTTAGACATTTTGTGTAATTGTAACGAAAAGCTACAACAGGCAACATCAAAATTTTTAGTGAATGCTAGAATTACTTATGGTCCATTTCTTTCACTGGGTAATATATTTAATAACTTTTTTATAAGTTTCATAGAAAACTGATAAAACTTTTGTAACTTTCAAATCTTTCTGTTTTGCTTCATTCTTTTTAACCCTTTTGGCTCACAACAACACTTTGATGGTCTCCCTCAGTAGCAATGAGATGTGGTCGAATTCCAGTGACAGTTTGCTGGGAAAAAAACCTGTTTGGCATAATATTCTCCCACCAGCACGTGATGGTGGGAAGGGAGATGCTTTCTTCAAGAAAGGGTTACTAATCTGGCGTCTATTTGTATGAGATGTCTATGTCTAAAACCCAGAACTTAAAATTTGCTGTTTGCAGCTAACGATTTATAATATTTTTTAATTACTTTAATTTTATTTTACATTTTCATACATTATTTATATATTAAACCAAACCATGGATATCAAGGTTATTATTATTATTATTTTAATATTCTTATATGAGTATTTTTCTCTTCTTTCTTTCTTTTCTTTCTTTCTTTCTTTCTTTTTTTTTTTTTAAGGAGAATAATCATATACTTTTCTTAGTTATACAAATTAAATAATTCTTGATAATTATTTTGTTTGGTCATACAAATTATAGATAAAAGTTTAGATCACTTTATTTAATCAATAACTACATGCAAAATCTTTTAATTTCAATATTTTTAATATAAAATAAGTAATTAAAAATAATATTGTCGGTTGTTAAATTTTATTTACCACAGTCCCAGTATTTAGAAAAAATAACAATATTTAGTATTTCTGATTTTTTATTTATATTAAATTTTTTTTTTTTTTTTTTTTTTTTTAACTATGTGAGTTTAAAAATTTTTTATTAAATTAATTTTTATCAGTCTGATTCTACAACCCTGAATTTAAACTTTGCTGTTTGCAGCTAACAATTTATAATACATATTTTTTTAATTACTTGAATTTTATTTTACATTTTCATACATTAATTATTAAATCATGGATATCAAGATAATTTAGAGTTCTTGTATGAATATTTTTCCTTCTTTTTGTTTTCTCTCCTTTTATTTTTCTGTTTTTTACGAAAAATAATCACATACAGTCAGCCCGCTTAAACGAATATGTGTGGTTCCAACATCTATTATTCGATTAAGCGGGGATATTCGATTAAGTGGGGAAATTTATTCTACCTTACCACATCGTTAATAATATCTTAAAATCTAACTAATAATCGATAACAGTTAAAAAAAAACAATTATTTTAATTGTAAAAAAGTTACTTTCTTTAAAAAAAAAAAGAGAACTACAAAAGGAAATAAAAATTCTTATATTAAGCATTATAATACACATTCACTTAAATTACATGATGAATATTTTGGTTTTATCGCTTACCTCACTACAATTTTTTGAAAAAATCCAATACAGTTGGTTGTTTATTTAATGTTTTTTGCTCACATTTCTGCAGTTCTTTTTCCAAACCATATAATACTTTATGATCTCCACCTCGAGCTTCAAAATGTCTTCGTATAATTGATAATGATTTCTGTACTTCACTCAAGGATGGGGGAGGTTCTATTACTACTACATTATTTTCATCTTCTTCTGTGCAAGCAGATGATTCTGACACCTCATCAGTTTCTGTTGCCTCATTTTCCTCAAATTCTATAAATTCCAAAAGTTCTTCTTGTGTAATTTGGAGTTTATCGAGCTCTTCTTGAAATTCTTGAAGATCGCAAATTTCAGTTTCTGTGTCCCAACAATCGTCTTCATCAGATTTAGGCTTTAAAAATTTCATTTTTTTAAAACTGTTTTTAATTACACTAACAGGAACATTATTCCAAGCTTTGTTGCAGAAATGCATAGCAGTCAAAAGGTTAATTTTTTTTTTGAAAGACTGGAAAACATTTCATTACAGTTCTCTGTTTCCAAATCCAAAATATGGAGAAGTTCATAATCTCCCTTATAATCTCCCGTCTATATAACGCCTTGAATGATCTTATGATTCCTTGATCAAGAGGGTTGTATTTTGGCTGTCGTATTTGCAGGCTAAAATTCTACTCTGACATTATTCAGTCGAATTGTGACTGCCAACATTATCCATTAATAGGACAATTTTTGTATTTTGCTTTTTCTTGTTTAGGTCTAATTTTGTCAGCCAACTTGCAAAAATATGTTTTGTCATCCAACCATTCTGTGAGTAATCATATGCAACAGGATAATTTTTTACATTTTTTAGACATCTAGGCTGTTTGCTTTTGCCAATGAGAAGAAATTGCAGCTTTTCTTCTCCCGTTTGATTTACACAGAGTAGCACAATTTCGCAATCTTTACTTATTTTAAATCTGTGTAATTTTTCGTTTTTTTTTTTTTTTCAATTGTTTCTTTTGGCATAGCTCTATACAGTAGACTTGTTTCGTCACAATTAAAAATATCGCATGGTTTGTACTCAGCAAGAATTGGATGTAAAGTTTCTTCAATCCATTCATCACAAACTGCATCTTTTACAGAACCCGATTCTCCATGTAGTTTCTTAAATGTTAACTTGTGTCTTTGCTGGAATCTATATAACCATCCTTTAGATGCCGAAAAATTCTCATTAATAGAATCTTTCGCAATTTCTTTGGCTTTCTGCATAATCATTGCACCGTTTATTAAAGCTCCTTTGCTTCTTTTTGAATGAAAGCATTCCAACACAGCATTGTCGAGATCGTCATTAGATTTTCTTTTCAGTTTTCGGTGTAGGTTTCCATTTTTTCTCCATTCTTCTTCAATTTTATCAGCATTTTTATTAATGGTCGAGACTTGAGACTGAGAAATTTGAAACTCTTTAGCCATTTCAGTTTGTGTTTTTCTGTGCTTTATGGCATCCAAAACCTTCAATTTATCACACAAACTTAAATCTTTTCTTTTCGCATTCATATTTTTCTACTTCAGAACCTTAAAACAAACTGAATAAATAAAGTGAGAACCGAACTTTGATCAGAACTGTCTATTTTTTCAGTGTCACAGTGCAATAACCTCGAATATTCTACATCACGTGACCAATCCATTTTTCTTTACCGTAACCGTACAGACATAGTCTCTTTGTCCCCCCCAGACGTCCGTTGCTATGGCAATCCTGGGAAAAGTTGTTCGAATTTGATGTGACATGTGTAACTGGACTTCATCTGATAACGCCATTACTCCCTTTCCGCTGAGAAACGTGTGATTCAGTGGTTTGAAATTTTGGATCAAAAGACCTTTTCTAGGAAAAATATTTGTCACACCAGATTAGTCGCTATTGCATTATCCGGGAAATTATTCGAATAAGTGAGGAATTTTAACATTGCCTCTATGGGAAAAATTTTGGTTCTAGAAGATTTTATTTCTATAAATGGGGTATTTGTTTATCCGTTACCCGATTAAGCAGGGCCGACTGTACTTATCTTAGTATATATATGTGGCACCTTGATAAAGGTCATACCATATATAACAAAAATTGTAGACCAGTTCAATTTAATCGATAATTACATGCAATATCTTTTAATTTAAATACTTTTACTGTAAATTTAGTAATTAAAACAAAATATTCTTTGGTGTTAAATTTTACTTAAATTATAAAGCATTTGAATAATAATAATAAAAAAAGATATATAAGTATAACCTTTCCTACTGAATTAAATATGACATTATTAAAATGAATTATTGCCAAATAAAATAAGAAAAATCATTCTGTCAGGAGTGGATATCGAACTGACGAAGTTAACAACAAAACACTGCACCTTAAACCATTTGACCACCCTTTCCTCGCTCAAGTGTTCTCTAAACTAGGATAAGTTCTAGATTTAATTTTATTTATGCATGCGCGAATGGTTCGTTTTCTTGTGAATGTGAAATTGGTAAAATGCTCTTTTAGCTTTAAATATATAGATTCTGTTTTATTTTATAGGATGCTGAAATGAATCATTTATGCAGGAGGTTACAGTTAAAAGATATTATTGCTTCGGGATTCCAGAGGCTTACAAAGTATCCTCTTTTGTTAGAAAATATAGCTAAGTATACTCCTCGTAGGTATCATTTTATAGAATATCATACTTTTTAATTATGCTTAGGTCTAAATTAGGGGTTTCTTTAAAAAATACTCTTTTTTAAATTTTTACTATAAGAAATTTCTTGTATGTAAATGAAAGAATGCTAATAAGTTATTTTGCTCAGTTATGTAACACCCTTTCTTTGTATGTAAATTTAATACAAAAAAATCTGTAGACTTTTACCTGATATTTTTTTGTAAATTTTGATAATTGTGTTTGTTAAACAAAATTGCGCTCACCCGGTTTTTCCACCTATAATAATTAATTTTAAAGAAATCATGTATTATGTTCTTTTTTGTATTCATAACTTTTTTTCAATGCAAAATGATAGTTTCAATGAGTTCCATCACCATTTAAAATATGCTCCATCAGATTTGAAATGTTTTTACAATGTAAAGGGTTGAATAATATTTCTTTAATATTTTTTGAATGCCATAAAACCATCTTTCTATTTACAAATACTTTTTTCTGTATGCACATTAGTTCAGATGTGCCAATTGTCTTTATCATACTAAATAAAAAAATAATATATATATAAAAAAATTATGTATATATCTATATTATAAAGGACAAATGTGTCCATGTGTAACACTGACGTCATTTTGAGAATGGCAACACTTGACGATGAAATTTCAGTTTTGTTATTTTTGCTACTGCAATTTTTTTAATTTCTAAACATTGCATATTTTTAATTTTTACACCGTTATATAGGGAAAAAAATTTACTTTCAAATGCAATTTGTTTGAAAGCTATTACTTAATTGACTGATTTATTATGGTTTTTAAAAGAATTTTCAAGCAAGATTTTTTTTTTTTCCATTGCATGCAGGCTCATTACGAAAGAATAACAAAAAAATTTGAAATTAATAGTTCAGCATATGTCTCTGTCTAATTTTCCATGATGAAATGAAAACTCCATCAATCTATACTAATAAAAGAAAGTTACCTCAAAGGAATTTCAGGTAACTAGGCAAGCACTAAGTTATGGGAGGGGGGAGTCAAAAGTACTCTCAGCTGCTTCCAGGAAAGGTGCTATCCATCTGAGATATTACTCGCAGCCTAGATACTTGAGATATTTAGCACAAAAGTACTGTTTAGGATAAAAAGAAAGCTAAAATTAAAATTTTCGGAAATTTTCAATATATCAAACTATATTTGATTTTTCAAAGTTAGTTTTTTTTTTTTTCCTTTCGGATTTTTAAATTTTTCCTTATTTTGTATCCTAAACCCTACCTTTCTGCCAAATGTCAAGCTGGTAGGACTACAAAATCTAATTATATTCAAACTTTCGACTTTTTATAAATTTATTGATTTTTCGATTTTACTTCTAAGTTTCCTGATTGTCATGCCAATATAGTAATTCTTTGATCCGTCTTCTTAGGATCATTTAGGTTCAATTTAAAGATAAATCAAGATAATCTTAGAGTCACCATGATTTTATTTAGAAAGGACTATCAAGCCATAACCAGTCAGTAATGTCGGAAGGAGAGGGGGAGCTGTGAAGATTTTTTTGGTGCTAATATCATTTAACAATCCATATTTCATATGCAAATTAAATAGAGTATAACCTGTGAAAGAAAACAAACATGTCTATAAAGGAACCACCCATAACGTAGCGGTCTATAGCGGAACTTTTCTATACCGAAATTCGTAAACAAAAAGAAAAAACAGCATAATCCAGGGGAAAAAAACATAAAATAATTATGGGCAGTGTACTAGCTAATAGGACAATTATCTTAAAACTCATGTTTCTAGAACTACAAAATCGAATTGCTTTCGAATTTTCGATTTTTTTTTTGAATTTTACAAATTTTTAAAAGTTTCTTTTTTGAATCGTAAATATTACTTTTACACTACATTTTAAGTCTCTAACAAGATCGAATTATTTTATATTTTTGATTTTTTTTCAAATTATGTTTTCGAATTTTCCGGATTTTTTAATTTTCCATTATTTTGTATCCTAAATACTACCTTCATTCCAAATTCCAAGTTTCTAGCGCAACAAAATTGGATTATTTTCAAATTTTTGATTATTTTCGATTTTTTCGATTTTTTGATTTTATTTTCGATTTTATTGTGTTTTTGATATTTTTTTTTCTGAATTGTAAACACTACCTTTACACCAAATTTTAAGTTTCTGCGACTACAAGATCGTATTATTTTCAATTTTCAATTTTGTTCGAATTTGTTGAATTTTCGAATTATCTGGATTTTATAATTTTTTCTTTCTTTGTAGCCTAAACACTACCTTTATTCCAAATTTCAAGTTTCTAGAAATTTCAAGTTTCTAGGCCTACGAGATCACCTAATCTTTTTGATGACGCGTGAGTGACAAAAAATCAAAACTTTCAGTTCATATATCGTTTGCACTAGAAAAGACAGAAATGTGAAATTTTAAAATTTCGTCTTATTTGCCACATACTCTATATAAACGAAGTTTCTGGTGTTTGGGATACACCAGCTCAAAGCTATGGAAGGTCAAAAGTGTCCTGAGTTGCTTCCAGAAAAGGATGCTTACGGCTGTGCTCTCGACTTGGCGGAGGCACTGCCGTGCCTCCAGATACAAAATAAAAATTTTCAGGAAAATTCCAACAAATCAATCTTTTTTCAATTTTTCTTTTCGATTTTTTCAAATTTTCAGTTTTTTTTTTTTTGAATTTCCTGGATTTTTGAATTTTTTTTTCTATCCTAAGTACTACCTATATTCCATATTTCAAGTTTCTAGTTCTACAAAATCGAATTATTTTCAAATTTTCGATGTTTTTCAATTTTTTAATTTTATTTTCGGTTTTTATTGTGTTTTTAATTTTTCCTTATTCTGAATTCCAAACACTACCTTTACGCCGAATTTTAAGTTCAGGTTAAAAGATCAAATTATTTTCAGTTTTTCAATTTTTTTCGAATTTTTTATTTTTTTTTTCGAATTTTCTAGATTTTTAAAATTTTTCCTTTTTTTGTATCCTAAATACTACCTTTATTCCAAATTTCAAGTTTCTAGCGCTATAAAATCGAATTGTTTTCAAATTTTCGATGTTTTTCGATTTTTTCGATTTCTATTGTGTTTTTAATTTTTTCTTATTCTGAATTCCAAACACTACCTTCACACCAAATTTTAAGTTTCTAGGACTACAAGATCGTATTATTTTCAATTTTCAATTTTGATGGAATTTGTTGAATTTTCGAATGTTTTTTTTTTTTTTCGAATTTTCCGGATTTTGTAATTTTTCCTTTCTTTGTATCCTAAACACTACCCTTTTCCCAAATGTCAAGTTTCTAGGGCTACGGGATCTACCTAATCTTTTTGATGACGAGCGAATGAGCGAGCGAGTGAGTGAGTGAGTGAGTGAATGAGTGAGTGACAAAAAATTTAATGTTTGAGTTCATATATTGTCTGAACTAGAAAAGACAGAAACTTGTAATTTTAAATTTTGGTTCTGTGTGCCAAATACTCTAGAAAAATGAAGTTCCAGGTTTTTGGGAAACTCCAGCACAGAGATAGGGGGGGGGGGGGGTCAAAAAGTGTCCTAAGTTGCTTCCAGAAAAGGATGCTTACGACTGTGCTCTCTCGACTTGCCGTAGGCACTGCCGTGCCTCCAGATATTGTCAAAAGTAAAGTGACCATATAAATGGGTACAGGTATTCTGAAATGACCATATATGTGGTAACAAAATATACAGAATTCCTATTAAGTCAGTATATTATATATATTTTTTTCTACTTGAAAAAAAAATTTAAAGTGAAAATTTGCCATAATTGGTTATTATTATTACTTTAAATTTGAAAATAATGAGTCTAATGCTAATATATTTTCATAGTATTTACAAAACCATTAAAAAATATGTAGTATGTGAAATCAGCTAATAAACAAATTTTTAGAATATTTGTTTGGTGCAGAAGTTCGTCCTGTTTTTGGCACTAGATGGCAATACATTGAAAAATGAAGTGTCATTTACTTCATACTTCAAATTTTACTTCACATATACTTCACATACTTCAAATTTTACTTCAAATTTTGGTATTGTCTAAAAGAAGGGATTTCAGCAAGCACTCGAAAAGAAAAAAATATGTTATTTGGTTGTGCTCTTAAATTTTATTAAGCAGTATTTTCGAAGTATAATGTTTTTGTTACTACCAGGAAGGCAAAAATGCTTCGCAGGTACAAAAGGAGATATGTTCTGTGTATGGTGATGGTGCTAGTGCCGATTCCATGCATCAGAAGTGGTTTAGAAAGTTTCATGAAAACAATTTTAATCTTAACACATCACCATGTTCTGGATGACCAACTTAGATTGATGGCAACAAAATATTGGTGGTAACTGAAAGTGGTCAACATTGATCAACTCAATAGATTAGAGAAATTTTTGGATTCAGCCATTAAACAGTATCGCAACCATTATGTCAACTTGAAATGATTACCAAAACCAATGTATGGATGACACATGAATAAAAGATGATAAAAGTTGACACACTGAATTTCTATTTGTGATTCTTTATTCAAGTACAACAAAATCTATCCATATTTTAAAGTGAATGGGTACAGGTGATAAAAAATAGACTGTGCATAAAAATATTAAAGGTAGAAGATCATGATTTAAGTCCAGAGATGCCCCTTCAACCAGTGCAAAATTAAGTTTCATGTTCTTTATGGTTACAACTGTATATGAGTTACAATAACAAATTTTAGCTAATAATGCATCAAACCACATAAATATGTCCACATGTTAAAATATGTCGACTGGCTTTGAAACTGCAACAGTGAAGTATTTTAAACACTAAAAAGTAGAAAATAAAATATAAATAAAAAAAAAAATTTTTTTATATACTTTTATTAATTAATAGCTTAATACTAATTAAATTATGATTATATGTTAAAAAACAATTTAGAAATCTAGAGTAGATAGTTTAAATAATTTTTTTTTTACTTTGCTATCGCCATATCTTAAAAAAGAAGCATAGCAAAAATTATAATTTAAAAAATAAATTTACTAGTTTGCGCTTTCTGCCAAGCGTAAATCAAAGTGGTGAATTTTACATACTCGGGACCCTTGCCAAATTAACATTTTGTAAAGGAACAACATGAATTGAAAGTCATGAAATTGAGTTTAATTTTTAAGACAAACATTAAATACTTATTAAAGAGTATTTTTTAAAACTTTTTACTTTTATTTTTACTAAATAAATTTTTTCTTCAATTTTTGTCTAGAAAATGGGATAAAATGTAGAAAACTAACTTTTGTACTAACCTAATATGTTTTCAAAATTCATTTGTCAGTGATTTAAGAGAAATTTCAATTATTCGAATAAAATTTTTTGTTATATCTTTTAGCTAACACTCAAGAGTTAATGGACCTCCAACGATGCATTGAATGTAGCAAAGAAATTTTAGTCCATGTTGATGTTGCTATCAAGGAAGCTGAGAATAGGCACAGATTGCATGATATTCAGAAAAAAATGGAGAAAAGTTCATTTGAAAAAATTGATCATCCAATTGTAGAAAGTTTTAAGGTAATGTACTGATGTCTCCTATCATATATATATACAGGATGTCCAAAAAGTCTGGAAACGGTCAAATAACTCGAGAAATATACATCGGATTGAAAAACGGCAAAATGCATGTTCAATATTTTTGAAAAATCTATTTAGGGATATGAAAGTTGGCCCCCGGGGGAAAGGGGGGCAACTTTGAAATCTTAAATGATGACTCCCATTTTTTATTGCAGATTCGGATTCTATGGGAAAAAATACTTAACTTTTGTATTGAACATTTTCTTCGAAACATTGTAGATGGTGCTGTAATCGAGTGCAATGCTGTGAGAATCGTTACCATTGCAATGTCTGGAAACGCTCGAATAACTCGAGAAATATACATCAGATTGAAAAACGGAAAAAATAAGTGTTTAATATTTTAGAAAAATGGCAACTTTGATATCTCTAAATAGATTTTTCAAAACTATTGAACATGCATTTTTCCGTTTTCCAATACGATTTATATTTCTTGAGTTATTCGAGTTATTTGACCGCTTCCAAACTTTTCAGAAACCCTGTATATATATATGTATATATATATATTGCTTTATTTAGCTAATTAACAGGGTTGCCAACTGTTCTGGAACGTTTGAAGTTTCTTCTCAAGTAGTATATGGAAAATCTGAAAAAAAAAATGAATAAGAATTGACCCTGGTAAATTATTTTTAAAGAATTAAATTTCTTTGTTTACATTCATATATTGTGAATTACAGGTTTGCAGAATATTAGATCTTAAAATATTGATTGATGGTTATTCTTTATTATTCTGCCTTTAACCTCTTCATAATCAATGTCCAGTACACTTCTTTTAGTCTTTAGCTACTTTTTAATTGTAATTTTTGACTTATTTAATTACTGAAATTATGTGATTAAATAAGACAAATTACTGTTTGGAAATATTGGTATTCAGATTCAGTGATTTTGTGTACGTTAATCCTCACATGTGTCACTCATCGTGGAAGTGATTAAAAGACATGTTGATAGACATAGTTTTCCAATCTTTGTTATGTTTTCTATTCTTTGTTATTTAACTTAAAAAGAAAACAACAACAACAAAAAAGATTGAATGATTGTGGTTTGGCAATAATGGTTTGTAATGTGTTTCATTATATATATATATACAGTCAAACCCCGATTTAGTGCCATCTCGAAATAGCGCCAATTCCGTTTAACCGCCAATTGCGTCTATGAACAAATCTGCCAAATAGGAATTTCAATGTAATGTATCCGTTAAAGCGCCAACTCGATATACCGCCAAAAAAAAATGTCTAGAAATTACTGTATTTTCTTTGCATATCTTTCTTTTTTAAATTTTTTGTTAGAATTTCAAAGGACACTTCCTTTTCATGTGTCTAGATGTTTTCAAGCTCAATTCAAACTTTATTGAATAGCAAAGAATTTATATTGTTCTCAACACCTGCCAAAATGCACCTGCTACCCATTCTACTTGTCATTGGGAGAAGAAAAATAACGCGCACTGAGTGCCGAGCAAGTAAAACTTCTGATTCAGACTGGCGAGTCACGTGATCCGATCCGCTTCTGGAGCGGGGAGAAAACAAGGCATGGCACGCCATTGGCTGAAAGGGTCTCTCCTCTCTCAAGTGAGAACAATGTAAAAAATAACTTCTCCCTGTACTTTATGTCGATTTCTTAGAAAGAAAACGGTGTGAAGTGAAAAATCTCTCATTCAAAATTTTGGTCGGACATTGATTGAAACATCGAAGAATTCACCAGCTAAATCTGTAAATCTCATTCTGTCTCTTTATTTTAACTCATTATGGCGAAAAGAGCAGTTTTATCAATTTCAGAAAAGCGGGAAATTTGTGAATATAAAGAAAGAAATGTGAATGTATCGCAGCAACACATCTCCAATCATTTTTCTACACTCTGGAAAAAGCCTGTTAGCAAGCGCTGCATCGGAGACATTTTGATGAATACAGAAAAATGGATTAACACCAACGAACTGCAATCATCTGTAAAAAGACTGAAAACAGCGAAACATGAAGACTTAGAGGATGCCCTTTGCACATGGATACAACAAATGAGTGCTAAAAATGCCACTATCAACGGAGATGTCATCAGAGAGCAGGCAAAAGTTCTTGGCCAGCAAATGAATATTACAGATTTCGAATACAGTAGTGGCTGGTTGAACAGATTTAAAAAGCGACGAGGATTCTCTCAGTACATACGAAGTGGTGAAACTGCAGGTGTTGATGAAGATATTGTGTCAAATGGTCGCAAAAAACTGAGTGCGCTGATTTTAGAATATAAACAAGAGGACGTTTACAATATGGATGAAAGTGGCCTTTTTTACCGCTTGCAGCCAGATAAAACAATTTCGAGTGGGCCTGCTAAAGGATTAAAAAAAAAAAAAAAGATCGTGTGTCTCTTGTGTTCTGTACGAATAGTGATGGATCTGATAAAAGAACTATGACAGTGATTGGAAAATCAGCTAAGCCACGATGTTTTAAAAATTTTAATCCTGCTCTTTATGTAGATTATGAGAATAATAACAAAGCGTGGATGACTTCAGCATTATTTCAAAAATGGTTAGCGAATTTCAACATAGAAATGAAAAGAAGCAAACGCCATGTTTTATTGATTTTGGATAATGCCCCTTGTCACAAAGCATATCCAATGAGTAATATCCGCATTGAATTTTTACCTCCTGACTGTACTGGATTTTTGCAACCTTTGGATGCTGGTATAATAAACTCATTCAAAGCTCATTATCGAAAGTATCACGTCCGCCATATCATTGAAAAAATCAGTAAAGATGATTTTTCTCCAATCCTTTTACATGATGCTATTCGTATGATAAAAAAAGCATGGGATGAAATTTCATCAGAAACTATTGTTAACTGCTGGAAACATACTGGATTGATTAAACCTGAAGGATCTACTAAAAAACAAAACAGTACAGCACTTCAGGAACTACAAGACGAAATACACAAATTAACAGAAATTGAGCATCCTCTATCGGCAATTGAGTACATTAATATAGACAAAAGTGTTTCAACATTTGAAGATTTGACAATCGAAGAAATTGTTGCCAATCAAAATGAAAATGAAAATTCATCTGACAGCGAAGCTGAAGAAGCTGAAACGCCGCATGTTACATCTGATGAAGTTAAAAATTGCATTGGGAAAATAAGAATTTTCTTAGAAAAACATGCAACTGATAAAAAAATGATGAACAATCTTTTAGTTCTAGAAAAAGATATTGAAAAAATCAATATTGAAAGGAAAACTCAAACTAGCATATTAAAATATTTTCCTGTGAAAGATAATTAAAGTAAAATAATTCAGTGTGATATTTAATGTATGTGTGTGTCTGTTATGTGCATAATTATCTACTTTATCTAAAATTGACTATATAAAGAGGTAAGTGCATGTTAATTTCATACATTAATTGGATAATTTTGAATCATGTAGCATTAATTATATTATGTATATTAATTATATTATATTAATTTATACTATTATAATATACTATATACCATTGGATAATTTAATAAAAAGGCATTACTGATATTTATTTTTATAATAATAATAATAATATTAGCGCCAAAAATTTCTTGAACGGATAATGGCGGTATAACGAGGTTTGACTGTATATATATTATACATTTTTTTTTTTGGAATTTTTTAACTGAAAAAAATTTACTAACCTTTTTATTTTTTATTTTAAATTATTGGATATTCTGATCTTTTTCTTTTTAGCATCTGGATGTCACAAAACATAAGCTGCTTCATGAAGGTCCACTTACTTGGCGTTTGAATAAACAGAAAAATCTGGAAATGCATGTTGTTCTCTTAGAAGATATATTAATACTTTTCCAAAAGCAAGATGAGAAATATGTTTTAAAGTTTCACAACACAAACCTCACTAGTGGCCGTGAAGATACTAAAATGATGTACAGTCCTATTTTAAGGGTCCATAATCTCCTTATCCGCAATAATGCGTCTGGTAAGTGTTATGTTTATTTTTTTAATGTCTACTATTAAAAAAGGCTTTTCATTTCTTCTACAATTTAGTTTGTTAAAATTGTACCTTCTTCCACTTAAAAATAAAACTGGGTAAATATGCAATTTATTAATCTTTATTAAATGATCTAACATTTCTATTTTAACAAGCCACCTCTATGAGTCTTGAGAAATAATTCGAAGGATAACAGCCATTCGAAATTCTTTGTTTTCCAATGAAAAGTGGCAGTACACATCAATTTGCTTAATTTAGTTAGTTATCTACTTTCAGTGATTTATTTTATTTGATCGATAATATTATGTTTGGCTTAGAATATAGCTTTGCCAGACCACCTAAATTTGTTTTATATAGATTAGATTTTGTGAAATATTTTACCATTAAGATTCTAATTTGCTGTGCTGCAAATGTCTGGAATGCTATTTTAAAATTCTGAAAACAATTACCTGGTCTTTATTTATCTGTTGCCATCTGTTAAGATTATTTTTAATGATGATGATAATAGTAACACAGACTTTTAAAGGTGCAATATTTTGGAGGGGGAAAAAAGCTAAAATTCGGCAATTAATAAATTATGTAAAAAAAGTAAATGTAAGTTTGGATAAAAGACAAATTATGTACATTGATGATAATGCAGATTGTTGGTTCTTTGAGTGATGTGGAAGGTATTGAGAGCATGCATCAGAAAACTAAAAATGTTGGAAACAATACATCTGAAAGTAAAGGTTCTGAAATTGCTGAAATTTAATAAAAAATCAATAGAAAATTTAATAGAAATATTAAATAGGTGATAAAAAGAGCAGAGAAATCTTATCTCTGAACAAGAATTAATGTCTATATACGTGAAAAAGTAACATAAACCAAAATTTTGACCAAAAAGTTTAAATAAATGGAAATCAATTACTCAATCATTATAACTTTTTTTGATAATAGACATATTTTTTCTTTTTAATTTAATTTATAATTTGTACTTTCAATCACATTGTATATTTTAAAAATGAATGTGGTATTTATTGCCACAAATTGAACTTATTATTTGTAATCTCTAAAATCTGAAACTGCCTAGTCTGGAATGATTCAGGATAAATATACATATAAAGTGTTACTTCTGTATCAAAGATAATTTGTAAGCCAAAATCTTAGTTAAAATGCAACGCTGTTGCATTATGTTGGAGCATGTATTTAATAAAACATTCATTAGCCGAATCCATTCTGGTAGCCAAGTTAATGAAGCAACGAAAAAAATCTTCATTAACTAAAAGGTCTTCATAAAACTTTGCAGCTGTATTCTTTGACCGAGGTACACATGTTTAAATATACATACATCCTCTTTATACTATATTGGTTTTAAGGTACAACATGTATCTATTTTGATTTTACAGACAGTAGAGGTACTTATATTTTAAAAGCTTTTATTTGTATGGTTCATTCTTCACTAACATGTAAATTAAAAAAATTATTTTTATTTAAGAGGAATTGGTTTTTATTCTGGTGTTTTTCCATGGTATGTCATAGGAATTCTTTTTGCAATTTTTAATGAATAATGAAATATTTAAAAATGAATTTATGAAATGGTGCTTTATATATATTGAAATATATATTATTTTATAATAAATTCAAATTATTTTGAAAAATGTGAAAATTATTCTTGTTTTAAGTTTTTGAGAACAAAATTTAAAGAGGCTATGGTTAATTGTTCTTATTTTTATTTTTGGGTTAATTTTTGGTATTTATTAGCACTTTTAAATGAAATTTATATATTTTATGAAGATTAAACATTTTATTGAAGCTTACTTTTGTTGGAATTTATAAATTTATTGAAGCTATGTTCTCATCATGTTAATAATTTTGCTGCAATTGTTCTCAGTTCCTGAAAATATAAAATTGCCTCACAGAACCTCAAGTTTTCTTACAATTTTGTATTTGTTTTATCATGCATAAATTTTGAGTTCTTGTTTGCTTCTATAAAAGTTAAATTATTTACTGCAATAGTACTGTACTCAAAGTTCATTGACTCTCGCCATTTTTCTACTAATGCATTTGGTATGATTATTGTGTGCAAGCAGTCTGTGTTCTTTCTACAAATTAAAATTAAAGAATTTTATTCATAAAAATAAACAGGTACAATATTCTACATTTTTGTTCTACGTTTTGAGAACTCTCAATTATTTTGATTTCAAAAAGTTGTTACTTCATCCTATATATAAATTTTTTATATGCACAGCATCACTCTATGCATCTGTTTAATTAAAATTCTCACACCACAATAAAAATAAATAAATAAAAATAAAAATAAATTAAATTAAATAAAAAAAGAGAGGCTGGTATTATTATTAGGTAGCTTTCAATACAAAAAAGTATAAAGCTACCTATTGCAGCCGTTCGGAGGAAAGCAGTTCCAGAAAATTTCGATATATTTTCACCGATCATGACCCCCAGACCCCAAAACCACCCTCCGTTCAAATGTTATTTATATATATATATATATATATATATATATAATTTTGATGAAACTAAGTGTGTGTATTAAGCTTACCAATGTCTCGACCGAGTTCGTTGGCCAGCTTGGTCCGCCATTTTGTTTCAAGATGGCGGCCACTTAAAAATTTAAAACTAAAATAAATATACAAAAAAGTTAAAAATTCAAATTTATTTTTTAATTAAGTGTTAGGCCTTGATACGAGGATTCCAGAGCATTTTTTGGTTTACTTCTATCTTAAAAAATGGCTGAGATAGAGCAGTTTGAAATTCTAGGGTGGCTGACATTTTGAAACAAAACAGCACATTAAAGCGATTACTCGCAAATTATTTTCTTTCATTGTTGTAATAATTTTCCCAATCATATGCATAAAACTATATATTCATATCCGTTAGCGCCAAATTCTCGCCAAAATTGGTGACATTTGGCGAAATATCGCCAAATTTGGCAACCAAAATAAGTCTTCATAAATGAAGCCAATTTGGCTATTGCTCAATAATTTGGCGAATTTCTTATTCAAATTCAGTATTAACGAATCTTTTGTAAATGTTTCTTTGCATTTTAACTTGCTGTTTTCATGTAACATTAGCTAAAATTTTAAAACGAAGATATAGGAAAGCTACCTTTTCCTCCCGGTACAGGCCGGAAGGACTTTTTTTCTTTCTTTGAGAAATAGTAGCCATTGCCTAAATGCTGCATATTCCTTGTTCCTAAAATAGTTCCTGTTTGCTCATACTGCCTTTTCAACATTCTACAATCTGAATCCATATTTATAGTTTCAACAGAACTGGTTATTATTCTCATCCGACTTTGCTTACCTGGTGAAAAAGTCTTTCGGAATGTGTCATTTTATCCATTGTTGATTGAATTTTTCTTTGCTGTCTGCAAATATCATGATTTCTAAAATTACAATAATTACTTACCTGCATTCTTCAAATAGTTCTATAATAACAACTTAATATATATCAACCATAATCCAGTATTGATATGCATGTGAAGAAAGTCATTATTCATTGATGAGTAAATAATCCATTAAGTGTGCCTTTCTCCAATGTTCTTCATTATTTCTGTTCTTAAATCTAAAAATAATAGTCACTGTGTTCCAATATTCAAGAAAATTTAATTTACCTACAGTTACAACAAAATATTCCATATGAAAAAACTGTTTTACTCAACCTTTGCATTATGTGTTGCATTTATCCCCACATTGTAAAAGTTGTGCTCTCATTTATTTTAAAATTTAGTTTTGCAGACATTGCTGCTTCCTCATATAGAACTTCTCAAATTTAAGAAAGCTAGGGGGTTCAGCCCCTTACTCGCTAACACTAATTCACATTAAGACCGCTACGCGGTCCCAGTTCGCTTCGCTCACTCGCCTCTTTTTGTTTTTGCAGCAACTCTAGCTGGAATAAGGACTACCATAAATCCTTTTAACATATGAAATTGACAATTTTTTTTTAATGTAAAAGAAGTAATTGGAAACTTTGTTGAAAACACAATTAAAAATGCATTTAGTTGGTGCTACCAATGCGCATAAATCATTTAAATACTATGAAAAAAATGATCTTGGAAACACAATTAGTTTAAAACTCATTGCACCTATTGAAGGAGGAATTCGTGAAAGCGCGATGTCTTGAAAGTTTATTAAATTATCTTTTGTGTTCACCACTAATATCAGTTACTTGAAAAAGGATATGATAAAATTCTCTTACCTTTTCTGAAGGTGCTTTCACCTGGTAAATATATCCAAAGTGACTTTTAATCCAACGTTGATTCTTGTCAGGGCATCGACTGATGATTATCCATAAAGGCATTGATATCCACAGTTGTTGATTATGACTACTGAAAGCTAAATAATTTCATTAGCTGGACACTAAATAATTCGGAGATCTATCTTTTGTACATTCTTGAATATTTTTATATCGTAGAAAATAATTGGTTACATTTTATTATTTAAGTTTAAGTTTAAATGATAAAGTATTATATAATGTATTAACATTATATTTTTGAGCTTAAAAGCTCTATGTACATACTAGATTACATTTTGTTACAGGACTGAAGAAAAATTCATAAGTTCATAGTTCAAAGTTTTTCATTTTCGTCATTCTTACGTCAGTAGAAATATATATGTTGCACAAGGTTTTTCCGTAATAGCCTAAGATCCGGTATAAGAAATGTATACCCTCATTTGTTATTTAATGATAATAAAGAATACATACTAGATAATGTATACATTGATACATCGTAAATAGGTTGCCTAGCTAATTCACGTGCCGATAATGTTAAACAAAAAAATGTTTAATTAAATTTTTTCGATCAACTTCCTTGATTTGTTATTTATGAAAGTCGAGAATCAGCTGAGAGAATGTACCCCAAGGAATTGAAAAACTAAAGGTTGCCTACTCTCCCCCCTTGCAAACTATGGGGTTGCCAGGTATAAACAGGCAAGTAAGCGTTATTAATATACCCTCATAAGTTATTTAATCGAATTACACATCAAATGAAAGCTTATTTTATTCCCAATCCAACCGTATTAGGTTGCCTTATCAAAAAGTTTGCTGAATACATGGTTGCCTAGATTTAAGATGTTGAATTTTCTGCGCAGGCGTTAAGACAAAGAGAAGCGTTGCACGCTCAATTCCATTTGACAGATTTCTCCAATAGTATAAATATTGACAACGATATCAATCTTTTTTCACTCACACATTCATTTATCAGCGACAGTACATAATTATGAAATAATAATTTATTTCGTTCAAAATGTAAGTTTTTCAAAAGGAGATTTTTTCGGTCGTTTAAGCGCGGATTAAATACTTGTAAAAGTTGAATAAAATATCACATAATGATATAAATATTTTTTTATTAATACATAAATTTGTCAATAACCAAATACAAATTTTTTATATAAAACACTTATTCAGATTCAGAATCGTCAGAAGTGCCGATGTCACAATCTAACTCTAATTCTTCATGGTTTTCTCTGTTTCTTGATTCTCTTAATTCGTCGTTAACTTCTAAGGGTTTTGGGTCCCCTTTAAACCATGTAGGCTTCAAATAGCCATCCAAAAACCAACCACAATATTCAGGATTGACTTTAACGCAGCATGTATCGGTTGCATGAAGCCACATAGAATTAACATATATTGTGTGCAAAATTTTCTGTTTCAGTGAGATCCAGCATGGTGGAATCATATTGGACTTGATGCCTTTAATCTTCTTCATGAAATGCTCTTTGTCTTTATTCATTGAATATTTTTTTTAACAGCTAAAATCTAGCGTCATTGATATTATAACATTGCTTGATCCCATAAAGAAGGGCCGTAAACTCCTGAACAGATTGAATTTTATCTCCTAGGAGTACATCTACTGGATCCGTCAATGATGTGAATATTTCCTGCAAATCCGTTTGTCTTGAAAATATTTTAAAAGGCTATTTTCCCTTTATTATAAAAAGACGCTGTGTAATCACAGCTCGTAAATGCGGGGAAAGCTGGCAGACCCAGGCATAAAGTAGGACCCAATTTCATTGGAAGCTCAGTACAGTTAATGCAATCAAGATCTTTCTTATTGCTTTTCTTTGATGATGAACCCGCCAACCAAATTTGAGTCTGCGGAATTTTGTGGATAATGGCCAGTAAAATTACCAAGACATTGGTATCATTTGATTTGACCAATATTTTCGAATTAGGTGGCACTTTTGATATATTAAACATTATCCGCATATCTGCCTCTTCGTGTTGACATAAATAATCCTCTTCTTCACGTTTTACGACGTGATTTCTGACAGTATGGGTAAGAAAAACGGTGTTCTCCAACTCATAAATTCCAAGAATTGTACCAGGGCTTCTTTGAAACCGCAATTTTTTAGATTTCCGAGAAAATCGCTAGGTCTTGGTTGAAGTGGTCCTTGGATGACATACGATCTATCGAACTCCAGCCAACTTAGACGTTCACAGTCTTTGATAGATGGTGTAATGTGTCTATCAAAAACGTGTATTTCAGAGGCATTACTTGAGCACAATTTTATTAACATCGATTCAGCAACCTTGTCAAATGTCTGCGGCATTGATGATCCGATAATATACAGGTAATAAAAACCGTCTATTATTTCAATATCGATACCAGTAGGCTCAACTGTTTCGACGTTAGACTTTAATATTTGGGCTAGTTTGGATTTGTCAGTTTTTAGCAAGTCACCAGTACACGAGAAAAGAGCAGGCGGCACAGGCGCTAATAGAAATGTTAAACAGTACTTTACGTTGATGTCTTTCTCAATACTAATCGAAAGTAATCTGCCAAAGATGTCTCGTTCCATTTTAAGAACGGCCTTTTGAGTTTTATCTTTGCTGATTTGAGCAAATCAATAATGTAATAATGTAATGTTTCAATAATGTAACATACATACGTATTGAATTGATAACCTTCTTTTTCTTGAAGTCTGTTAAATATAGATACAGCCAGCTCCAATTATTATTATTTAGTCTGTGATATATGGATAGACGACATGACAAATTTGTAAATGTTTACATTGTTGCAAAAATGATTACGGAACCCTAAAAACAGATAACATTTAATTATAATGGTTTTAATACCTTGGATAAGTTAACAGTACAATCAGGTATGTTCATTCCGGTGAGATAAGCGTCAATTGTACACATGCTTGCTTCCCCCTTCAAAAAAGATACATTTGATTAAAAGAAAAAAAAATAACACACCATACTGAGTATATTTAGCAATTATCATTCCACAATACGTACAGAGTTTTGAGACGAGCTAGGCGACATTTGTTGCTTCGGATTGATTAAGAGTGTTGGTACCTGAAAATATTACATCATAGTAAGTCACGAATATTAGACAAGTGGTTTCGCAACGTGGTGGGTTGGAGTATGAGCAATATGCTTATTTCAATAGGAAACTAAATATTTTATACTCACATCATGATTCTTACAAAATTGTGCGTATTCATCATTATATTTCTTGCTTACTCATAGAACGCTTACTTTTTTATAGCAAGTAGAGTGATAACCAACATTATTCATAGAATCCAAGCTTAACCTTCACAAATTTTATTTTTCGCAGAAATAATAACTTTAAAAAGCAATTCTTAAAAGAATCATTATTAAAATCAACAGTAGAATCCTCTAATCCACACAAAAAACACGTTTTCATTTTCGAGCACACGATATTTTTAATCATTACCGATATTTTTTAATACAGAATACTCGAGAGCATGTTTGTTTACAACGGAATTCGAAATATACTCCAAACCAGCGCAGCGTTCCAAACACTTTTCACCCGGTCAAGTCATCCTTGTCTATTACACAGAATAAGGAGCATTTCCCACTCTCTTTTACTAAGCAGCTGCCAGGTGCACACCTGCCTCGCTGCAGCTTTGTCTGGCAAATGAAATTGCGCACGCAACGCTTCTCTGTCACTCTCAACACCCGTGTAGAAAATTAAACATCTTAAATCTAGGCAACCATGTATTCAACAAACTTTTTGATAAGGCAACCTAATACGGTTGGATTGGGAATAAAATAAGCTTTCATTTGATGTGTAATTCGATTAAATAACTTATGAGGGTATATTAATAACGCTTACATGCCTGTTTATACCCGGCAACCCTATAGTTTGCAAGGGGGGAGAGTAGGCAACCTTTAGTTTTTCAATTCCTTGGGGTATATTCTCTCAGCTGATTCTCGATTTTCATAAGTAACTAATCAAGGAAGTTGATCAAAAAAATTTAATTAAACATTTTATTGTTTAACATTATTGGCACGTGAATTAGCTAGGCAACCTATTTGCAATGTATCAATGTATACATTATCTAGCATGTATTCTTTATTATCATTAAATAACAAATGAGGGTATATATTTCTTATACCGGATCTCGTACTATAAGAATGTAATCAGTCTATTAATGTTCTTTATTTCTTGTTATAATTATTGTTCCTATATCTTCAACATATTTCACATAATAAGTTTATCAATGTAGAATAGTTTTTGAACATTTATTTGATGTGGAGTGGCTATTAATCTTTATAAGTTGTTATTCACTACGCGATAGAGAATGAGTTGATGACTGTGTTTTTTCCTCTCTTTGGATTATCAAGTTCTTTTTATTTTCTTTATTGCAGTAGGAAATGAAACTATATTTTTTTATATTTAATTTCATGGATGAGGTTAATATTTCTAACACCTATAATGTACAGCATGGCCTAAATTCATTTTACAGGGATGCCACTTTTCCGCCTAAAGATGGAATTCTGCTTTTCTATAAATTTCACGATTTTCGCTTTAAAAAAAAAAAAAATATAAAATCAGTGATTTTTGCTTTTTTTTTTATATAAAATCCGTGATTTCTGCAGAGTTTCCTCCACAATTCCACTATATTAGCTTTTTTGTCTATTGCCCATAACTAAAAAATAGTATATGCATTAAATGATATGACTTCCTTGAGTTTCATCTCACTACTCTGTATGGCGTGCTACACAGCAACACATTTTCCCGGAAATGTTCGCGAGTCGCAAGGGATGAAATTCTACTCTTCATCGTGCCTGTTATCAGGGAGGAATGTTACTTTTTTTTTTTTTTTTTTTTTTTTTTTAAATCGATCAGCAATTTCTGCAGAATTGTGGTTTTAAAAAAAAAAAGCATTGATGTTTGCTGGGAAAAATGCCGAGAATTACATCAAACAATCCAAGAATAAAATCTAAGAATAAAATCGATCCAAGAATCAAAATTAGCTCAATTACTCGAGGAAAAAATCATGACTTTCTTCTAACTGGTTGTGGAAAAACTTACTTATTTAATCAAGAGGTCGCAGAAAACAAATCACAAATTTTATGAATTGGTCACGGGTAAAAATCTGAAATTCTATCAGTCGGTCACAAAAAAAGTCAGACAATCACAGAAATTAATTGCGAATTTCGTCAAACTATTGCAGAATAAAATCATTAATTTCATCAAGAGGTCATGTAAAAAAAGCAAATTTTGTCATACCATTGCAGAAATTAATCTCGAATTTCTTCAAACAATGGCGAATTTCATCAATTGCTCAAGGAAAAAAAATTGTGGATTTCGTCAATCAGTCATGTAAAAAATCATAAATTTTGTCAAACAATTACAAAAATTAATTTTGAATTTCGTCAAACAATCGCGTGATAAAAGCACGAATTTTGGCGAACAATCACGAAAAAAATCGTGAATTTCGTAAAAAAATTGTAGAAATTAATCGCAAATTTTGTCAAACAATCGCGTAATAAAATCACAAATTTCGTCAAATGATCACGGAATAAAATCGAAATTTCATCAAACAGACGCAGAAAAAAAAGGCAAATTTTGTCATGTAGAAATTAATTGCAGATTTTATCAAATGATTGTGGAAAAAATTGGCAAATTTCTTCAACAGCAACAGGTCACGTTGAAAGAAAAAATCCCACAGTTTTCATAGTCGGTTGTGGAAAAAAATCGTAAATTTGATCCAAGTTATGGTTTTCTATGCATCCAAAAATGGTAGTTGACTATGTAATATTCACATTATTTGCTCCTGATTAGAATACATGAAACCGAACTCTACATTTGGATGAAAGAATGTTAATGTAGTAAAAAACTGTACATGTTGACAGGTAGTCATTTTCTTTAATTAAACTATGAAAATGCAATATATTTACTATAGAAAATACTATAAAATATTTTAACGTGAAAAATTTGTTAATGTAGTTATTTTATATTATACAATATAGTTCACAAAATTCACGCTTAAATGTTGTGAGAAATGTTGTAAATTTTACTTTCACATTTAATTTCCTCCTTTTTGTTATTTTCTGTGTCGCATTCCTGATTTTAAAAAATGCTACGTAATATTAAGATAGTTTATACATATCATCAATCATTGTTTAAATTTCGTTCGACATTTTACTGTTCTAATTGATTATAGATTTTTGCAAAAGAAATTATTTTTTACTTCATCAAGATAGCAACAGATGGCAACAGGTGCAATCTAGACAGTTGATTCCGATTTTCATGTGAGTGAAATTCGTAAATAAATTCTAAATAAGAGTTGAGAATTCATTTGAAATTAACGAGATATTACGCATAATTAAAATGAGGAATCATCTCAAACACTTTGTATTACGTACATGTTATTTTATTTTTAATAATTGCTACCTTGAGTTTGACTGCTCTCACATTGGCCGCCATATTGGAGACCGAGCTGATCTTACCCAATCTAGTCTGAGCTCTGGAAACTATGGTTGTTGCCAAACAGTAAGCTATAAATTCAGCCTTATTTCAGCGCCATGTAAGAGAAATATATATATATATATATATATAGATTGTTATTATTATTTGAAAAATTTTCTTATACTTATAGTGCCTTTTCATTCTAGTATTATTTTATAACCGAAATGTTTTCTAAATCATATTTTTACCCTATGCCTCACGTCATTTCAATATAAGAAATTATTTTATAAATGAAGAAAATTTATGAAAATTTTTTGTTGCATCATTAATTTAAAAGCAAATTTACGTGCAAAGTAGCACAAGTTCTTAGATTTACCAGCACATTATAAAGAAGTATTCTTCCAGTTACATCAATGAAATGATTTTGATGAATATTCTACAATATTTTTATCATAAGAGAAACTTTTGACTTTATAAATATTAAACATTAGTGAATTATTACTTTATGTTGGGATATCTACAAAATTCAGTTAAATATTAAGTTGAGCCACATGCTCCACTAAAGATAAGGGCACCATGTGATCGTATTAGATCGATGACAAACTAAGACTAACCATAATCTTACTTAGTAGAATTTATCACAGGATCGTAGTCTCCTTGCGTTCTCAAAACATATCTGTATGCAAACATGATGAGACAAAATGAACAGTCTTACCTTACCGTCTTGCCATGAGTAGTTGACACCAGAACACGTGCTCTGAAGATAACAGCATTGTTGGGCTTGACTTGAGAAAACAAATATGAAATTTAAGTGCTGTAAAGAACGGAAATCACCAGGCCATGATTTAATTACCAAAATATCTTTAATTTACTCTGCAGAAAATATAAGTCGCCTGGTGACAGACATTGTGGACCTGAGAAACTCACAACCTATCCTCCATGCTGCACAGATGCAACTGACTGTCGCTGGATAGGCGAACACGGGACTCGCCATGCTTGGCAGCGAAAAACCGCCAAACTGCAGCGTGCACCCAATGGCAACGAGCGATAAACGTATTACGCCGGCACACAGGAAGCGCATCGACCCAGTGCCGTGATGTAGAAGCTGCGAGGGTAGAACAAACTCCCACGGTCAGGCAAAAACGCCGAACCGTAGGGAGAAAAATTAAAAAGAACGATCGTCGTAACAGAAAATCAAAATATGAACGAAACGTCGGAAAAAGATGAATGAGGTATCAAATTAAAGGAAATTTAAAATGCCGAATAATGAGAACGATGATTTAAATTAATATTAAAGAGAAACTATTGAAATGATTAGAATTAATGTTTCACAATGGGAAATGTGCACGTGGTTACGAGTAATAAGTAAAATGATTTGTAAATGGCACGTGTACAACGTGACAATTTTTTCCTAAGAATCTCAAGTGCTAAGAATCTCAAGACTCCTCGAATGTCACCATTTCTGAATTAAGTCTCTACAGTGTTTAAGTAGTGTTGTGTACAAAATCTACAACTTCTTCTTGAATGCACCTTTATATACAGGGTGTTTCAGTTAAACCTTTCAGAACTTCTAAGAGGGGAAGGGTACATCCTGACGAACCAAAATCATATACCAATGGGCAGTCAGAAATGCTTTCCTGACGCGGTAGATGGCGTTGTGCGAAAGTTCCGAGCTTTCGTGCAGGGAATTTTCATTTCGCACAAGAACGCCAAGTTAGTAGGATGGATGATTACACGAATGCAGAATTAGCCGATATGCATTTGGTGTACTGGGCTGCAAATTGTAGTGGGCCAGCCGCACAGCGTTTGTACGCGGAACGATATCCGACGAGGCTTATTCCCAGTCATAATTTATTTGCAAGACTACACCAGAGGTTAGCTGAGACAGGTTCATTTGAAAAAGCTGACAAGGTCAGGGTAAGAACAGCACAGACTCTAGCCGTCGAACAGAATGTGCTGCAGCATGTACAGAGGAATCCAAGAACAAGTACACAAAGTCTAGCAAACATAGTCGGGGTTTCCCCTTGCAGCTTGTGAAGGATGCCTCATTGGAAAACAACACTTCAGCAGGAAAAATGGGATTTGTAGCACATTTTCCAAGGTACCACTGTGCGAAAGCAATACGAGGTGCATAATCCTCCGGTTGCTGTGCCTGGACACGCTGCATGTGAAACGGATGCATGTCTTGTTCTCGGAGAATCCTCCAGAAGGAATTTTCAACTCTCATAACGACCATATCTGGGCGGTCGAGAACCTGCATGCAATACGACGTCGTGCAGCACAGATTCAATTTTCGTTCAATGTATGGGCCAGTATTATGGGAGATCACCTCATCGGACCTTACCTGTTACCGTGTCGTCTAACCGGAGATAACTACTTGCTCTTTCTGCAGCAAGTATTGCCACAACTTTTAAGAGATGAACAGATTTCTGCATCGACGCAACAGACAATGTGGTTCCAACACGATGGAGCCCCTGCCCATTATAGCGGAGCTGTTCGTAACTACCTGGATGTCACATTTGGTCAACAGTGGATTGGACGTGGTGGTCCCGTGCATTGGCCTGCTCGGTCACCCGACCTATCATGTCTTGATTTTTATTTCTGGGGTCATATGAAATCGCTAGTTTATGACATCCCTGTTGACAATGCTGAGGAGCTAGTTGCAAGAATCGCAGTAGCTGCCGGAGAAATTCGAAATTCGCCTGGAGTATTCCAGAATGTTCGGATGTCCATGCATTGTAGCCCGTGGAAGCAACTTTGAACACTTACTTTAATCCATGTACCTTTTGCTTCTTTTCATGTATTATTAAAACGATTTCTCACTTACGGTCTCTTTTCTTTATGGTGCTTCGGTGTACAACACCGCTTCCAGAAAGCATTTCCGATCCCACATTGCTATATGATTTCGAGCTGTCAGGATGTACCCTACCCCTCTTAGAAGTTCTGAAACATTTAACTGAAACACCCTATATGCATAGGCATCTTAGACTCACCAACACCTCTCAACTAGCGTTTTTATGCTCATTGTATATTATTTTTTCTTAAGAGTCAACTTATGCTATATAATTCCTCAACATCATGAACCACAGTTCCCGATTTAATGTCCACAAATTCCCGAATGTGTCTTCACAAACTCAAGTCATTGTGAGTGCTCTATTCAAGCTACGAGTGTCTTTCAATCCATGAGTGCATCCACAAATACGTCATATGTGCTAAAATATCTCTAATTTTGTCTTCAATTTTATTTTAGTGGTGTGTGTTTCAGGTAAAAAGGCCAATTTGCTGTTACACTGCCATAGTGTCAACAATACAATCAGTGTGCCACATAAACTGTGATATTACCTTGCAAACTTTTCAGCAAGTAGCATATATTCTTTCAGTGTGATATTTTTTCAAAATCAGTAAAAAGTGATTTCAGTACTTTAAAGTTATTGCATTTGATAATTTGTTACGTAATGGCTGAACGTTAATTACCCTCCATCTGTAAATTTTTTTTCCTACAAAGCATATTTTTTTTATTTGCAATATTCCTCTGTTTTTCTCTACAATAGATTCAACTACAGTATTTATGGTTTTGTCTAATTTGTATATTTGTTAATGGTTTTGAGATCGCTATTGACACTTTTGTAAGTTTTGATAAAGTTATAATGATGTCTTGTGTTTGTTCTGTTTGCGAGTTTGCTAATGGTTTAATGGGAGGTGCTATTGGTATTTTTGTAAATTGTAATAAATGCATATTAATATTTGATATTTATTTAATTTATGGGTTTGATATTGGTCTCAAGATTGAGGTAGACCATTAGCACTATTGTAAGTTCTATAAATAACATCTGAATAATTCATATATTTTTAATAACCAATTTTTCTATAGGATGTATTATCCTTTTCATTAATGTTATATATATTTATGGTAATTACATGCGTTACATAACGGTGAACTGTGTTTGTTTTTATATTCTCATAAAATGTGTATTCTTTTTAACTTGTCTTTCACTTTATGAAAGTTAATGGTTAAATTATTTTTTTTTTTATTTTTTTTTATTTTGTTTTATTATTATTATTATTATTATTGAGGATCCTCACTTTTTCTCTTTTTTTTTTTTTTTTTCAAAAACCATGGTATATTATAGAAAAGTTTCTGGGTATGCTAAAGAAAATTTATTGAGTATATTAAAAAAAAAAAAAATTGTTGAGGTTGAATTTAAGGAAGAGTTTTAGTATTCTTCTATTTTATATAATATTAAAAAAAAAATCATAAAATATAGTACATTACAGAATCAGAATTCCTTTGTAACATAAATTTGTATGTTAGTGAAGAATGATCCATGTACGAGGAAACTTTGTCCACTCTATCCTTTGTGCATTAATCCCTGAACAAATGGTTAATTTGTAACTTTATATTGGACAGGCCTCTAGCTCACCCATAGGTAGGAATATGCTGTATTCCACACCAACATAACATAATTATATTTTCATGACTGTTCAAGCATTTTTACAAAAGTTAGTGTGTTCACTTAACACATTGTTGACAGGTCATGAATTAACTCATGTTTGTTTCACCAAACATCATTCACTAAGGGCGTGGCTTTTACCTTACAGAAAATAAATTTATATTATGTTGTCCATATTTTTGTAGATTGTAAGACATTTTATATTAAATCTATACATTGAATGATATTTACTGATGCATAAACTTGAAAAACCTATCTAGAAAACCATTTAATAAAAGACTTTCAGAAGAAGGTGGAGCTTCTTGTTTTAAAATCAAGATTTCATGCAAAATCGGCAGTCAACAAAGTGTTAATATGCTAGCAGAAAATCTGGCAGTTTGTTTGAAAACTTGTAAAACTAGTAGAATACTCTTCCAACAATAGCCAGTTACAAACAGTAATGTACTTTTGTCTTTTTTTTTTTTTTTTTTTTAAACTTAAATGTTTACAATCAACAATTAACATTTAATAGGGTGCGTCCTGTGATGTACCTCAGTAACATATATAAATTTTATTGATTTTGGATTAGTGTATTGATACTAAAATGCATTTCTAACAATTACTTCCAAAATAACAGTAATATGTTAAATTGTTTCCCCCCTTGAGACACACTAAAAAAAACTATAAATGCTTTACACACCATCTTCATTAGGATCATTATATGTAAAATGGGACACGTCTAGAATTTAAAATGAAATAGAAAAATCTTTTAAATTTGACAAACTTTAACTTTTAATTATTATGATTGCAAAAACTGTTTAAACAGTAATGAGATTATGTCACAAAACTTTGTTTACTTGAACACAATTTCCTTGAGAAGTTGCACATCATTGTTCATATCGAGTTCTTCCCTCGAAATTATCATAACTGATAAAAACAAAATTTTACAAAAGATGAGCCTTTTTAAAGATTTATTTTACTTAAATTTTAATTTAATTTAAAATTTTAATTTAATTTAATTTACAATTTTAATTTTATTTTATTTATGATTTTCTTGCTACATAAGAGAATTGCTTCAAAATTGTTGTATTTTCTAGGTTTATAACAACACCTTTGTGATAAAAGGCTAATTTTATCAAAAATTGTTGCTTATGATAATTTGGCAGAAAGAGTTCAGTGTGTCTGTTAGTTTTAGTATGACGACAGGTCAAATGTATTATATTTTTCCTAACATATCTTGTTTGCTAAGATAGTTTTATTTCTTCCCTCAAGTTTACTTTATTGGTAAATTTGTTATTTATACTGAATGAACTAATACTAAAATACTTGCTTTTCCAGATAAAAGAAGCATATTTTTAATTTCTTCTTCTGAAATGCACGCAATGTATGAGTTTGTTGCTGCCACAGCATCTGAGAAAAAAATGTAAGTTTCTTAAAAAATGTATTTTTATGTTGTTTTTATTAAATACTAGTTGACCTGCCCGGCGTTGCCCGAGCCCATGATAAAACCTTAAATGAATGCCAAATAAACTAGTCAGATGTGCCAATCCCAAAACTTTCATCTATCTCATACAAGTTTTACATATACCAAAAACGAATCAGCATCAATTTTTGTCAAGGTCTAACAAATCTAAATTTTTATTAAATTCCGTGCAATAGTTCTTGAGATATGAGTATCACTAAAATCATGTAAATCCTGAACAATGCAGCATAGCAGCGCCATCTGTTGGGATATTTACACCAAAACCTAATCAACAACAACTTATGTCAATGTCTAACTGGATCTGAAGATTGATTAAATTCTGTTGAGATATTTTTCTTGAGATATAGCTATCAGGATAATCATGAAAAAGGTAGCATAGCAGCGCCACCTGTTCTGCGATTTACACCAAAAACTAATCAGACCGATTTATATCAGGTACTAACTGAATCTGAAGTTTTATTAAATTCCATGCATTAGTTCTTGAGAAAGAGTTTGACGAAAATTTTTGTTGACGAAATTTTTGTCACATATAGACAGACAGTCTCACAGGCAGACATTTTCTAAAAGCAGTCAAATCGTGTTCAGTACGCTATAAAACCTATTAATACATTGAAAACTGGAAGTCGAATTTTTTCACGAATCCATTACTTTCTTCTTGTAAAGATGGAAGAAAGTAAAAATACTGATAATTAGTAATAAAAGTGGTTGTAAGAAAAAAAAAAGCTTTTGTTGTCCAAACCCTTTGACATTTTTAATGGTTATAAATATAAAGGTTTTACAGCCTGTGTAAAAATTACGTCAAAAATATTGTTATCTGGTTGTAAAATAAATGTTTTCTTCACCAGAAAATAACCTGTTTTCAAATTCTATAGAAGGAGAGACTCCCCCCACCCTCCCATTGCCCTTTTCAGTCTTAAAAAATGTGAAAGTGCATCCCTCCCTTTCCCTTTTGTGCACCCCTCTCTCAAACAAAGCATGTGGGAGAATGGATGCTCCCTCCAGGAAGGGGGAATAAAAATAGAATGAAGAAGAATTTAGAAGGAGTATTTCCTGGGGGCAGGGTTGTGAGCAGTGAAGGTGAATAGGCAAGCTATTTTTCCCCAACCCTCTTGATTCTTCTTAATTCTATTTCCTGCTGTATTCACCTTAAAAAAAAAAAAAGTTGAAACATGTGCAGTAAGATCGAATTTGCACAGAAAATTTAAGATTTTTGCTTCTTGCTTTAATATATTAGATTGTGTAATTGCAATTTTTAAAAATTTCTAACATTTTTTATTCTGTTAGCAATATATTTTTATTTTATATATTTATTATTATTATTTTAATATGATGGGGTGGTGGGGGGGCGCTTTGCATGTCATAGTTTTTAAAATGTTAAAGCATAATATAATGTACATTCAGTACTCTCCCCCCAAAAAAAAGAATCCCCATACTCTTTTATTGCCAAATATACACAGAGTAAAATTTGTTTGGGAATTATATCTTTTTAAAATGTATTGTAATCTATAATATGTATTGTAATCTATAAAAATTTTAATAGAAATCTATTTTCAGAAGCTTCCAATATGCAAATTCAAAATTTCAGCTCATTCTGCCAAGTACTTTTTAAGCTATGCTTAAAAAAAAACTACATGCATTGCAGCTTAGTTTGCCACTATTAAAAATGAATTTAACATCAGGGCGTTCAAAACTTTAAACCTTCATAATTACTAAACTACTCTACCAAATAAGTTCCCATTTTGTATATGAATGTAAAATTTTCTCAAGAATCCTAATATGTCAAAATTAATTATTCATATTGAAAATTTTAAAGTTTGTTACAATTTCAATATGAAGATGCCTGCATATGCTTATTTGTTTAACATAAAAAAACAATTCCCAATCAAATGACCGTTTTCATTTTTCTCCACATCTATTTGGTGATAAAATAATATGACGGTTCTTTTTTTTTTTTACTTTTTTTTTTTTGGAATGACTGTACATAAATACAAAAAACATAGGTATTTTTGGCCATTTTAATTTTACTGTCAGCTTCAACTGCCAATTGTGTATGATATCAAGATATTTAAAAAGTATAATTATTTATGCAAAGGCGAAGCATTGTAAGTGTGGGAGAGGAACATTTTATTCTGTTTGATTGTGAGTTCTAAATTTCACTTAAGCTTCAAGATGGGTAAATACATCCTTTACAGCATTTTCAGATCTTACCACAGGGATGCCACTTTTCTGCCTAAAGATGGAATTCTGCTTTTTTAAAAATAAAATCTGTGATTTCTGTTTTTTTATATAAAATCCTCGATTTGTGCTTTTTTATATCAAATTCGTGATTTCCACGGATTCTCCTCCATAATTAATTCTGTGATATTCACTTTTTTTCTATTGCCCATATTTTAAAAATATATGCATTAAACGATATGACTTACTTGAGTTTCATCTCTCTATCCTATATGGTTTGCTACACAGCAGCGCATTTTTCCAGAGATGTGCGGTAATCGCGAGGGACGAAGTTCTACTCTCCATCTTGCCCATTATCAGTGCAGCCACTTTTTAGATTTTCTTGTTCTTTTAAAAATCAATCGGCAATTTTCACAAAATTGAAAAAAAAAAAAAAAAAAAAAAAAAAAAAAAAGTGTTGATGTTTGCTGAGAATAACGTCAAACGATCCATGAATAAAATCACAAAATTTGGTCAATCGCAGGGCCAAAACTAGAGAGGGATGGGGCAGAGGGTCTCTGGCACCAGAATGGAAGACACGCCAAATGAAGATTTGGTTTGTCGTTTGATACAAAAAAAAAAATATGACATTTGAGTGAAAATGTTTTGCAACTGGAAAATCTCACAGAAAAACTGAGACTGCTGCCCGGTACACAAAAAACAAAAAGGGAGAAATACTCAATAAAAAAAATTATTTTTTTCAACTTCAATTGCCCTTTTTTACATTCAGATCCAGCCTTAGAGGGGGCGACTGCCCAGGACACTAAATACTAAGTGGTGGAAAATTAATAAAATAAAATACTTAGTAAAAACTTAATAGTTTTTTTTTGTTGTTGTTGTTCTAATGTTTTGAAACTCTTATTATAATTTTGAAAATTAGCGTTATGTTCAGGAAAATATATAGCCATATCAGTCTATTAATAGGAAGAACGCTATAAGTAATAGTTCAATGAAACTGGCTGTAGGTAGCATACAATGATATTTTACAGTATTGGAATTCATTGTTATATCTACAGAAAATCCTGGTGTTTCAGTTCTTAAGACATTGTGACTCTTATCACTATAACTTTAAATACCTACTCAATTGTAATGTAATACTACAACTTCAGTAAAATATGTGAAAATGAAAATCTGTCTATAATGGAATCTTGTCTTAATTGAAAAAATTACGTGATCCCAACAGAAAGAGTATCAACAACTATACATGCTAAGATGGAAATCTCTATAAAACAGAATTTTTTCCTGTTCCTTTGTCCTTTCGATTCCAGTTTCAAAGGTTTAATGTATAAATATTTGACAAAGTTGATAACATAGTTCACTATTATGTATTTTATTTTTATTTTTACATATTTTTAATTTTAAAGTAAGTCTGTTATTAGAAACTGAGTAAAATTCTCTTTGAAATTTCCTTTGCAGAGGAGGGAGTTGAATAATGGACGACATAAATGTTGTGAAAAATGTCATTAATTTTACTTTCACGTGTAATTTCCTCCTTTTTGTTATTTTCTGAGTGGCATCCCTGTTACCAAAGGTAGTGATACCTATATATGTGAGCACTTGTAATGATTGGTTTCAAATGGTCCCCTTTCTGTCCAGTCTATTGTGTTTGCTTTTTTAAAAGTTATGTTAAACACTAGGCATGCAAGAGCATCTCCCTGACATAATTCTCTTTTTTCTACAAATGAGTTTGATATTTGATTGAAACCAAGTTTAACTTTGCAGAAGAATTATAACTGCTCTGCTTCAAATCGAATAATTAGTTTAACCGGAATTTAAAATTATCTTGCTGCATGAAGCAGTTTCTCTTTTTTTTTTTTTTTTTAATATTGTCATTGGCACTTATGAGATACGAATACAGCCAAAAATGTTTCAAAGATTTTACTGTTTTCTCATACAAACTGAATCTCTTGCTAAAACTCATATTTTGGACAAAAATATTTCACAAATGGAAATGAACATTTATTCAAATACAACTAATATTGTAAAAACCAACAAAAAAAAGAAAAGTTCTGTTACCAACAGACATAAATCACTGGTTGTGATATCCCTGCCACTTTCTCCGTAGTTTTGCATATTTATTTGTGCTGCTTCAAATGTTATTTTACATTGTTGTAATAAACACATGTTTATTATTGTGTCAGTGATGATAGATTAAAAAAATTCATGCTTTAAAATTATTTTAAAAAAACATCAAAATGAATAAATTAAGTTTGTTTTCAATCCAACTTTATTTGAAAGCACATTTTTGTTATATCTGGTGGAGTATAGATTTAAATTAGGCGTTATTTAAATGTGAAGATATATAGAATCAAAGTGATAGTACAAGTTCCGCCATCTAGTATTAGTTTTGAGCTTAGCATAACTGGCAGATGGGCATGTTAGTATTTTTTAATATAGACATTATAGTATTAGTAAAATGTTTTACTGATTGGGAAAAAACAAGAAAATTATATTTGAGATTTAAATTTTTAAATAATTAGTTAAAGAAACTTAAATTTTATTGTACATGCATATCTATATATTATATATTCATGGTATCTTGTTGATTTCAGTTGGTGTCAACACTTAAATAAAGCAGTGGAAGAAAAGACACAAAGTGGCAATTTACTTAAAATGCAGCAAGAGCCTGTTCCAGTAACTCCAGATTCTACGATAACCAATGATGAGACATCGGAAGAACCAGAAATTGAATCTAAAGAGTATGTAAACTTCTTTTTTGAAGTTTATTATGCTTTTTATTGCAGGATTTCATCTTGTTTTTTCACTTTTATCAGTTTTGTTTAAGAAAAAGGTTTATCTTTGTGACATGCAGTAGAAGTGCAATGCATGCATTATTGCAAATACAGCAAAATTCCAATCATCCGGATCGCCGAATGTTTGGATTAAAACCCCGAAAAAAAGAAAAAAAAAACCTATTAGTAACATTGTTAATTGTGAATTTTTTGTGTATCACAATGCACAAAAAATTGCTTTCTCACTCTGTTGCAGTGATCAGCTGTTTTGTCGTGTAATATTGCATGCACATCCAAATTCTTCTGGTATTTTTTTTATTATGGAAAACTTGAATTTCCTCACATTTAGGCTCTTTGTGTCTAGCCGTGCATGCTCAGTCAGTATCATTGAAGCAGTTTTTGCATTTTATCCATTCTGCATACATCTTTCTAATCAGAGGTGTGTTGTATGCAGAGCTGCCAACTGCTACGAAAAAATCGTAGTTGCTACGATTTTGAACCACAAACTATGATGCTACGAAAATCTGTCTAAAACTACGATTTTCTGCAAAAAAAAAAACGCGAATTTCGTCACAGGATCATTCGAGAAAAATGCGAAATTTGTCGCAGGATCGCGCGAAAAAGGACGGATTTCGTCACAGGATCGCGCGAATTTAGCCGAAAGATCGCTGAAAAAACACGAATTTAGCCGAAAGATTGCAGTACAAATGCGAATTTAGCCGAAAGATTGCAGTACAAATGCGAATTTAGCCAAAAGATCGCCGTAAAAATGCGAATTTAGCCAAAAGATCGCCGTAAAAACGCGAATTTTGTTTAAATAATGTAGGCAGTCTATTTCGAAGTAAGCAGAGTATAACTTTTAGTTATAGCGTAGTGAGAAGCTTTTGCTGGTTTTAGATAGATTATCATATAAAAGTCAAATAGTGAAATGCAGAATATATATAGAATTCAATGAAGACAAAAAGTTATTCAAACACAGGAGATTTATTCAAAGTACTCACATATTATAATACAGCATCTTGATTCTAATAACTTGATATTAAACAGTTTCGTTTTGAAGACAGTAACGTTTTCACCTTTCACAGAACACGGATATTTAGCAGATAGACGTAAACAGAACAAGATAAACTTACTAAACACATCAAATATATTTATACTTTACTGTACCAAGCTGCTCGAACTTTAAATACTATCGCCATCAACCACAACGATCATCGTTTACTTTTATATCACATTAACAAGCCAGATATTCTAATACTACGACGATGTCTATTGAAAGAACACCGCCGATTACTTGATCAATCGATTTCCAATATACGACCTATGCAGAGATATAGCAACTATTTATACTGGTAGAATGTCGGCTAATCACTAGAAACACCCACTTTACTAGAACGATCCACCGAAATTTGCATACACGTGCCATTGTTGATTCGTCGTTCGATCTTCCAATCCGAACGGTCTACGTGTGCCGCCATCTAGTGAGTGGCAGAGGCACTACCTCAGAAGTGCTTACGATGTTTACGATGTAGTGCGGTTCTCGTTAGAAGTAAAAATGTGTTTGTGTTTCTATAGTTACGTTTTAATGATGGACTAAATAAAAAGTATTTGTTCCTGAAAGCAGCTCAAATTATGGAAAGAATAAAGTGCAAAAGGTAAGTAAAAACGATGTATTTACAAAAGTAAATTATATTTATGAAGTGTATTTTATATTTAATAAAGGTAAAACTTTAATGTTTATTACTTAATATGAAGAATACTAAGAGTGTATGAGTGATAATGAATGGTAGTTTTTATGTGTTGCTTGAGTCAATAAGACCAACAAATATTCTGGAGGCATGTGATTTTCCTGACAAATTTAGCTGAAAGATCGCTGAAAAAACACGATTTTAGCCGAAAGATCGCCGTAAAAACACGATTTTAGCCGAAAGATCACCGTAAAAACGCGATTTTAGCCGAAAGATCGCCGTAAAAATGTGATTTTAGCCGAAAGATCGCCGTAAAAACGCGTATTTCATCGAAAGATCGCCGTAAAAACGCGTATTTCGTCGAAAGATCGCTGAAAATAAGCGAATTTTGTCAGATTTTACTGCATTGGGTTAAAAGATTGAAACGAAATTTCTTTTCGTAATGTAGAAATTTTGCTATGAAATGCGAAAACAAATTAAAATTTAAAAAATTTATTCAAATAATCTAAAAACTAGCTTCCAGCTGTCTGGTAAAAATGACCTGGAATCTGGAATAACCACAGCACTGACTAGTTGGTGCCACTGATAATGTCCTTAAAAAATCTCTTTAATTCCTTAAAAACTATTTTTTATTTTAAAAAAGGGTGGGAACTCTGTTCTATCATTTATTTAAGGTGGTTGCAATTATTAGCACATACTTGATTTGCTCTTTCAAGAAAAGTATCTTACTATTTTCAAAATTTTAATTAAAAAAAATGTTCATTCCATTGAAGGATTTGATTAATGTGCTGCATCTTGGTAAAATAGACTTTTAATTAGAGTAAGTAAATAATTTCTACCTAATTCTTGTTGATAATTTATTTTTAATGTACTCACAGCTAAATTGATGTAAAACGCGCATTTCGTCGAAAGATCACCGTAAGAACGCGAATTTAGCCGATAGATCGCCGTAAAAACGTGAATTTAGCCGAAAGATCGCCGTAAATACGCGATTTTAACCGAAAGTTCGCCGTAGAAACGCGATTTTTTATATTATATTTATTTATTTTATTTAAAATATTTTTTTTTTAATAGCAATTATAATATTCGTTGCGCTTGAATTTCATAATTATTGCTCAAATGTCGTTCGCGCAGTTTTCAGCTTTTCTGTCAATCTCATCCCTGCTTTCGTCAGAAAATCGTTAAAAAACGGCAAATTTCGTCAAAAACATTGCGAAAAACGGAAAATTTCGCCAAAAGATCGCAAAAAAACCCAACAAATTTTATCAACAGATCGCGGGAAAAACGTGACTTTCGTCAGAAAATCGCGAAAAAACGGCAAATTTCGTCAAAAACATTGTGAAAAACATCAAATTTCGTCAAAAGATCTCGAAAAAATGGCAAATTTTGTCAACAAATCGCCTAAAATGGCAAGTTTCGTCAAAAAAAACTGCGAAAAAAAAAAGCAAATTTTATAAACAGATCTCGAAAAAACTGCAAATTTCGTCAAAGGGATGCAAAAAAAATTGGCGGGAGTGGATCCCCCCCTCCCCCCCCTCTGTTGTAACTTTTCAGAAAATTTGCTGTGAATTTCAGATTTTTTTTTTAAACTCAGAATCACCCCTGATTTGCTCGCTTAAAATTTGCAGTGTAAAAAAACAGCCACCAACCAACCAACCAACCTTCAGATAAATTTGAATTTTTTCATAGGTTGGCAGGTCTGGTTGTATGACATCATGTGCAAGTCGGAAGTTCTGTATTGTTTTGAGGGAATCCACTTTGGCTCTTAAATTATTGTTACCATTTAAATTTATCAATTAAATTAAATACAGTAGAAAGCCACTAATCCGCAAAGCTTGGTTCCAAGTGTTTTCGGATTGGAGGCTTTTTGCGGATTACAGGCCATGTCTATTTACTCTTTGTTTAGATTTTTTTTAATTCATATTTTGGACAAATTTAGATTGCTAATACTAAAATATAAATAAATTACACATTTTAATCTATAGATAAAGTAATAACTATGTAAAAAATAATTTATTATTTTTTTAAATTTCTTAAATATGGCATCAATTGTCTGTTTTAAGACATTTGGTTTATAGTGTTGAATTTTATCTTTAAGTAAGAGTTCAAAAGCAATATATATGTATTTTTTTATGTGTTTTTCAATTTTATAATTATGATTTAATGAAAAAATAAATAAATTATAAAATATATTGTCTAAGTAAGGATTTTTTATCATTAAAATTAAAAAAAAAAACACAAAAGCTCAAATTGTATTTTACAAGTACTGTATGAAGAAATGAATATATAAAATAATATACTAATTAAATGTGCTTTCATTTTAAACTATAAAGAAGAATGTTATATGATATATAATAGCTATATATAAAGATAAGAAAAATGTTAAAATTGGTGAAAAAAAATTTCAAAATTCAAAATTTTGTGACCATTGAAGCATTTTTCAAGAATTAAATTTCTTTGTTTATATTCATAAATTGATTGCGGATTAGCGGCGCTCTACTGTATTCCTTTTAATTACTTTTGGGTTCCCCATAGAGTATTATATGTACTTTGACCGTTAATTTTTTAGGCTGTTGAGGGTCTGACAGGATTGTCGATATGAAGTTGTGAGTTTTCGTGATGCCTTTGCCGTTTTATTTTTTTAAGTGTCCTTCAAATATGTATTCTTCAGTATAGTGACTTAATAGTGAATTTTTTAGTTTGTGATTAAAGATTTCAAATGCGGTCAAAGAGGTTATTTTCTGCTTCTGAACATTTTATCATTGAGTAAAAACTTTTATTTTGAACGTAACGATTTGTGTTTCCTGTGTTCAGCTCTACAATGAATCTTATAAAGTAAGATTGTTCCTTTATTTATTCTCTAGTTATAGTCCATATTTCATGGCTAAGTTATCTTAAAAGAACAAACTTAAAAATTGATTTTAAGGGGTTATTTTATTGCCTCTGTTTTTGCAAATTAAAGTTCTTCACAATGAGCAATAGTACATTTTTCGATCATGGCTAAGATAAGTCCAACAATTCATGTCACAACACCTAAAGGGATACCTACCATATTTATTGTTATTGTTTGTAGTAAAAGTGATTTAAAAGATATGCCTAATGCAAATTAAATACATTATGCCTACCTTTTTATTAAACCAAAGGGATTTTTGTGAAATTTTTATTTTGCAACATAACTTTAATGATTGCTCTAATTATCCAGATTTCTGAATATCCAGATGTGTCACATGGAAATGTGACATTATCTCATGTTTTTATTTTTCCTAAAAATCCAAATATTTAATATTTTTAGTAGTTTTCCTTTCTTATTTATTTACTTTGCCATTCCCAATGTTTTGTAAATTTAATTCCCTTTAATTTGATATCCAATTCATTATTTTTCAGTAATTTATTGGCATTTCGATCTCCTGTTATCCCATTTGCTTATTAAAATTATTAGGTAGCTTTCAATACAAAAAAGTATAAAGCTACCTATTGCAGCCGTTCGGAGGAAAGCAGTTCCAGAAAATTTCGATGTATTTTCACCGATCATGACCCCCAGACCCCAAAACCACCCTCCGTTCAAATGTTGATTTATATATATATATATATCTGACCTATGTCATACGATAACGCTCGTATTTATAAATCGATTTTGATGAAACTAACTGTGTGTATTAAGCTCACCAATGTCTCGACCGAGTTTGTTGGCCAGCTTGGTCCGCCATTTTGAAACAAAATGGCGGCCATTTAAAAATTTAAAACTAAAATAAATATACAAAAAAAATTAAAAATTCAAATTTATTTTTTAATTACGTGTTAGGCCTTGATACAAGGATTCCAGAGCATTTTTTGGTTTACCTCTATCTTAAAAAATGGCTGAGATAGAGCAGTTTGAAATTCTAGTGTGGCTGACATTTTGAAACAAAACAGCACATTAACGCGATTACTCGCAAATTATTTTCTTTCATTGTTGTAATAATTTTCCCAATCATATGCATAAAACTATATATTCATATCCGTTAGAGCGAAAATTGGCGACATTTGGCGAAATATCGCCAAATTTGGCAACCAAAATAAGTCTTCATAAATGAAGCCAATTTGGCTATTGCTCAATAATTTGGTGAATTTCTTATTCAAATTCAGTATTAACGAATCTTTTGTAAATGTTTCTTTGCATTTTAACTTGCTGTTTTCGTGTAAAATTAGCTAAAATTTTAAAACGAAGATGTAGGAAAGCTACCTTTTCCTCCCAGTACAGGCCGGAAGGACTTTTTTTTCAGTGAACAAGATTGATTTTGGTTGAATGCCATTTTTTTTATGCTGCGTTGGTATTTCTCGCCTGGCTGATTGCAGGTTTGCAGATCCTGACTGCTAGTGGTGGGCATTCTGCACTTGCATTCATTTGACTCAGGGTTTTGCATGCTTCATATGGCTAATGGATGTTTTGGTGAGATTTGATACCAAGGTCCATGATTTTTGGATGAAAGTCAACAGCTGTTGTTTACCAGTTCAATCTGTAGGTTGAATATTGTGGGTTGATCCAAAATAGGGTGATAGATGATCACCAAGTGCCCTACTCAGTTTAATTTAGCACTTGACAGTAAGTAGTGTTTGAAATATTTTTGTTATCTAACTAAAAGGAGTATTTCTCTAGCTTTTATTTTGTGTGATATGTACTCCTTTTTCAAGAACATACTTTTCAATGTTGTCAGCAGTTTAATTCACTGGTAATTGGTGGTGAGTAATTCTCTCATGTCTGCACAGGACCATATTTTTGCCCTTATTAATTAGAGTTCTTATCAAGCCTATTTTCTCTTTTGTTAAGGTACTATTTAACAGTGAGCTTACGATCCTGAATTAGATTAAATCATCCACTATACTGTTTCTAGTCATATGTTTAACATGTGTTACTTTAATTTATAATCACATTGTACTCTGTTTAGTATGACACCAGATGTCACACTAAAAGGGGGCATGTGAATAAAATTTATAAATTAACATAACATGTGGTAGGGCTGTTTCTAAACATGTATAGTGGTCTTTAAGAATTTATTCAGGTTCATAGAATCATTGTTGAAACTGTTCTGTAATGAAAAAGAAGATAATGTTGCTGAGAACTTTGAATAATAGGGTTTTTTACTCTGTCCCTGTGAAGAGCAGCAATGCAAATACTCACCACTTATTGCCAATGAGTCCACCAAATAACTTCAGTTGAGATATATTCTTTACAAATTAACACACACAACACAGCAATAAAAGATGAAGAAATTAAAACTTGATTTAAATGAAAAATATTTTTAAAAATGAAACTTTTAAAATAAAATAGGGAGATATGTGATGATGTTCCATCACCCTAATCGGGGAATTTCCAAAAGTGTCCAACAGATTGAACTGACAACTGACGATTCATTTCTAAAAAATAAGGTCCACATCATCAAAACTCGCCAATCATAACATGTAAAATCTGATGATCGCACCAAACAAATGCAAGCTCTAAATGCTCATCTTTTCACCATTTGTTCACCTGATAGACATATACATATTCTCTCTCATTATTATTTTTTTAGAAATGTACAGTTGTTATCTAATTATTAATAATAGTTTGATCAGTATCATCTTATTAAGTTACATGTTATAAAATAATCATATTAGTAATGCATGAAGGACTTCTGAAAACATTTTCACTATTGAAATTGGTAAATATTAAACACATATAGTATTAGGGCATAAATAGGGAGAAAGACCAGAAAAAGTATGATTTTTCAAATGTATTAGGATTATTCATGTACACAGTTCTTAATTAACTTTTAGTTAATTTTTCTGATTTGTTTTATTGGATTCTCATTAGTCTAATATTTATTCATCATGATTGATTGTTTACAATTGGTTTCATACGTTAGTTGTAATAAATATATTTTATTGTAATCTATAAATTTAATTTTCTCTATGGATTAATATATATTTATCTGTTGAAATTTAATTTACTGTGGTCTCAAGATAATTGTAACTAATCATAAAGTCCCCAAAAACTTACCTTAGAACATTCGAGATTAATTTTTATCACTTTGGTTTATTTGAATTAAAAAATTTTATGTCTTCTAAAAAATTTTTCTGTAAAAAGTTGCAACATTGGTAGAGAATTGTAAATTTCTTTTTATTTCTCTAATTACAAATGTGAAATTTATAATATTATACTGAAAGTTGAGTGGAGTCACTCCAATTTTTTTTTGAATAGATTAGATACCCTTTAAAGAGTCTTATAAAGCTCTTAAACAATCCAATATGCCTTCTATTAGTTTTACTTTTTAAATCTGATAAGTTATAACCCGATATTTTGTTTCTGTTTTCTATCTGTTCTTATGTTTCGAATTGGCTTATGTTTTAAAATGTTTCAATTGTAACATTTCTTAATATCCTATCCTAATCCTAATCCTAATAATATTATAAATCCGATTGTGTACAAATGTTAGGCTGAAGCCAGTGTCAAAATGGAGCATTTAATGATCCTGTACCTTTGAATGTAGGTTGATTATAACCCTCAAATGAACATAGGCTGGTTTTTGTTTATTTTATTCAAATACTTTTCTTAATAATTGAAAATTTCGTTATTTTCATAGAGAATAAATAGACATTTTTTGGTATAATATTTTTAAATGGTTAAATTTACTTTAGTGTTGCTAATACTTTATCTGTGTCAAAACTAAATCAAAAGCCGGAATAATAATTTTTACTTAACAATTTAGTTTCAATTGAAAAATTTTCACGTGAAAAATGAAAATGAAATAAAAAAAATTAAAGAATTAAAAAGAAGATTAAATAATATTATTAGAAATAAAACATACTTTTTTTAGTTTCTGATAATAACACAAGGTTTCAATATGCGTAACCATAGGAAACAGGCGATATGACGCCATACATCGAAAATAAAGCGGATATGCTTTGATGGTGAAATAAAATGATCTTGGGTTTTTTATTTACTTTTTTTCTTTTCTATGGTAACAATTCTTGGCATTTTACCATCTGCGCATGGCTACTTTTTTATTTAAATTTTTAAAAAGTAAAAAGAAGTTTGAAAAGAAAATGGTTAGCAAATGTCCATAATATGCTCTGCAAAATTATCCATATCGAAAATGATGTCATGGATAGTGAGAAATAGTTATTTTCATTCTTAAAACTAAAAGAAATAACTCGATTACCTAAAAAAAATGACGAATGTTAATAGTTCCATTTTTGTTGATAAAACTTAAAGATTTAATATTATTTCGTTAAAGTAACATAATTTCCCCTATGCCAGTATTTAAATTAATTGCCTGGAAAAGAAAATTAACAAGAATTATGCCATTAAAAAAGGATTTCTCTGGGGGAAAAAGAGACGTCATATTTGAAATAAAACGGGAATTTTCCAATTTGTTTTAAAATGAGTGCGAATCAATTCCTTACATTAACAATACAAGGATCAGTAAGTATAGAAAGTAGATGAGTTTCACGCCATATTTATAACAAAAAATTTAAATGTTTTTTTTATCTATACTGATTATTAAGCATGAGTATCCGTTATATGCAGATGAGAGTTTTCTGCTAAAAATCACATCATTATTTTAAGAAAAGGAAAATGAACACGAATCTATTATATTAAATTCTGACCATATGTTTGTATTTCACAACTACTTCTAGACTATCGAACGCAACACGATTTACTTAATACCGGTTATCATTGATCCGAGGATGTCACACAAACTCTCAGAATTAAAAAAATTAAATTAAATGCCAAGATTTTTTGTAAATTTTAACAAAGTTTCTCTAAAAACGGAAAGTAAATTACTCCATATTTGTGTATAAAAAAGGAGAAATAAAACAGATCAGTATATTTTTTACACCATTTTCTCATTAAAACTGAAAAATAGAATTTATTTTCACTTTGAATAGATGGTGAAAACAAAATCTTGATTTCAGTAAATTATCCGAAAAATAAAAACATATTTTCACATATTCAAACTTCATGAATCAATTTATTCTGGAGAACAAAAATTGCCTGTCAACATACTGTCATTTAGAAAACAAGATTTGTTTCAGCTATACATTAAACCAAGGAGGCAAAATTGAATTTAAAGAAAAAGGATATACTATTTCCAATTAATGTTTTTTTGAAGGATGGCTGTTAAAACGTTTCATAAAATCTTTAAAAGTAAAATTGTTTATCAGGTAAAATTGACATTTGTTTTTACCCAATTCGTCTATTTCCACGATTTTATTTGGCCCTCCTTTTTGCATTGGTTGCTATTTCATTTTCGCGATTATTTGACATAAAATTTCACTTTTGTAAGACTGAGTTATGTCAAGGTCCCTATAACAAAAAATACCGTATTGTCTCCTATGAAATGTGATTAGTTGTTAGTTAATTATTAACGTTTTTAATTATCAGGAGTGAAATATTTTGCTTAATTAATGTATTTATTCTTCTTTTAATGTTGTGTGAACGAAGTCACGGGTAACAGCTAGTTTGTTAATAAATTTCACTTTCTATCTATCTATTAGGTTTCTGCTCTTATCTTTGCAAATGAGCTCATAATGATCCTTGTAATGGTTGCCATCTGTTCTGTATGGGTTAAACTGGAAGAAACCTCAAATTTAAAATATTTTTTATTAGATTTTTATTAAAAAACTTTGTAAATCATATATTGCTAAACATTTATGGAATTCTTATTTGAAAATTAAAACTGTTACAGTTTTAATTTTTAAAATGCTAAAATTATCTTTAATGACAATTGCTTCTCTGAATTGGATTTTCTTTTTTAATTATATCTCAACCACTATGTTATTTTAAATAAAAACTCTGAATCCATTTTGCTTGTCAACAGCTTACAAAAATTTGTTTGGTTTAAATTTCCAGCATTTCAAGTAACTGCTTTAAAATTATTATTGAATGAAATTGTCGTAGTTTGCATTTAACTGTTATTTTTTCCATTGTAATTATTAAATTTATTTTTAGCTTTGAACTTTGTTATTATTTTTTGATTAATTAATTTATTTTCCTTTGTTATTATTATTATGATAAAAGGTTTTCCCATTAGTTATTTTGCAACACTTTCACCCTCTAAGCTTTTTGCCTGAATTTTTCCGTTTCCCAAAAACAACTTAAATCAGCTGTAGACAAAAATATTTTTAACAGAATTGTATTTTAAGATTTTATGTAAAATAAAGAGATATGAAGTTTATTGTGGAAACAAATAGGGAAAGAAAATTTAAATTAATATTATTTTTACAAACATTTTTATGAAAATGCAGGAAAATCCTCAGATGCTTAGAGGATTATGTATATCTGTTTCTGTATAATTACTTACAATTACTTTTTCGAGATCCAATTACTTCTGTTACGCATATCTTACTTATGAACAATACTTTCCCCCTCCATTGGTATTCATAGAAAAATCACATTTTTAAAAAATAAATGACTGTTATATGTTATTATAAATAGTAATAATATACATAAATTGTGACATTTTAATTCATTTGCTTTTTTCAGTACTAACATGCATACCATAGATTATGGTTATTAAAGAAATTGTTGTAATTGGAACAATATGTCAAGATAATATATATATAATAAAGATAAATCGTGCTAAACCGATGTGTTCCAATTAAGGAATCCAGTGTATTTTCAAATGGTGGAACAGTTTATTATAATATTGAAATTTAATTAAAACTAGTCGTTGGCGGCCACCGTAATACTTACCCATCATGGATATGCATAATGTAAAATATTAAAATAAAAAATGTGTAAACTACTTATAAAATGCATTGCAATTCAAATAAAATCGAGGCTTGATGACGTCACAAACTTTAAAGGCTCGATTACTGAATTGCTTGAAAGAAACATCCTTATAACTCCAAAAATTATAATCCTATTAACTAGCGGTTTATTGCATCTGATTAAGCGTAAAATTTCCAATTAAAATATATCTTTGAAGTGAAATTTGGATGAAATACAGGGTCATGAAAAATCGAAGAGTGTGGAAAATAGGATTCCAAATATCTCAGCAACTAATTATCCGATCGACTTCATGCTTTAGGCAAAATATGTTTTTTTATTGTCTTTTATATTCATTTCTTAAAATAACAAATTTCGAAAATTTTTATATACCTTTTATCAGAACGAATATTTCGAGAGTCCGAAAAAAATAGTTCCTGTTAATCGAGGTTATTGAAATGAAATAGGCTTCTTCCCATTATTACATACTAAGTACATACCAAATTGCAAGTCTCTATCTCAATTTTTTCGGAAGATAGAGCGTTTACAGACACACAGACGGACGACAAATTTTTTTTTTTCTAAAAATATGTTTTTCGGAATCTGTAGTGTCTGAAACGTGTAAATCCGTCAAAATTATTTTTTTGATTTTCAAAACGATTACAAGACTTACCCTATACTACGTATGATGGGTAAGTAAAATATAATTACATCCAACTTTATATTTAGGACTCCTATTCTATTACTATTAACAACTCCAAGGTGCATTTATTATTTGCCCTGTTTATTTTACAGGGTTTGCTCTAAAGCATGCTCTTTTTTCTTTTTCTTTTTTCCTTGAGAATCCTGTTTAAACTAATCCCACTTTTCAAATTTCTTCTTTCTTAAAATTTTAGTCATATTATAAATATCACATATTTCTTTTTCCAGCACAAACCCTGTTTTAAGTTAAAGGCCAAGGTACTTATTATTAAAATTTACAATGATTTAAAATATATATCAAAATATTATAGTTATTAATTTGTAGTATGTGTAGTTATTAATTTGTCACATTTAAATACACTTTGAAAAAAATTTTAATTTCTCATTTAATTTTTCATTTAATTTTGTATAATTTATAAGTTATTCAAATTATTCACATTGTTTTCTGTGTCCTAGGCCTGAAACAACAGCTGAGACTCCTGCAACAGAAACAATTGATGATTCTCAAACATATCAACCTAATAATTCTCCAGAAACTCCACAGCCACCTGCTGAACCTGAGTTACCTCCTCCCAGTGTGCCCCCTGATGAAACTCCTCAAAGAGCAAGACGCATTATTCAAGAAGATGATGAGAATGAATCTGATAAAGAATCTGGTCCACAGAAAAGATTTCAGCGAATAGAAATATTACAAGTGACAGAAGCACCCCAGCTTATAGAACCAAGTGAAGTCATTGTTAGTAGTGGTGCCATTTATGAAACAGCTGAGCCTGTATTAACACCTGTTGGTGGGTAGTTTTCTTTTTATGGTTATTATATTTCAAATTTGAAGTAATAATGCATTTTTTGTTTATTGATTATGTTTTCCTAGTATACAGTAGTGGGCAAAAAGTTTTGCACTTGTTGACCAAAGGTTTTATTTTAATGTTTAAAGTCAGCATAAAAGCTATTTTATAATCAGATGCATATTATGCATTATTTCAAAGGTAAAAATAATCATGCTAAAATTGAATGTTTTTATCATTTTTTTAAATGCAATTGTAAATAAAAAATGATTCTCCTTGTAAATGAAGTTTTTATATATTTTAATATAAAAGTTTGAGGGGAAGGGAGCATTCTGCTAGTTGATCTTCTTCAACTACTAGCTGACCCACCCGTGATTATAGCCTAAATATACCTAAAATAAGTGTTGATTGATTTTATATTTTTAAACAAAAATATAAGTAAAAAGTGCTTGCAAGAAGTGTTTTAATTTTTTTTTATATATGTATTTTTTTTATTAACTATCTTCATTAATTACTACTTCATTAAGTTTAAATGTATCAAAGTTTCTTATTGTCGAAACTTTTTGATATTTTTATGAATTATGTTTTAAATAATATTTCCAAAGCCTGTGTGTAACTTTCATACCAAAATATTCATATTTAGTTGTAAAAAGAAGTGTTATTCTTCTCACTTATTATTGTTATTTATTTATTTATTATTATTTATTTTTGTCACACCGAAATCCTATGGTGATAAAATGAAATTTGCCAAAATTGGTTTTCAGAAATGAACTTTTTTCAAAGGGTTAATATTTGTATTTTTAAAATTGATTATACCATTGGAAAGAGATATGAATGTGTATGTGGTTCAGTATTTTCTTTGTATTTTGATTTCCCAAACCGATGTGTAAATTTTGAAGTATGCCCATAAAAGGGAGATCAGCAGGTACATGCTTAAAAAAAAATTGTTATTGTCGAAACTATGAAATTTTTATGAGTTAAAAGTATAATGTTTCCGTAGCCTGTGTAAATAAAATATTGGTATTTAGGGTAAAAGTGCTTGTAAGAAGACTCCCCCCCCCCCCCTTCTTTTTATTTTTACTTTGGGTCATTTAATATTAAAAAAAAAATAGTTATTGTCCAAACTCTTTGAAATTTTAGTATAAAAAAAATTTTGTGATAAAATATTGATATTTAGTTCAGTTATAAATTTAACAATTTTGAAACCTGTGTAAAAATTTCATGAAAAGATATGGATATTTAGTCGTAAAAACTAGAGATCGACCGAAACAGGTTTTAAGACCGAAACCGAAACCTAAACCGAATTTCGGTGATCTTCCCACTTTCGGCCGAAACCGAAAGTGTCAAAAAATTTTAAAACTGATTAATACATACATAACTGCATATAATTATTAATTAATTAATTAATTAACAACAAATAATTAATAATTACTTAATAATAACTAATTACATTACTAATTAATTTATTAATTATACGTGTATTGAACCACATTTCTAACAAACAAACGTACATATACACTGACGGAAAAAAAAATCCCAACAACAAGAAAAAATTATTGTAGAATAATGAAATTTGGACAATGCATTTGTCTACTTAACATGTTTAATTGATTAGATTTTCAAGATCGCAGGTTAATTTATGCTCAAGAAAATGCATTTCAAATGTGAAATGCTGTTACATTAATAGCCGGTGTAACCTCCAGAATTTTGAATACAAGCCTGCAAACGTGCATGCATTGTGTCATACAGGTGCCGAATGTCACTTTGTGGTATGTAGTTCCATTCTTGTTGTACTTGTTGTGTCAATACTGGGGCGGTCAGTGCTGCCTGTGGATGATGATGGAGTTGTCGTCCAATGATATCCCATACGGGCTCAATTGGAGACAGATCTGGTGATCTCGCAGGCCAAGGTAACATGTTGACACTCTGTAGAGCACGTTGCGTTACAACAGCGGTATGAGGACGAGCGTTATCATGTTAGAAAACTCCCCCTTAAATGCTGTTCATGAATGACAGCACTACAGGTTGAATTACCAGACTGACGTACAAATTTGCAGTCAGTGTGTTTGGCATAACCACGAGAGTGCTCCTACTGTCATAGGAAATTGTTCCCCAGACCATGACTCCAGGTGTAGGTCCAGTGTGTCTAGGCCGCAGACAGTTTGGTTGCAGGCGTTCCCCCGGCCTCCTTCTGAGTAATCACTGGCACTAAGGCAGAACCTGCTTTCATCAGAAAACACAACAGATCTCCACTTCGTCCTCCAATGAGCTCTGGCTTGACACCACTAGCGTTGCAAACGGCAATGGCTTGGAGTCAGTGGAATGCACGCTACGTGGCGCCTGGCTCGGAGCTGTCTTTGCAGTAACCGATTTCTAACAGTTCGTAGTGTTGCTGTAGTACCAACTGCAGCTCGAATTTCAGCCGCAGACACAGTACAATACGAAACAGCCGTACGCCGAAAACGGCGGTCTTCCCTCTCAGTTGTGCCACGTGGCCGCCCGGAACCCGGTCTTCTTGAGGCAATACCATTCCTTGACCACTGCTACCAAAAATAATGCACAGTGGATACATTCTGGCCAAGTCTTTCCGCAATATCACGGAAAGAAAATTCAGCTTCTCGTAGCCCTATTATACGACCTCATTCAACCTTGGTGAGCTGTTGATAATGGCTTCTTCGTCTTCTTAAAGACATTCTTTGTTAACATCAACTCAATACGTCAAATTTCGAAGCTAAATAACGCTCACAAACTTTACAGCACGCATTTAAAGCAAACCTGATTTGCAAGTTCTGAGTGGCGCTACCAGGGCCACACTTATGCGCGAAGCTCGAAATTTGAATCGATGTCATCTTTGAGATGTATAAACACGCCTACCAAATTTCCTTTATCTAACACAAGTCTTTCTTGGTGTTGAGTTTTTTTTTCGTCAGTGTATATGTGTGTGTATAGGTTTCAAACAAAAATGAAACATGAATAATACAACTTTTATATTTTATTATTTTATAACAACCAATAATTATAAGCATTTATGAATAATTAATTAACAATACAGTTAAATAATGCAAAACAAATTCAATAATGAATATTTAATTTTTAAATATATTCATATTTTCAGTTCGTTAATATTTTGCATTTAAATTGTTTAAGTATACAGTTAAGTATTGGTTAAGTAAAAGTAATTGTTTAAGTAAAAGTTTATGTAAAGGGCACAAAAGCTAAAATAATATGTTCAATTTGACTAAAAAAGGAAAATTAGCATTAGGACAACATTTTAAGCCTAGAAATTATTAATTATAAACTTTATTTTCCATTTCAATATTCTCAAAGTGAGACATGTTTAACACTATTTTGTACTATCTAATTTTAAATATATATATATAAGGATAAAAATGTAACAGTTGTCAATTTTCTTTTAGGATATGCACAATCAGATCAAAATAAATCTTTGCTTACTCACCGCCCCCCCCCCCTAAAAAAAGCTTTGCCTCTCCCTGCCTCCCTAAAAAAGTATTGAAATGCCACCCCCCCCCCCCCTGTTTGAAAATTTTATCTCCGGTGCCAAGTTCTAAGTTATCTCTGTGCCTCTATCCACTCTTTTTTGTAAAATAAAACGTAATTAATTTAGCAATAAGACGGAAATAGTTTCCAATTATACGAATTTCATCTAATAAAAAAATATTTTAAGTATACATATATCGCTATATGTTTTGTAATAAATTTCGTAAATCTTCATATGTTTTAACAACACCTTTCTCATAAAGCATTTGAAACAATCTGGAGGTTTAAAGTAAAAATTTTCTATTACTGTTAAGTTTTCAGCTTTTAAAGACCACATGATAAGCGTCTTTTAAGTTTGGTCATATATGCATTGCTTGCTTTATAATTTACACTCGCATCATGGAACAGTTATGACCGATAATGATAAACAGTGGAGTTCACAGCAATAAACAATGTCTCATTTGAGCCGATACAACTCACATCAATGAGTAAAGTTGAAAATTTCTGAAAGAAGGAACGAGATTTTGAAATACAGATAGTTTCGGTCAGACCGAAATTTTGGCAGCAGTTTCACCGAAAACGAATATTCGGCGAAACTCCAATTTTGTGCCGAAACCGAAACCGAAATTTCGGTCGATCTCTAGTAAAAACATAAGCCAAAGCCACCCACGTGTTCATGTTCTTAACAAAAATTTTTCAGATTTTATTTTTTTAAATATTTCTAGTCGACCAAATGTTTTTTATAGCTGATGTAAATCGAGTGTGCTAGAAATGTGTAAAAAGATTGTGGTAAAATACTGATGTTTAGTTACTTTTAGCATAGAAAAAAGGTGGTCTCAGGGAGGCGTGAAGTGAAAATTTTTTTAAAGGGTTAACATTTGCATACTCATATTTGAGAAAATGAATTGCACCTTATAGAGAAGAAGTTACCTGCTTTAAATGGATACATTTTGTTTATCCGTATCTCTGAAACTGAGTTCAATGCAAGCTTTAATAAAAAGGAAAAAAAAAAGCAAAATCGAACTAATACAAATTTTTTTGAATAGTTCTCTATCATATTTTTTTCAAACAGGTTGCAGCAATAGAAAGAAAAAGTATGTAGATATGGTTTGGTGTTTTTTCTTTTTCAATATTTCAAATAGTTAATCTGGTGCATGCTGTAAAAGAAGAAAAAAAGACACTGTATGCTTTTTGGTTCTTCAATGCTAGCCAGCTCTTTAAATGCCGACATGCACCATTTTGAGAAAAAAGCATATTTTTGATGAGAGTTCGTTGTTGTTTTTAAATAATATCTTGGCTAATTATCAAAAAATGAAAAATCTTAGCCTCAGGTGCATCAGGGGAGCATTGAGCTATCCTCATCCAAATTTTCAGACTCTATGTGCAGTAGATTTTTCAAGCCATCACAGACAGATAGACACACACATACACACACACACACATATATATATTATATGTTGTAAAGTGATACTTTTGTTAAAACGTTCAAAAATGTATGTTATTCAATATTTTCAATTAAATAAATTTGACTAGATAATGTAGTTTTCGTGAAAATTATTTATTTTTAAAGTATGAATGTCTGGTTCTTTTTAGAAAGCTCAATGTAATGTGTAATGTTCCAATCATGTTTATTTTATGTATTTTTTTAGAAAAACTACGTCGTAAAGATCTAGAAATTGTAAATGCTATAGAAGAAAAGGAAAAGATTTTAGCTGAAATGTTCCAAGTCCCTTATGAAGAATTAAAAACATCTAAAGAGGTTAGTAATTAAAAAAGTTATGTTCAAATTTATGAATGAAAAAAAAATGTGCACAACATGGAAATATTTTGCATAAAATACCTACTATATATTAGTAGCTCTTTTACTCTACCCCCCCCCCTCCTTCTTTTAATAGCCTGCTACTTGTATATGATTTAACTTGCCCTAAATTTTCTTTTTCTTTTATATTATTTTACATTGTTTCTTGTGCAAAATTTTATTATTTAAATAGTTAATTTTATTTTAAGTTTTTTTTTAATTAGTCAGATTCATGATATTTTGACGAGTAATTGTTGCCCAACTGTATACTCTTTAATTGTTGTTGTATCAGTCTGATATAAAATAAAATTAATATAACGAGTCTTTTATAAATATTGAAGTTTAAGTTTTTGCTGAATGATTTTATCTAATGTTATAATTTTTTATTTGTGAAGAACTAAAAATATATATGTATAATGCATAAAATTCATTGAAATTGACTACTATCATTCATTGATTATGAGTTGTGTAAAATAGGCTCCTATAAAATGCTTTGAAAAAAAATTTTTTCCTTAAATTTAATTATTTTAAAATTTAATGCTGTTTTTCTCTCCCCTTCTCTCTCTCCACCTCTTTTTAAAATCATTCTTTGTCTTGCTTTTCTTAAATCTGCATGTAACAGCTGAACCAAAGATTACAGATTTCTTTTTAGTTTCTGTTGTATGCCCTGAATAAAAAGTTAAATTCTTAAAGAAAAATATTTTGAATAATTAATAAATCTATATATATATATAATGACATACTACATGCAAGCAGTATTGCGTGTCCATAGAATGAATGTAGCAGGGGGGGTCTGAAAAATTAAATCCCCAGACCTACTCAAATCTTTTTGTTTATTCATTTTATTTTCAGTTCTCTTCTTTCTCAGAACTGTCACATCAAAAGTTAGCGTATGTTATGAGCATCTGAAAATCATGTGATGATGAAACAGCAATTAAAAAAAAGTTTTAAAAGGAAAGAGAGTTTGCATAAAGTTATTTTTGGGATAGAATATTTTGGTAAATTTGTATATAAACACTTTTGTATGGTTTCAGAGGAATGAAGATGGTGGGACAAAGGTGTCATTGATGCGGAAGTATTTAACATGGAGAAAAAAAAAAACCTTTAAGGGAAGAGAAAAATCTATTCTCAAAATGAGGTAAAAGTTATGACAATTAGTGAGTAGGACACTTTTTCAGTTGTGTAAATATCCGTTAAATTAGGATTAAATTACAAGAATTTGTCACCATTGTATAGCCTGAAAAAATTATCACCTTTTACTTTTGAACCACCTTCATGCCTGTAAGTATTAGTCCATTGTTTATGTATTAATCTGTCCTTTAGTTTTTAGTGCCCTGGACAGTTGTCTATTTTTGCTCCTTCTAATAAAGCCTTTTCCACTTATAAATATGTATTAAAAATTACAGAACAATTAGTACAATTTAAAAGTAATTTCAAGAAAGAAAGAAATGTAATTTTGTTTGAATAAAAATTTTGGTAATAGTTATTATTTGAAATGAAACATATTGTTTGATATCTTTAATGTATTTCTTATTTCAAAACTAGCAGAGCTTCGCTGGTTAGTTTTCCCCAAATGAACCACAAATTAAACAAACATGGTTCAGAAAAAATCACTCCAAAACAGCAAAACAACAACAATAAATAATAAAAAAATAAAATAAAATGCTAAAAATTGCATAAAAGTTTCGAAAAAATTTTAAAATCTTGGAAATAAATTTTTTTATATTTTCTTAAAAGATTAAAACGGGACTAAAAAAATAACTTACTATGCATTTTTTTTTTTTTTTTTTACAAAAATATGTATATTTTTACGTTAATAAGAATACTTAAAAAAAAAAAATGTAATTATAACTTTTTTTTTTTTTAAAGAGAAATCAATTTTTAGAAGCTTCAAATATGCAAACCCAAAATTACAGCTTGTTTTGCCAAAGTAGTATTAGAGTTATGCTTAAAAAATTACCTGCATTGCAATCTATTTTGCTGTAATTAAAAATCAATTTAACATTAGAAGTTCTCAATTTTAACCTGTATCATTCTTAAACTACTTGCCCAAATGGCTTCTCGCTTAGTAAAATTTACTGAAAAATCCAAAAATTATGCCAAAATTAGTGGTAGTTTTGAAAACTTTAAACTTTGTTACAATTTTTATATGTAGATGACCCTCTAAGCAAAATTTAAGTATAGCATTTATTCATAGACATTACTAATAGGTTGTCTCAAGTTGCATTGTTATATAATAATATGTGGCAGAATTAGTAGGGATGTATATATATTATTTTTACACTGATTGTACATCTGTTTTTCCTGTTTCCAAAACATTAAAATATTTCTTTATCATGGCAGATTTTCAGTTAATTCCTTTTATACATCTGTATGAAATTACTTAGTGTATCTGAAAAACATCATTGCTCTTATTTCAATGCCGAAAATTGTGATATATTTTTGTTCTTCCAAAAACTGATACAATTAGGACACGAAACCTTTATGTTTTGCAGGTTCTTAATCAAACAACTTCAGCTGCATGCTACAGTGTCAAATTAGAAACACAGTACAATGCAGTTTAGCCAAAGCTGACCTTTCAATTCCAAATAATTCTGCTGTTCAATCAGAAATTGAAGCGATTGATGTTACTGTATGTCATATGTGGCAATTTGTTTGTAAATTTATTTGCAAGGAACATATAAATTTGATGTAGATTTATCTGTTAAAAGGGCTTTACATGTGTTAATTGATTGGCTATAAAAAAGTAGATAATGGAAGCTGCTACAAAGACTAGATTTAAGAAATTCTCATCTATAAATTTTAATGAGACTTATTAAATGCTGAAATGCATTTAAAACTATTTCATTTGTTTAAGTATGAAGCAAAATTATTTAAACATTCTGGTAAAATACAAAATACTTTGTCAATTGCAGTCACTTGATTTATGTCTTTCCTTTTATATCTCTTTTGTGATCATCCCCTTCTGTAACGTATTAAAGGTGCTTTACTATATATATAATGGGAAAGATTCTATTGACATAGCAAAATTTTTTTCGTCTTAAGAAATTGCCAAATGTTTCATATCTTATTTCGTGTTTCCTGTTTCTATTTTTGTCATATATATATATATATATATATATTGTTTTAAATATTTATTATATATTGTTTTTATAATTTTTTTTTTTCTCTTTCCAATTCAGGTTTTTCCAGATGTGAAAGAAGCTACAGCATTAGATTTAATTAGGCATGCTGTGCAGCAAGGTAAGAATAAATATTAAAATTTGTATATATATATATATATATTCTAAGTAAACTAATGAATGATTCTTATTGTTCTTTTTTATTATGGACGTTTTCTTTTTTCTTCTGCTTACATTAATTTATATTTTTTAATAACTCAGTAATTGCATTAATTTCTTTGATCAACTGTATTGGTTTACAGGTAGTCCTCAACTTACACATATTTGACTTTTGAACATTTCAAACATACTTTATATAAATTTTAAAAGCTTAATTTTATTTACATGCATGGCAAAAACATATGTTTTTAATAATTATTTTCTTTATTTTTAATTTAATTTCTTTAATCAAAATATTCTGACAATTTTTTTTTCATATAATTGTTGAAAATGGTCTCTGTAAGTATTATATGTAAAAGTTAATAAAACGTAAAATAATTGTAAGGTAGTATTCAAGTGTTAAGCAAGCACAATTTTGTTTATTTTAGCTTTCTAAAAAGCACCTTTACTTCCTAAAAAATAAATAAACTTAAATAAATAAAATTTAAAATAAAAGAAATACAGCCTTACCTTTAAGGATAAGATTTCTTTTGTTAGATTCAAAATTAAAACAAAAATGATGCTTGTGGAGGTTAATAGATATAATTATTTCAAATTTTAAACTTTCAAATTAATAATCTTTAGACAACAGATTCTGTATATAAATTTTAATATACAGAGAGGGATGATTCATTTTGTGACATTTTTCTAAAGCTTAGTGATTTGCCTGGATTAGTCCTCATATGATTATTCCTCATCTTTATACCTTTCTCATCCTTAATTTTATTCATCAGATTACATGCCTAGCAGCTGTATGTTTACAAATGGGTATTCCATGTTATCTTTAATTCTCATGGTTTTATTATGTGCTTCTCATGTAATTATTAATATAGTAAGACCACAATGATGTAGGCCACAAAAATTACCAGTGCTGTTTTCACATTATTCAGCTTTTTGTGTAAACATAATTAGATGTTTTCCTTATTATATAAATAAAACTCGTACAGAGAGAATATTTGCTTTCAAATATCTGCTTATTATTTTAATCTATTTTGCTATATGTTATTCCATTAGAGTAATATTTTTATCTCTTCCTTTATCTTTTTCAGAAAATATTAAATTGGACCAGTGCAAGTTTTACTTGCACACAAAGTGTTCTGTACATTAAATTTATTAATTACTGACTTCAAAGTACCAAAAATTATTGCTAAAAGAATAATAAGACTTTGTAAAAAACTATACAACAAAAGGTTGGGTATAGCTATATATACTAGTAAAATATAGATGGATATACAATGAACATTCAGAGAGATATAAAGCCTAAATGGTAACAAATATTGCTATTCTTTATAACTTTTTTAGAAACCTTGCCCAAATCTTTTTATGATGACTAAAAAATGAATGAATAACACCAAATTGTATGGAGATGTTGGTTAATACAATGTCAATAATTGTGTTTTTTTGGTATTAGCTTCTTGAATCAATGGTTTTGACCAAAAGTTAAAAAATATTCTGACAGTTCCTTTCAGTTTTGTTTTTTAAGTTGACCTGCAATAGTTAAATTTTGACTTACCTAGTAATGTCTAAGAGATAGGAATATGGTAGAAAGCAAGACAATTGAAAAAAAAAAATATATATATTAACGTTTAGTTGATTTATGACGGTCGATTATCTACTTGAGGGATATAGGCCCTAGAGTGGATTGCCCTCTGTAGGAGGTCTTTCTAAGGGATCCTAACCCGTATTTACAGCAAGGTTCAAAGAAAACCACGGAAAACTCCGAATGATTAGGCTGACGAGCACAACAGGGGTTGGAACCCAGCAACTCCTGTCTACCAGCTTTGAGAGCAGAACTTCTCAGCAAAAAATCTTAAGAAAAAATGTAGACAGTAAATAAAATATCAGAACTATTCAAAGATGATATACTTGTATATGTAAAATGGTGAATATTTCTCACTCTGAAACAAAGACCTTTTACAAAGTTTAAACTTGGTACAGTGCCAACCACACTTCAGGATTAGCTTGCAGAGTTACTCACGAGAAGTCTCCTGTCAATCATATTTGACATAACAGTAGACAATTTTAAGACAATAAAAAAAAAAAAAACGCTCAACAATGCAAAACTTTTTGACTCACTTTTAAATATAAAAGCATGATACTTGGAGGCATGATTATTGATTTGTAATCGAACAGTTTTTTTAATTATAAATGAATTACATACTGAGTTATAAGTTATTGTTGTCTCAAAACTACTGACTTTTAATGTCTTGGAATTATTTGTGGAATCATTTTTCAATAATTGAATTCAATTGAACTGAAAAATGTTGGCTATTTATCACCATGATTCACCTTACCTAAAAGAAAGACATTGTACAAAGTTTAAACTTGGCATTGTGCAAAGAGTCCTTCAAAAGGAGGTTGCAAAGTTGCAACATCGTCTTGGTCTGTGCTACATTTTTCTAGATAAGTTTTTAATTAATATCTTTGTTAATTACTGATAATTTAAAAAAAATTCATTATCAACAATTCTTGGATGATTCTGTGTTGATAAGTCGTACCTGCATTGCTCGTCAACTTCCCCACTGAGTGCCTGCAAAGTAAAGTTTGTGTGTAATGGAAAAATGCAATTTTCTCAAAAACATGTAACCTAGCATAATTGCTACAGTTTTCCTGAAAGATTTTAATATACTCCTAATACCCTTAATTTTTTCATAATTTGTTTCAGTAGATTAAAAAATGAAGGTGGTGAGGAGGAGAAGAGGGCATATTTTTGCATTATATTTTCGACACTATCTCTGAAAATATAAAACCTAAAATTAAGACACATATATTTTTGAATTCGGTGTTACAAGATTTTTCGAACAAGACCCTTATATAATATATTTTTTTTAATTTGAAGTAACTTTATTAGCTTCCTAAATTTTTCTTAAAAATATTTGTGAATGGCTAATAATCTATTAATATGTGGGTCAATAGCCTTTATAACCCTGTCAAGTTTGAACTGTCCATGTTCCATAGTTTTTGAGAAAACATATGTGATACATAAACAGACACATGAGTGATTTTATAATGGTTCCATTTTTACTTTTTAAATACAAAACCCTAAAAATAACTCGCTTTGCCTCCTGAAAATTTATATAAAATATGATAATGTAATACTCTATAACATTGTTTTTAGGGTTTTATTCATCTCACGAAACCCTAATCATCTCACTTCTCTGTCTGTTTGTCTATCTGTCTGTCCGTCATAGCATTTGTACTCGGAAATTATATAAATTAGAGACTTGAAATTTTGTGTATTTACAGCTGAATATCTCCTGTCACATGACAATTTGATGACAATTCATAAAATTTTGAATACAATAGAAATTAGCATTGATAGTAATTAAAAACTCATTAAATTATCTTAAAAGTACATTCTCACTTAGATTTCTACCCTCTATTGTGAGACTACCTAGATATCTTCTTTCACTGAGACCTCGAGACAGGCTATCAATTTTCCCCTCAAAGTGATAAAACCGCAGTCAATTAGCATTGTTTCGGGCTCTACAAAATTATTAAAAATATTGCATTTGCTGATTTGAAATTTACACATCTATGCATAGATTTGAATAATGAATACAAATATGTAATTTTTATAAAAATAGGATGCTAATTACCAAACATATTAATTAAATGTTTTTTTTTTCAAGTGAAAAATGATTATTGCTTTTATACACGTGCCGCTTTTAGACAATTGATAGCAGTTGCGATGGAAGAAAGATTTTAACCATAGATAAAATTTCGAGTACTGACAGATTTTAAGGTATATATAAATTTTTAAAACTATATAAAATACGGATTTGAAATTTGGTTTTTATACCCAAAACCACGTGTCGATTAAAATTTTCCAAAAATTGAAAAAATCCAGAAATCCACGCAACGTCTTCTCCCAAACAGTGCAGATTTCTGTCTCTCTACTGTATATAATGTTGTTTTTAGGGTTTTGTTCATCTCATGAAATCCTAATCGTCTCACTTCTTTGTCTGTTTGTCTGACATTCGTACTCAGAAACTGCATAAGTTAGAGACTTGAAATTTTGTGTACTTACATCTGAATACCTCCTGTCACACGACAAATCATAAAATTTTGAATACTATGGAAATTAGCAGAGGTGGTAATTAAAAATTCATTAAAGAAGCTTAAAAGTATATTCTCACTTAGATTCCTACCCTCCATTGTGAGACTACCTAGATATTTTCTTTCACTGCGACCTCGAGACAAGCTATCAATTTTCCCTCAAAGTGATAAAAACCGCAGCCTATTAGCATTATTTCAGCTCTACAAAATTATTAAAAATATTGCATTTGCTGATTTGAAATTTACACATCTATGCATAAATTCGAATGCTGAATACAAATATCTAATTTTTATAAAAATAGGATGCTAATTACTAAACATATTAATTAAAAATTATTATTTTTTCAAGTGAAAAATAATTTCTTTTTATACAGGTGTGCAGCTTTCAGACAATTGATAGCAGTTGAGACAGAAGAAAGATTTTAATCATAGATAAAATTACGAGTACTGGCAGATTTTAAGGTGTATATAAATTTTTAAAACTAACTATATAAGATGCGGATTTGAAATTTGGTTTTTATACCCAAACCCACATGTCGATTAAGATTTTCCAAAAATCGAAAAAATTGACATACAAGTTTTTTTTTTTACAAACAAATTATTTTTTTTTTTCTTTCAGATGCGAAAGATTAAAAATAATAATAATAAAAGAAAATAATGCTGATGTTAATTAAATACCTCACTCACAAATTTTAACATGTGTTAAAATTTTTAAAACTATATAAGATAGGGATTTGAAAATTTGTATATATACGCAGAGTCATATTCTATTTTAGAAAATTGAAAAATTGACCAGTAACTTTTTATTTAAAAAAAATTGTTTCTTTTACTTTCAGATGTGAAAGATAAAAATATAAATAAATAAGCAATGCTGATGATAATTAAATACCTCACTCACAAATTTTAATGCATATTCAAATTTTTAAAACTGTATAAGATTGGGATTTGAAAATTGGTATATATATGCAAAATCATATTCTATTTAAGAAAATCGAAAAAATTGACTGGTAAATTTTTATTTTATTAAAAAATTTTTTTTAATGGAAAACGAAATTTATTTGAATTTATTAATTAAAGGATAAAGTGTTTTGTAAAGAATATTAAACTAAACCCTTTGTGCGATCTTCGATCATACTTACCCACTTGTTTATTAGCCCTAAGTTAATTTTTTATATGGTTAGCATACATTTTTGTGTTTATTTTGTTTCAGATCTCCGTTGAAGATTCCATTTCTTGACTGCCATTAAGCAATTATATTTTTAAATGACAACTATTTACAAATTTAGTAGGTTGTATGCTAAAATTTACACTATGCTTGTGTTATATTTCTTATCATAATGTACTGTGCCTTCTCATTAATATTATTTTTCTTATGGATATCATTATTTTGATAATTTATTTTAACAATAATTATCAGTGTGATTAATTTGTTTAGTTTTCAAGAAATTTATTTATTCTTATATTTAATATTTTGTCTTTATTTATATTTAGCTAATAAGTTATCATCGTTGGTGAATGATGGTTTGAACCTTGTAGAAGACCCACATATCCCGGAGGCTGCTGGTGAGATTATTTTTCTATGTAATTTAATTTTCATAAAAGTACAATATCTTATCTTTTTTAACTGATTTAAACAGAGGTTACTCAGTGGACAATATTCCATGTCACAATAAGTATAAATATTAACTGTTATTGGCTTACAAATCTAAAGAACATCTGCTTAAATATGTTTATGGCAATTTTAATATATACATTTAGTAAGTCTAAAAAATCACCTGTTTACTATTGTCCATTGACAGTGTACATTTTTATGTACACTCTCCTAATTTGATAATTCAATTTTGGTTTTAAAAAAGCTTGTTTTCCTGCTGCTTCAAACTCTGGGTTTCTTACAGGTTCCCAAGCCTTCTGTATTATATATTATTTACAATATCTTGTTATTTCTTATATTATTTGCTTCTATATTATTCCTATAAATTTTGTTTGTATTTAAAAAACTGAATGTCTCTCTGTTTAATTGGTTATCTGTCTCTTATATGTTCTATTTTTTTAGGGTTTTGTTCATCTCACGAAACCCTATTACTCCCGCTCTGTTGTCTGTCCGTCACAGAGCCATTCTCAAAAACCATGTAACTTACAGAGTTGAAACTTTGTGTATAAATCTGAATACATGCTATGAAGAGCTCAAAATATTAAAATTTGAAAAATGTGTATTATTCTAATAAATAGAGATAAAAAACCAAAATTCTAACAGCCTTTTCCTATCCAATTTAAACATTTTTCGTTATAGCAGATGCCAAAAATTAAAAATCCATGATGAAATTCCTTCTACAATAATTAATTTTCTATCAGACGATTTCCACGTGAAAAATGAAAACGAAATAAAAAGTTTCACCCATTGAAAAAAAGATTAATATGAAATAAAATTGATTGACGTCATAGTGGTAATAAAACTGAAAGATTTCTCAATAATACAAGGAGTATGAGTATGTGTAATGTTCACAAAGCAGATTAATATCACGTCATTAGAGAATTAAAAAGAAAATATGACGTCATATTGGAAGTTTATCGCTATCGGGCTGGTTTAGATATACGAAAAAACGAGAAAAATTGACCGGTAAATTTTTACTTTATAAAAAACATGACTTTTTGGGTTGCTAAATGAACTTTATTTGGATTTATTAAAGAAAGGATAAAGTGTTTTGAAAGGAATATTAAACGAAACCCTTTGAGCGATCTTCGATCACACTTACCCACTTGTTTTCAAATATTCTGACTACTATGACATTTTTTGTATGTTGTTCACAACAGTATTTTTCCTTTTGAAAATGATAATTTTATTATGCATATTTTTTTATATGCATGAAAAAATCAAATATATTATCTAGGAGCACGGCAGAAAAAAATGAAGTTTGGAGCACCAGAAGATCTACTAAAATTGCAGAGTAGTTTTGATAGTATTAAACTTATTGTAATTATAATACAGTAACATAATAACAAAATAATAACAAAAATACAGTAAAAGCTCAACTAATCGGCACGCTCGGGAAGTGCCGATTGTTCAATACTTGAAAAGTCCGGATATTTGAGCGCTACGAAATCTGTCATGAGAGAGAGGGGGGGGGCATCAATGTAACAGTGAAAAAGGAAAATAATTTTTTGGCCTATTTTCCTGTCATTGGGAAGTCGATCAAATAATTCTTTTATTATTATTAAATTTGCATTTGATAAAGTTAGTTTTGACAAATTAAAAGTAAAAGTAAACAATTTTTTGTGTTAGGATGTTATGTCTAAATTTACTTATTAATCTTTTATAACGTTACATTATTTATAATTAGACATCTCACAAAGATTTTAATTTGGGTCTAAGAAGATTAACAGATGCTGCTCTTTATGTACTAATAAAGTAAATCTCAACTTGGGAAATAACAAAACTGATGAGGTTAACTAATCAACTAGACTTTTAAAGGGCACTGCGCTCTGCTCTTTTTCCTTAAAATATAAACTTTGTGCCCTGTAAATAATAAAAAAAAAAATGGTGCCCCTTTTTTCTTTCCGGAAAAAGCACGTGGACGCTTGGAAAATTAAATCTGTATGATTCTTCATTTGTGTTACCTCAATTACACCCGCATTACGCAGGCCAAAAAAGGTGCAGCAACCCACCGTAATAATGATGCAAGCTGATAATGTCTAATTTCACCTCTCCAATCTCCATAAAAACAAACTACAGTTGTCAGCATTTTATTTTTGGAGTAGCTCAGATAGTAGGCTTTTTTTTTGGGGGGGGGGGGGGGGGGGGATCTAATTTTCTGAAAACTTATTGTATTTAAGTAGAAATTTGGTAAGCGGCCTAATTTATTATGATTTGAATTTGCTGAAAATTTTAACATGATCGGACAGTTAAAAACTGATATATATTTAATAAAAAGTAAGGAAATGAAAAGGGTATCATTTCGTTCTTTCTTTAATTATTATTATTTATGTTTGCCGTTTATTCTGTTGAAAAAATATTTTTCCTTGGCAGCCGGCTGGGAAGAAAAAGTTTGAACTGATAAACATTCAAGATTAAAACAAAAACAAAAGAAACTAACTTACTCGTATCTAATCCGAACACTTTCAATTATAAACACTACTGCGCAATTGAAGAAAAAAAAAACCCCTTTGATATCTGAAATGATAGGAATGACCATATATCCCATCCCAATTTTTAGAAAACACAATGTAACTTTCCTCCCTCCTCCTGCTTCCTCACTTGACTGTTCAGTTTTTGGAAAAGATGTAAAAAAGGTACTTTTTCTACCATTTAATTGCTCCCCACCCCTTGATCCAGTTTTGCCAAGAACAGAAGGATTAATTAGTCTTTCTTCTTTCCTCGCATCATCCTTTCCCTTCCCCTCCTCATCTCTTTCTCCAGGAAAACAGCTGACGGATGATTGCTGACTATGACACAACATGAAGCTATTCTGTGCCATTGAGCTATATTTTTTATTTACTCTGTATTTTTATTTTATAACATTCACTGTCATGGACATACGTAGATTTGTTTTATGCTGAATCAGTCGCTGTGATAATTTGAGAATGCTAACAGTAAAGTTCCTAAAATAGCAGTAACAATTTTTCAACTGTTTATGGCAACAGAAAAATAAAAGAGCTCTATGAATTTTTCTGGTTAGTTGAATGCCAGATAATCGAGCTTTTACTGTAGTAAAATTTTTTTCACATACGTGATGGAGGAGCAGATTAAAGCCACAGTTTTATCAACCAGTATAATTGCAGGAAGAGGGAAAACCAATAGGATTACAAGAAGAGAAAAGTGGCAACCAGTATGAAAATAGCATATGTAAATTGAGAAAAAAGAGCTTTTATAGAAATCTTCTAAAAATTTGGCATTTGGGTCAACAGCAAAGTCTCAATTTAACATTTTTGTAATTGTAATGGATAGCAAAGCTTGTGATATCTGTCATATCTATGAGCAAAATTCCATTATTATTTTTAGGCATAAGATTACCATTGGTAGATTTTCTGATGCTCCAGATATTTTCATATATTGCTATATATATATTCAGTCCCAAATCTCATGTCATTTTCACATATAAATTGTTCATAAATATTAATATAAGTATGTTTGGTAATTATTTTTTAAATTACAATGAAATGTTTTTCTTTTTCCTTTTTTTTTTTTAATTGCATGTGTTTTTGTCATTGGAGAAAAAAAGTCAATTTCTTTGTTGCAGCATCTGAAGATGAAGGGACTAGTTCTTTACCTTCAGTAGATCCTTCAGAAAAATCCAGCCCTTTTAGTTATTTCTTCAGGCCTCAAGGAGTATCGCACCAAACTTTGATGCCAGTATCCAGTTCTTTGAATACCTGTTTAATGCAATTGATGGTAAGTTTTAATTTTTATTCCTTCATTAAGATAAATCATTTTGTTTTTTCTTCTTTCTAAACTAATTTTTTTTTAATCATTTCTGCTTGCTATTTGCCTTGAAGTCGTTAATTACGTGATTTCAGTTTAAACAAAAATTCTTTTTATATCCATTTATGCTGAAAGTTTCAGAATTTGTTTTTCTGAGTTTGTGTTTGACATTTATTTACATTGTTAGAAAAAATGTAATTTATGGTAAGTAGACAAACGTAATACAGTAAAACTTGCTGAAATGGAACAGATTAGGGAAAAAATATTTTAATCAGATTTTTCTCTTCGCAAGTACACTGTCTCTTGTAATTGTATTGCATTCTTTTCACTGGGACTATAAGATTTTTTCCAAAGTCTCATTCCTTTTGTGAATTATATGGTGTTCTTTCATTTTCACAAAAAGGGAACATAACCAAATTTTCTAGCCTGTAACTAATTGAAGAATAATGTTTGTATTTCCTATTTCAGCACTTTGGCATTACTATTAGTGAAAAAAAAATTACAAGTGTGAGTTGTAATGTGCTAAAATTGTTTTTATTCGTCTTCAGATACTTATAAAACATATGAAAATTTCTGGAGTTGTTTAAAATAATACCGAGTGTCCTAAAAGTTCCCATACTGATAACATATGTATCATATGTACGTGCAATCTCTATATTTCAATTTTCACCAAATATTATAGACGCTTACCAGTTAGGTTGTTAAATGAATTTCTGAATTTAGATTTTATTCGATTTAGGGTGCTAAAGCCTCTTTCACAATGTACACTTTTACTCCTTCACAAGGATTAAAAGGGTTTACTTCTTTACCTGAAGGAGTAAAAGTGTTAACTCCTCACACTTTTACTCCTTCACTCCTTCAAGGTACATTTTTACTCTTTCACATGGAAACCTTGGTATTTTCTTTGATTGAATTTAGATTTTATTCGATTTAGGGTGCTAAAGCCTCTTTCACAATGTACACTTTTACTTTTATTGAAGTATGTAATATACATTGAAATTTCAAACCCATGTCCAAAGTTTGAAAAGAAAACTATCGATTCATTTCTTCTATTACACAAGAAATGTAGGTTGGTTTTAAATTATCAAGTCCTAATTTCTGTCATTTGCAAGGATCAACTAGTCTGTTGTTTCTTAAAAGTTTTCTTGGAGTTTGGAATTTTTTTTCTTCGTGTGCACCATAAAATCTTTGCAGTTATTCTAATCTCATTTTTGTTTAGTGCTGACACTAAGTCAATTTGACAGGGTGCAGCAACCGTTGTCATTTACTCCCTTTTTTGGTTCTTTTCTCTTTTCGGTCGTAGGAAAAAATTGTGAATTTAGTCAATTGGTTAACCCTTTAACGGATAAAGCACTTCAATTGTTAAGATGTTGAAATAAATGATTGACACCGGAAATTATGAACAAATTTATTTTTATATAATAAAAAAGCGATATTTCGCATAAATAATAAAAGAAAAACATTTCTATTAAAATTCTGCTGTCATTATTGAGTTTCGTAATTAAAGTTTTGTGGTTTCGTGGGGAAACCAATGAACGTTAAAGGGTTAAGGGAATAAAATAATGAAATTTGTTGTACGTATGAACATAGAAATAGATAGAGACTTCTAACGAAATAGTGTTAATATTGATTTGGGACTTTAGAAATAAATGGCAGCCGGTGTACAACTGTGCTAAAGTAACGCCACCTACAAACAACAATATGTAAACATACCATTGAATAAATCTATGATATGCCTACCAGGCGATGGCTGTCAAGCAGATGATTTGAAAAAGCAAGCGAACTAACACAACTGTCCTACACAGACATTGTATTTGAAACATTTTTTGAGGTACAATTTTCTTCTTCGAAAGGCTATTTCATTAGCAGTCCTTATCTATTTCTATGTTCATGGTCAAAGGGTGCAAGTGGACGAAATACATCCAAAATGTGAGAACGAGCGCTGTATTCATACGCCGCCAAATTGAATTTGTTTTCTCTTTCACGTTTCCTCCCTTGCACTTACTTCCTGTTTCCCCTGCCTGATCGCGCGCACCAAAGCAAAGAGCGTCAGAATGGGGCGGGGTCATGTGAGATCTCGGGAGCAACGCCGTGTGTTGACTTTCTCCTGCAGCTTCGATCGTTGTGAGTTTCGTCGCCGATTCAGCGCGTATCAGCGAATTGCGGGAGAAAAAGAAATTGAAGCTGCGTGAAGATTTGGTCTTTGGTGAATGGAAAATTCTCTTTTGCGAATTGGCAACACTGCTAAGCGCGATCGGCGCTTTCGTTACTTCTGACACAACACATGGCAATTTTTTGTGGATTGTTGCTTGCATCGTGTTGATTTCTGCTTAGTTTTTTTTGGATGAGATTTCACCATTTTACTAAGGCTGGGATATTTGTTGTTTTTGAAAACATTGGACCACTAAATATCTAAAGGTATAAGTTGGCCTGAATTATCAACAAGAGATGGCAGGCTTAGATCAACTTGATATTGGTGAACTTCCAAAGCATAAGATTCTACATCCTCATTTGTTAACGCATTTGTAATTAATTGTGGTAGCTTCTGCAGCCTCTGAAGTGTGATTTCATGCCCTCTTCCAGTTGGGTCAATGGACGAAATGCATTTTAATAGAGGACTGGATAGTGGTAATTTTTTTGTCAGTATTCGGCACATTTTACATAGGCATTTTTGGCTTTTATGATGAACTCTTCTTTTATCTGATCATCAGGGCCTTTTGAAATTACAAATTGAGTTCCAGCCCCAATAAACATTATTTTCAAATCTAAATGATTTGATTCATTTACCACATCAATATTTAGAAGTCCTTTTGAACTTCTAATATGTAGCAGTTCCTGTTTCATGAAACAAGCCAAAAAATCTAAAAATAACTGCTTTTGTTCATCATAAACTTTATGAATAAGCAGTTCTTTGGTTTGGAAAAGACAAACATACCTTTTTAATAAAAAAAGGTAATGCTGCAATATAAAAATGTAAATTCATCAGAGTCTTCCTCCTGTAGTGGAACAACTTTTTAGTGATACGTTCTTTTCCTTTTTTACCATCATCAGTCATCAGTTTTATTGATAACTTGCTATGGATTTCTCTCACTGCTGCTTTTTCACAAGAGTCAACACTTTTTTGCTTGTAAATGGCACAAATTGTGGAAAAGTACACAGTTTTATCATTTTTGTTAAGGAAGGCATAATACAGAATGGTAATTGCATCCAACAAGTGAAGCATGTTCATTGCAGCATCATAACATGATAACCAACGATGAGAAATCATATCAGCAAATGAAACATACTTTATGTTTAAAATAGAACATACCTCTGAAAGTAATTCTTTAATATCCACCGGCCATTTCAGATCATTAAAAATTTCTTTAAGAGCTTTTCGAGCCAGTTATCGAATGGCAAACAAAACTTTTTGCATGCGTTGTGTACATGATGACATGAATCGCCATCAATATCAAGTAAATGAGGCGCTTTTTGCTGTCTTATCCTTGTCTCGAGCCCACTTTTTGTTCTCCGCATAACGTTGCAGGAATCCATCAAGACTGACATGAGGTTTTCCCAAGGAATTTGGTAGCATCAAAAACCTTGGTTAACTCATTTTACAGTCTTTCAGAAGTCACAGTGGTGACGCTTAAGGATGCAAGATGCTCAATAACAACTCTGTTCAGAGATGGGCAAAAATAGCTCATTAAAATTGCTAGAACAAGAACTCTCATATGGTTATTACTTGTGGATTAGTCTATATTTAAGGAAAACTTCATCTTTTGTAAATTTGACAGAGTTTCTTGAAAAAATGTGTTTGCAACACCATATCTCATTTTGTAGGCTGCACAATTTCTTTTTAATGAGAGGTGATTTAGTGTTTTCCTGTCTTCTGCTAGCGTTTTGCCAACTTCAACTAGAACAGGAGCCATGGTTAATGGCAAATTATGTTCTGCAAGAACACCTAAAATTAAAGCCTCTGAATTTGATATTCTGTCACAGATGGGGACATTAACTTTAGTTGGAGCAGCATTTGTGACTGATGATGATGAACCTGAAGATGTTGATGGATTACAAGGGAAAAAAGTACTTGGCAAAGAATAGTTGTCATCTTTAAAAAAAACTTTCTCCGCATGCTTTTTTGACTTTAAGTGGTCGGATATTGCAGAAAATCCTCTTTTACCGTAATACTGGAGATCAGAACAGAGACTACAAATTGTTTTACCACTCACATCACTCACAAAACCTGGAAATGTCATAGAAATTCATTGCTAATTTGGAATAGACACCTTGAATATGTCAGAAAAATATTTAGCAGCTATTTCCAAGTGAGTGTAATAATTTACTCTTATGAAGTGTTTTGAAACAATTTTTTTTAATTTTGATAATAATGAACTTGTTTTTTTGTTTACTTTATGCAATTAACATTTCTCTAATTAGACATGCAAATTTAAATGTGTAAATTATAAAAAATATTACATATTTAAATTTGCATGACCAATTATATTATAACTTTATTGGTTGGGGGGGGGGTTGCATGAGGGTGTAAAATTTCAGCTTTTTTTTTGGTGGGCTTGTACCATGTCTGATCAATATGTAGCAAGAAGAAGCAGTGAAATTCGTCAATTGTTTGTGAAAAATATTGCGATATTCGTCAATCGGTTGCAGAGAAAACGCGATATTCGTCGATCTGTTGTGGGAGAAAAAAGTTAAATTCGTTGACTGATCGTGGAAAAATCGCGAATTTTGTCAAACTGCTGTGGAAAAATCGCGAATTTTGTCAAACTGTCTCAAAAAAATGTGAATTTTGTCAAACTGTCTCAGAAAAATGCGAATTTTGTCAAACTATTGTGGAAAAAATGCAAAATTTGTCTAACTGTCGTGGAGGAAAAAAAAATGCAAAGTTTGTTGATCAGCTGCAAAAAAAAAATGCGAATTTCGCTGATCGGTTGCAGGAAAAAATCACTAAATTTATCGATTGATTGCAAAAAAATTAAATAATGCAAATTTCTCCAGAAAATGGAGAAATTTTTTGGACAGGAGGTTCTCGCCCGTGATATTTTTTTGGGCAGGATTTCAAAATTTTTGGCATGAATCCTGCCCTGATAAATGAGGATTGACCGTCGCCTAAATGAAACCATGCCTCTTCAGAGAAAAATGTTTTTTCCAAAATCTTGATGTTGCGAATAAATCTTCGAAACCACTGGCAATAATGAATCCGCTTCTTAATGTCTGATGGCTTTATCTCTTGTACCATTTTTACACAATAATGAAAAACTCTTAAAGCCTTATGTGTCAATCCATAAGATGCACCTATTTCTTATGCCAAACGTCTCACGGATTTCTGAGAAGTTTGCAATGTCCTTCATTCAGTGTTTTGCAGAAAGGCTTAGTGTAACAACTTTCGGCATTCTACTCCTGTGCTTGTCTTCCACCGAATCTGTATTACGAAATCGTTGAGTGAGCCGATATATATCTTTACTCGATATTGCATCATTTAAATATTTATTTCTACAAACATCTTTCCAACTTTCATACAATTTACATTCAAAATAAATTTCAAGCAGTGCAATTCTCTGATTGCCTGACAAACTCATTTCACTGTGAAAAACAAAATAACATAGAACTTTATTCTTGCACCAATTGAACACAAAAAGAATCAAATGATAAAAACTCTAGAATTGATGCAATGATAAGCAGACAATAAAATTTAATATTTAAAAAATAAAAATCATGAACAATGAGTTATTTAAGTTAGAGTTTGGGAACTTTTAGGACACATCATATATCCCAGCATCAGTGAATTGGCAAACTTTATGCTCATGATCAGTGACTCTTAATATCATCTTCCACAGACCTTTTTTCACATTCTCTCTCATCACAGTCCTACTAGATGTAAGAGTGAAAGCTAATAATCTTTAGAATATTAAGTATGGAATATATAAAATAATTCACCAATTTTTACAAATTTTTAAGAGTATTGGGTCATTCCATGTCAAATGAACCAGTGACTCAACCTGACCATTTTAAGATTTTGATGAAAGTTACAGGAATCATTCTCCCTGATGATATAAATGAGAATATACTTTTATTATTTTTTTACCTCAGTAAATTTTCATACAATTAATTAGAAATTTTTTTAAAAATTATCAGATTTGGCTTGTATAAATGTTTTTTCAATTTTGAATTTCTCAAGTTCTATCAGGCGTAGACAGTTGTTTGACCCCTCATTTTAAAGATAATTTCATAAGGTTTAATTTGATATGCAAGTTGACTATGCTTGGTTTAAAAAAGTAAATTTAATTTAAAATTTTTAAATTAAAATTTTTTTAAAATAGTGTTTTTTTTTAATTTTGAAAAAAAAAATATTTTTTTTTCTAACATAATAAACTTTAAATTCTGAAAATTTTAGAGTGGGATCTCAATTGGATCAGCAGTTATGTTAAAAAAACTAATGTTAAACACCAATCGGGGCTGGTATTTAAAGTTGGCACCTGCACCAACTTTATGATTGTGTTGAAATAGTATTTTTTTATTCATTTTAAACATTATTTTTTTATAACTGCTGATCCCATTGAGTAGTGTTCACATTTCTTTTAAAAAAGGGCAGGGTGCATTTATAGAAAAGGGCACTTTTTGTCTTGTGAAAGGGCACTTTTTGTTAAGTGAAAGGGCACTTTGTTCAGTAAAAAGACACATTCCGTACCTTCCACTGGATTATTTGTTAGTACTGCATACATAATCAAGATTGACTGGAATTGAGCTATATTTTTAAGAATCTCATATAAAATAAAACTTTACTTTCCGAACATCCTACTTAAAATTTTGGCTAGGATCTGAAAAGAATACATTTCTTTTACTAGTATGAACTCTGATTGTGTATTGAATCATAGAATCTCATTGTAAGTATACTATGTAGAGAGCGCATCCAATGAATTGTTTTCACCTACAAGAAGTAGAGCCAACATACCCGTGTGATGTGATGCATTTGGCGATGTAAGGTTACTAGCAGCAACACTAGTCTTGTCATTTTATTGCAGCTCTTGGCAAGGGTGTGGTATTTTTGCATAATGCTGTTGCTGTAATAAGTTTGGATGCATATTTTTATGTAATGTTGACAAATTTAAATTAGAGATAAAACATAATCAAGAGGGAAAGTATTTTGTTCAACAAGGTAAATCATATTCAATGTTTGGAATAGCATAGTTGAGATCTATTCCAACAAATGATCCGGACATTTTTCGCTCTGTTGAAATAAATGTCAACATGGAATAAATCTCAACTCTCATTGAATTGGAGAGATAAAAACATTTATAATTTTATAAACAAGCCAGAGAAAGAATTATTTAAACAAATTGAATTTAGCATACTTTTTAAAAATTTGTTAAGTTAAATTAATAAATGAGAATCATTTTAAGAAAAAAAAAAGTTGAAACATAAAAAAATACACTTAAAAATAAATAGTATCATAGTTGTATTGATATAGTCTTAAGATTTTTTAAATATTAAAAAATAATAATGCAAAATAAATACATACTGATGAAAGATATCATTTGTTTGCTTTTCTTTTACATCATAGGCAAAACAGCTTGTTACCATTATATTTTTGAGCTAAGACTATCATGATCATGAAACGGTCTAATATCGTTCATAAAAACCAATAGTACTATTATGCTGAGTGGGATGCTTTTATACCAAGTCATATGATTTCATCTTGGCTGGAGAATGTGTAAAGAGATTCTCTCTCTAACATATAGTTACTCTGAGCATAGAACACACAACTTATTGAAAAAAAAAATACATAAAATAAAATATGCTACCTAATTATTGCTTTCTTTTATCTTTTCAAAAAAGTTTTAAACCTATTCTACACGAAATATGAACCATTACAATGTTTTATAACATATTTATAGGTTTAATACTAATAAATAGAAAATAATTTATTCTAAAGATAGCAACACAAATTATATGGAGGTAATTTAATAAATTAAATGGAAAAAAAAACTACAAAATTGACAATTTAATGGAGATTTTGCAATACATTATAGAAAAAATGTACGATACTTTTTTTTAATCTGCCAATGTTTGACAGCAGATATATAATTTGGTTCTCCATTTAATTTGATCATTAACAAATTGTCAGTATTTTTTACCTTCAGTCTGTTTCTGTGATCAGTTAAAATTAATGTCACTTGAGAAAATACTCTTTCAACCTCAGCTGTGGATAGTGGCAAAGTTATTGGTATGTTTAGTAGCATCTGAACCAGTGGAAACCTGTGTCCAATTCGTGCCTCTGATTTATACAAGATCTTGGATAAATTTTGTATCGACAGATTCTCAGATTTAAAGTCTGGATTTAAGTAGACTGATTTAAAATCATCCCATTCTACTAATAAGTCATCTTTATTAATATCAAAATACTCAGCCAATTCTACCATTTCAGATGTACCATAATTTGTGGAACAGTCTTCTTCTTGGGCCTGTCGGAGATCTAATATGCCAAGTGAAGAAATTATTGATACATTTTCCATTCTTTCAGAAATATTTTGAATGAGTGTATCAATAAAATGTGTCGTTTGCTTTTTAAAAAGGTTATTGGCAATCTCTCCAACAGGAGCTGGAATACCAAGTTTCCTTGCTTGTTCATCCAACTTGTTGCAAAATTCACCTCCAGGCATTCTTTTTAATTTTTCTAATGACTTTTGAGCCACTGCCACCTTTCCCTCAATGGCAGATAAATCCACTTCTCTTCTTTTAAAAAATAAGGTAAGTTTTTTAATTACTGCCAATGTATCACACATGAAATGAACCCATTGGAAAAAATCATATGATTTTAAATTTTTTAGCAAACCTTGGGGAGTAGGCCCTTTTAATTTATTGTTTGAATTTTCGGCAGCAACTGCATTTTCCAAATCAACTATTATATTTTGAAAGTTGACTCTTATTGAATTAATGGCCTCTTCATGTGAAAGCCATCTTGTAAAACTCACCCGTTTCAGTTTGGTGAATTTTCCCTTATTCAAAATATTTTGAACTTCAGATAAACTCGAAGATCGGACTGAGCTGTTTTTATAATATTTATAAAGTGCTTTAACAGTTTCATCAAATTTTTGTAAGGATGAATTTTCCTCATAACTATCTTTGGCTGCTAAGGAAAGGCGATGGTTATGACAGTGGATTGTTATGATTTTTGGATTTTTATCAGTGACTTTAGTTGCAACACCATTGATTTCACCTACCATTACGCGAGCACCATCACTACCAAAACCTGACATTTTGTGAAATCCACCACATTCATTAATTATTGGCGAAATAGCTACAAAAATAGTTTCTGCAGTACCATTTGGAATTTGAACATCCTTCAGAAATGATACTATAGGATTTCCATCCTTTATATATCTTGCAGAAACAGCAAGATGTTTCCTTTCAGTCTTGTCTGTTGTTTCATCTGCCATCAGTGAGAAGCATGGACTGCTCTGAACAGAATCAATTATAGACTCTCTCCGAGTTTCTGCCATGGATGATATAAATTCATTGATTGTTTTGTAACTTGTGTATGAGGCAGTTGCATCTTTTGTCTTTTTTAAAGGGGCCAATATCAGAGATTCTAGTTCCTCAATACAAAATTCAATAAATGGTCGGAATATTGTAGTATGTGGAATGTTATGATTGATTAAAAAATTTAAACATTTCATAGCAGACCCTACAGCCTTGAACATTGGAGAGTCCTCGGAACATTTTGCTTGTGCTGCATTTGCCTCATTAATTAGAGTGGTTTCAATAGATATTGCATTGTTATGCATTTCTGATATAGCATGGTTTTTTATCTTGTCTAACCGTACGGTTGCGGTTCCTCGTGTTATCCAAAGGGAATTTTTATATCGGCTGTCATTTGAAAGATGGTCTTTACAAAGTTAACAGTAAAGCAACTCTTTGCCTTCACTAATATCACATTGTATCCAAGGAAATTCTGTCCTCCATTTAGTTTCAAAACCAACTTTATGCCCATGTCCTTTCTTTTTTTTCGTTGCTTCATCATTTGGAATTTGACCCTGTGAAGCAGTTCCTTCATCAGTTGAATTTGATGCACTTTTGCATAGAGATGCATCTTCTGAAGCACTTGAAACAAAGCAGTCTTCAACCATAATCAACTCTTCTGCTCCATTACCATGTAGAGTAAGCACATTTTCAGAAGAAGCAGCATTTTCTAAATTTGATGCAGTAGTACAACCTTGATCTGTTACTTTTTCAGTTCTATCACAAATAGTTAAAAGTGATTCTGACTTCTCAGCAGCATCAAAAGTGTGACCATCACCATCTCTTATAGCAGTTTCTGTAAGGACATTTGGCTTTTCTGCATCTGACTTTACTACTGCACTCTAAAAAACAAAATGTAGATATATAATATTGATATTGCAAATGGTAACTTGTATAAGGCATTATAATTATATAAACATTAATATAGAACAGACACTATTTTAAAAGTAAATTTTAATCTAATTTCAAATCAAACATTCATCAAATTTGAAAAACATTTATTTTCTATGTTTTAAATATACCATATAAAGCATAACAATGGCGGATCGATGCAGGGTTTTTTTTCTTGAGGCCCATTTTGTGAAAAAAAAAAAATGTGAAATTTATCATATTTTTGTGAAAAATAACATTTTGTTACGAAAGATTAAATCCAGCTAATCAAATTCAAATCATGCATATTTAATAATAACTTCTTTAAATCTTTCCTCTCTGGTGAATTGGTTTTCTTTGCAAATTACACATTTTAAAACCTAACAAAATAAAAATAATTAATGGCGAACATGTTTTTATGGAATAATGGAATTTTGTGAAGGGTGCCCTTTTTTATGAAGAGTAATTTTTTTTTTTTTTAAGAGCCTGTTTTATTAAATGGATTTTTGTGATGGGACCCTAAATAGACCACAATTTTTTCCTGGATCGACCCTTGACAGCACATATAACACAGAGACTACCAAATCAGGTTTAAAATATTTCAAAGTAAAGATTAAAATAAGGAATTTTGATTAGTAGCTACTGGCCAGAATGATATTTTTTTTTAGTTGCCAGTTACTGGCTAGTGAACCTTTTCAACATTTTAAAGTATGAAAATATCTCGTAATAATGTTTAAGATTAAGTCCCGAGGGGGGGGGGGGGGGACATTTTTTATCAACAAAATATCTTTTTTTCTGAAAAATTTTAATTAAAATTAATTTTAAAATGTGTTAATATTAAATTTTGAGATTTTTTTTTTACTTATTTATTTGATTTTTTTTAATTTCTTCATCGGAAGTTGTCTACCCCCCCCCCCCCCCCCTTTTTCAAAAAAAAAATCTGGCTACATTACTGGGTAATAGTACTTTCTTTTAGCATTTTGCCTGTGAAACTATTTCTTTGAAGAAAGTATTATATAATAATAAAATTAAATGAGATGCATGAAATATGTGTTTCTTATTTCACACGTGAAACTGAAAATCAAAATAAAATGTTCATTTAAAATTTTTTATTAAATCATATTTTTATTAAAAATTAATGTTATAGAATAATTTATTTTTAAATGCTGTACAATTATTTGAAAAACGAAAGTGGATGCAGAGAGATGCAGCAATGTGAAATCAGGAACACAGAGCTGCCAACTGCTACGAAAAAATCGTAGTTGCTACGATTTTCAGCCAAAAACTACGATATTACGAAAATCTGTCTAAAACTACAATTTTCTGGGGGGAAAAAAAAAAAAAACAAGTGAATTTCGTCACAGGATAGCTCGAAAAAACGCGAATTTTGTCACATGATCACGTAAATTTCGTCGCAGGATTGTGTAAAGAAACGCGGATTTCGTCAAAGGATCGCGAAAAAACTGCATATTTCGTCAAAAAATCGCGAAAAAACGGCAAATTTCGTCAAAAGATCGTGAAAAAAAAATGGCAAATTTCGCCAAGAGTTCGAAAAAAAACCGCATATTTCGTCAAAAGATCTTGAAAACGGCAAATTTCGTCAAAACAAACACGAAAAAACGGTAAATTTCGTTAAAAAAAAACGAAAAACCTCAAATTTCGTCAAAGGATCGTACAAAAACCATATATTTCGTCAAAAAATCGTGAAAAAACGGCAAATTTCGTCAAAAGATCGCGAATAAACCGCAAATTTCGTCAAAAGATCGCGAATAAACGACAAATTTCATCAAAAGATCGCGGAACAACGCATATATCGTCAAAGGGGTGCGGAAAAATAACACATAGTTAGTGGCGGGAGTGGATTCCCCCTCCCCCCCTTATTGTAACTTGTAACCTTTCAGAAAATTTGTTGTGAATTTCAGAAAAAAACAATTTTTACTCAGAATTACCCCTGATGCATATACACATGCATTTAATTGATTAGTATTTGTTCGCTTAAAATTTGCAGCATAAAAAACAGCCACCAACCAACCTCCAGATAAATTTGAATTTGGTGTGCTACTATTTCTCATTTTTAAAGGTTTGCAGGTCTGGGAACATCCGAGGTGTAAGGGAAAAAGGATTGGGGAAAGATAAAATCCGAATATCCTGCATTTGGGCGGTTCTTTCCATATTTTTAAAATCGCCAGTTTTTTAAGTTTAATCACCGGGTGGCGATCGGCGAGTGCTTATTTTCATCGTTATTACAGAGTAGGTACAAAAAGTGGCTTTGAACCTTGGTAATAGAATTTAAAAATCTGAATTAGCTGTTTTTATTTATTCAGGTATGAAATTGCAGAAAGATATAAATAAATGAATTGACCTATTTCTTTGGCTCACCGATATATAACATATCATTTTACTAATATTAACAACTAATTTTTATTGACTAATCTATATCAATTACCTAAGTAAATTAGGTTACTTAATATGATTATCTACAATCAAAAACTAAATAAAATTATTTAAAATAACCCCCAATAAATTCTTATCATCATCACAATTAAAAATTAGACAGGGCAACAGGTTTTTTTTGTATTATTATTTAATTTTAGTGTGACTTAAAAAATATATTTCACTATACTGATTATTTGTTTAAAGGAATCTACTTCACATACTTTGAAAATTTACTAAGATTTTTCCATTCATGAAAACTGAAGAACAGACTGAATAGTTAAATTTGACGAAATTTGCAGCTTTTTCGCCATTTTTTGACGAAATTTGAGGGGTTTTTTTGGCGATTATTTGACCAAATTTACTTTTTTCGCGATCTTTTGACGAAATGTGTTTTTTTGCGATATTTTGATGAAATTTGTGTTTTTTTACGCCTTTGTAACGAAATTTGCAGTTTTTTGACGAAATTTGAGGGGTTTTTTGCCGATTCTTTGACGAAATTTTTTTTTCCGGGATCCTTTGACGAAATTTATGTTTTTTAGCGGTCCAATGGCGAAATTCTGATGAGATCCTGTGACGGTATCTGTTCAGATTGGAAATTTTTCTTTTTTCAGAAGTACGTTTCGAGGAATTTTAAAGTAGGAGTGAAAAACGGAAGAAAATCGAACTTAAACGTAAAAACGGGAGTCTCCCGCGAAAACCCGGAGAGTTGGCAGCTCTGGATTTCTAAAAATTGTTAACGAGATAGAACCCTACAGATTATGAGGATGTTATAAAAAATTTTACTGCTAAAAGACTGAGATTTTTTAAAGTCAGTCTTTAAAGTCAATCTTAATAAGTACGGGGTTTCAATAATATATTTTTTATTCAAGGCCGCCGTAAGCATAGGTGCAAAGGGGGGAGGGGGGCGGAGGGCATAAGCATCTGTGTCCAGGGCCCTCAAATTTGTAAATCGGTCCCTGAATGTATACATATATATTACATATATACATATTTATTTATAGAATCAGAAATGCTAGCACGCGTTCTTTTTTAAAAGCTTTACTTTAAATTTAAATTTAGTGATTTTCTCCCCCCACCCCCTTCCTTTTTTTTACCAAATCTCGCAAAGAAAATTGTCAAATTACGTAGTAATAAATTAATTTTCGTTTTAGCAACTCGCGCGAGGCTAATATTGAAAGAAAGAGCAAACGAAAAACTTGAAATTATCACCTAATAATAAGGCTACATACTAATTTATTTTCTTTTAAGGTGGTTCTCAAATGACCTGCTCAACAAACGCGAAATTCGCCAAATAACGCTATCGTTAACCAATCAAAAACAGCAGGGTAGTTCCAAAGCTTAGCCTTTTTTTTTTTTTTAAATAAATAAATTACTTATAGAGTTATAAGCGATTCGTGTCAAGTGACAACACGTTTTTCCCCTTAATCGCGCTGAAGGATCGGGAGTTTGGTTCAAAACGCCGACTTTGATAATGTTTTCTGAAAGATAGTCTGTCTTTGCCCCAAAATGGAAAACGTGTTTCGATTACATAGTTTCTGAATAACAACACCTGCCAATTCCATGCCCTTCTGAAAAAAAAAAAGAATTAAAAAATATGTCATAAAGTTGCTAGTTTTGATTTGAGAACAGTCTTAAAAATTTAGTGTATAGTCTGTTAATAAGGTTAGCAAAAAAAGAAAAGAAAAAAGCTGTCTCCTCAGAATGTCTCCTCCCCCGAATTTGCACATTTTCTTTTCTTTTTACTTTTTTTTTTTTTTAACTTTGCTTAAAAGAAAGAAAAATAAAACTTAATTGCGACCACAACGGAATATTGAGTATTTAATCTTAAAAGCCCGAAATTCGCAGGTATACTTTTCTTATTCAGAAACCAAGAAATCTAATAGCGTTCCCGTTTTTCCTAGAAAGACAAAGGATCTTACCGGAAATAGAGTCAACGTTCGCATATTGAACCGCTTTTCGAAGATAAGAGCACTATCGTGGGGTAATAGATTATAATTCAAGATGTAATGTATTTATTGAGAAAAGATCACTATTCGATTTCAAATTCTTTCAATGGCCATGCCTACAAATTTCATTCTTCTACATTTAAAAATGACCGTGATTGTATCAAAGTTTCACGTTGTTGAGCCTGGAAAAATATTTTTTGGAGAAAAGAAGCTTTAACGGCAAACAGAATGAAAATAAAACGATAATTTAAATCTTTGCGTTTCGTTACTATTAAAAAAATATGTATATATCTGTCGCTATTTGTCCAAATGCGTTCAAATTTTCAGCGAGTTCAAATAATAATAAATTAGGCCGCATAGTAAATTTCTATTAAAATATAATAAGTTTTGAGGCATTTAGAGCCCCTTAAAAAAACCCCACTATTATAGCAAATCTAATAAAAAGCTGACAACTGTAATTTGTTTATTCAGTTAACAGAAGTGCTCCGTTATCAGCTTGAATCTGATAATGTACTTCGCCATGCAGAAAGGATTCATTGTTATTTAGATTAATCACGTCACAATCATGATTTGTAAATATAATTAAATAACAATTTAACTAGTTTTGGACATCGTTAACGATGCTGTAAATGAACAATTTCAACACAAATATTTTAATAAAACAAAACTGAAGAAAAATGTACTTACTTTGAACATATCCGCTAATTTTTTGCATGATTTTCCTTCTTTTTATCTTGCATCTTCCAATAATTTCCTCTTACGGTTTGATGAAGGCATATTGAAATTTATTTAACAACCACGGAACCACGTAAACGAATGGAGCGATTTTCAAACTGCAAAGGCAAATGGCGTTTTGAAATCTGAGAATACAGTGGGGAATGCCGGAATCTGGAATACACAATGAGTGGAATGTGGTTGGGCACAGAATAGAATATATAATAAGGGTTCTATTGTCTGTGGGGTCGGGGTTGCTATACCTGTTCTTGACGCGGACGGGGCGGGTCCGATGGGGACATCACGACAGGTGATTCCTTGTGTCCACGTGCTTTTCTCAAAAAGGAAAGGAAAAAAAAGAAGGGCAAATTTTTTGAAAAAATTACGGAGCGCAAAGTACATGTTTTGGGAAAAGGGAGGGCGCATTTTTCACTTATAAAAAGGACGGGGCGCATCGGCACTTAAACGAAAAAAGGGCAGGGCGCATCGTCACTTAAACAAAAAAGGGCAGGGCACGGCGCCCTTTGAAAAACGCGTAACAGGAACACTACCATTGAGATCCCACTCTAAAACTTTCAGAATTTAAAGATTATAATATTACAAAAATCATATAATTTTTTCAAAATTTTTAAAAATGAGGGGTCAAACAACTCTCTACGTCTGATAGAACTTGAGAAATTCAAAATTGAAAACATTTATACAAGCCAAAAAATGATGATTTTTCTAAATTAAAAAAATTAATTGTTTGAAAATTTAGAGATAAAAAAAAAATATAAAAGTTTATTTTCAATTGTATCATCAGGAAGAATGATTCCTGAAGGTTTCATTAAAATCTGAAATGGTCAGGTTGAATATTGAAAAGTTTTGGTTGATTTGACGTGGAATGACCCTATTCTTAGTATGTCCTTTTATTTTACTCCCAAAATTTGTAACAGATTCTTAACTACAAAAACATACTAAACTTTTCTTTGAACATGAAAAATCTGTGGGCACTATGAAATCACACTGGATTGGAGGTCCACAGACCAAACTTTAAGCACCACTGTACTAGGAGATATGATTTAGTTTTAGAAAGCAGACAGTATGTAACATGTTGGACTGCAACAATAAACACCAGTCATTAGGATATAAATTACTTCCAAGTGACTCCTGTTCGAATAATGGAAGATTGTCCATAAATGGGTTAAATTGTTAGAATTCACTGTTAATTATGCTAGCATAACAAATTGTAATTTAAAATTTTTTATTTATTTCAATACTGTGACTTTGCAAAAATAAGAATTTTTATATCGGTAACTTTTTTTAAAGGATATGATAAGAGATGTGGAAGAAGAAAGAATACAGCTTCGCAAAGAACTCTCAAATTGTAGAGACCAAATACACCAACTTCATGAAAATCATAGGCATTGTGTAGCATTGTCTCAGTCACCAAATACTCATTCTCGTCCCAGCAGCTTTGTGTCTGTTGCTTCTACAGCATCTGATGGCATTGCAGAGTTTTTTGAGCATCAACAGTTATTTTCAGGTATTCATTAATTTGAACATTTTAACTTTTTTTGGGGTCTGAAATTACCCAATTATTCTAATTTATGTAATTATGAATGCATTATTTTATTTTGCAAATTAATGTAAAATGAATCTTTGCATTTTTATAAATTGTATCGTTTATTTAGGTAATTTTATAATGTATAATATTTGTTTTCTTTACAGTTCACTCACAAATTAAAAAAAAAAAAGTTTAAAATATTTTAATGTGATTATAGAAGGTATGCTTAATATCTTGCATAATCACATTAAAATATTTTACATAATCCTGGAAGCATATACATTAACTATTCCAGTTTCTCAGGAGAAAAAAGACAGTACATGCAACACTGCAATTGCTTACAGAATTTACTAATTTTACTATTTTCTGAAAATTGCTGCAAAAAACAGTAATGATCTGAATTTTTTGTAGAAATATTTGGCTTTTTTTTATTTGTTAGTTTTGTGTTATTTTGTTTTTATTTCTTAAAATTGCCATATTTTTGAGCAATGGAAGCATGTTTATTTTTTATTATTTTGAATTTTACTTATTTAAGTGTGGCGTTTAAATTGTGGTAAGCTTGTAAATTCATCCTTATAATTTTTCCTTATTTTTAAACAAACTCATAAAAATGTATGAAATGAGTTTTTTTAAAAAATATGTTTGCTCATTAATTTCATATATTGACTTCATTTTCAATTTCTTAACAAATGTTATGGAAATTTAACAAAATTACCTTTAAAAAATCATTTAATCTCCATTGAATGTCATCCTACAATATTGTCCCCCAATCTCTCTTATAAGATCTTTCTAAAACTTATTATTCAGATGTATTTTTTAAAAAATCAACACGTATTCAAAATTTATGTGCAGTAAGAACTAAAGGATGACAAGAGTTTAAAAGACAAAATACAGATTTATTCGTAATTACATGGCGGCTACTAAATACTGTTGCACTCTAAAAAATAAGAATTATTTTCAGTTGTTTCGTAAAACAATTTATCTCTATGTTTCTGCGATTGAAAATTTTCTATTAGTACAGACGTTTTTTGTATAAAGCAAAAATTTGGAAATACTTTAAAGATGGAAGCGAAAAAAATTATGGTTAAACAGCTCTTTGATTATGAATTTTTGGCAGGAAAATTCTTTAAGCAATTGAAATGCTTTGGTTTTAATAGGACATTTATATATAGAACTATAAATTAATTATTGGATACTAATGTCTGTAAATTTGTACAAAAGAGCACACCAAAAGAATTTGTGAAAAGATACAAAGAAATTCACAATGTTCTGCAAATAAAATGGCTGCAGAAGAGAACACGAGTCTTAGAACTATGCAAGTTATAAACAAAAATCTGGCTTTTGCCCTTATCACAAAAGAAAGTTCAAGGTTTGACTGCTGCACAAATAATAAAAAGGTTACAAAGATGCAAGAAAAGAAGCAATTAAAATGCTTTGGTTTTAATAGGACATTTATATATAGAACTATAAATTAATTATTGGATACTAATGTCTGTAAATTTGTACAAAAGAGCACACCAAAAGAATTTGTGAAAAGATACGAAGAAATCCACAATGTTCTGCAAATAAAATGGCTGCAGAAGAGAACATGAGTCTTAGAACTATGCAAGTTATAAACAAAAACCTGACTTTTGCCCTTATCGCAAAAGAAAGTTCAAGGTTTGACTGCTGCACAAATAATAAAAAGGTTACAAAGATGCAAGAAAATGTTAAAGTAACATGATAGCAAAAGTGTTGACAGAATAATATTTTCTGATGCGAAGCTGAACAATGTTATGATACTAAAAAGATGTCATATATTCAGCAACATTCAAACTGTTAAACACTTTCAAAACAAAAATTCTGTCATGGTTTGGTCTGCATTGTCAAAGAATGGAAATTTGCCTTTGGAATTCATCATTAAAGGGGTAAAAATCAGTGTGGAATCTTACAAACAGGACATATTGGCTACACTTTTATTGCTACATGCTGACAGATTGTATTCCAAAAATAATGGAATATTTCAGCAAGATTCTGCACCTTTGCACCGAGCTAAATCAACACAGCCTTGCTCCATGTCAATTGTCCAAAGTTTATAATGCAAGTAGATCGGCCACCTTCTTCACTAGATCTAAATCCTTTAGACCAGCCGTACTCAACCTTTTTTTCTCGCGGGCTGCAAACATATGTTTGCGACTTTAGGTGGGCCGCAACGCACTTATAAGAGTCTAAAAAAGGCTAATTAAAGTATTAAGTTAACAAAAGTAGTATAACAAATCAATATCACAAAGTTAATATTATCAGTAGAGTTGAACGTTTGTCGCAGAAGAAATATTACGAAAAATTTTAACACCGCTATTTCTAAACAATAAATTTTGTGATAGCAATTGCAAATGTAGAAATAGGCTTTGATATTTGTTGTTTAGAAATAGTAGGTGTACAAACTTTTTTGTGCCAGTGTTTTTCCGCGACAAGCATTCACCCTAGTTATATAATAAGTAACACGGTATAAGTAATAAAACGTTATAATATAACAATGCTGAATTTCTAAAGGAAAAACTCAGGAGATTTTCTCTAGTAAATCAGTATTTTGCTCAATGTAGAAACTTTATTTTTCTTTAATTGTTGAAATATATAGTGCAAATTTAATTAATTTGGAATTATATTTTATTAGTAATGCAGTTTAAGAAATGTATACAACACTGTAGCACAAATAGGACTACATGTAAAGAGAACTTTTGACTATGAAAACGGTATTTGACATATTTGAACATAATTTTAAATTAATTATAAATAACAGGACAGATTTTACTTCCCATGAAAATATTTAAAACAACAGTGAAGATCTTAAATACTTTTTATTCACATCTAAATTCATTTCATAAATATAGATTAATGATTATGTGTCTTGGGCCACACATAAAAGGTCGCCGGGCCGCAGGTTGAGTATGGCTGCTTTAGACTATTGGATTTGGCAGATTTTAGAGGCTAAAGTAAATGCTAAACAACACAGGAGTTTGTTATTTCTCAAAGCTTTCATATTTTGTGAATGGGACAGATTACCTCTTAAAATGATTCATGTTGCAGTCTGACAATGGCATAAGAGGTTATCTTTGGTAATCGATAAAGATGGCTGTTGATTTGAATAAAATTATTTCAAAGTAAACTTCATTTCTAATGTTCATCGTGTTGGTGTATTTATCGTTTTCTATTTTATATCTGCAAAATAAAATGACCCAATATTTGTCATAGTAATTAATAGCTACCCTGTAAAAACAAATATATGATTAAATGCAAATTAACCTGTAGAATAAATATCTTCTATTGCACTAATGAAAAATGTATACTAATAAAGAACAAAAAATACTCTCATACAAAAAATAAATGTAACTTCTTTTACTTAAATACTTTACATATATATCTTCAATTTGCACTGGAGCTAAAGCCATACTTTAATCATATTAAAAATATTACTTTTCTTTAAATTAAAAATTGATTGATATGGATGAATTAAACAGGTAACTAATCAAAAACTTAACTTTTACAAGCTGTAAATAAATAAAAACAAACTCCACTCCCACCCACTCGTCCCAACAGATCTAATACCAGTTAAAAAAGAAAAATAAAACTAATTGTGATTTCTATTATTGATTCCTTTGAACTGTATTTAAAAGGGGAAAAACTGAATGTTGCCCCTTTCATGTTTTCCTTAAACATTGAAATTCGAAAAGCACCACATTTGTTCCATGGCTTTTAATATTGCATTAGAGGTAATGCTTCCAGTGAATCTATTCTGAAATTCTTATACTTATATCACACTCCTAGAAGCTTCATTACTTTTTACTTATCCCACAATTTTTTAACTATCACCAAGCCATTTCTAATATAAAAAAATTGGCTAGAGAAACAAAGAAATCGCATTTTAAAAATGCAGATGAGATTTTGGCTTCATAAGAAGCCTTCAACAATAAACTAAACAGAAAGGATTCTCATGCATGAACATTCTTTAGTCCAAAAGAGAACTTGATTCAAAGTTCCAAGACATTTCGTTAAAGAATACATTGATGGCTTTGCAAAAACTGCATTAAAAAGATTTTTAAAAAACCATACTGGCCGATAAAACTTTTCTACTTAAAAATTATACTTGAAAAATAAAATCTCGTACAAAGCCATTATTTATTTGCCATGATGCATTAAAGATAACATCATCCCAGCTGATGCACCTGCCATTACATAATGCCTCAGCTGGCTGCAAATTTAACTGCTAATTGCCATGAAGCTATTACCAGCATAAGTTTAAATATAATACCACTAATGAACATGCGTTCACCACACAGACTGGAAAAGTACTTCTTCTTTCCATTAGAATCCTCCATACAACAAACACTGATGTGCTGCATATAGTGAAAACACCTTAGATATGGACAGCATACGCTATCTACTAGTGGACCAGGAAAATTTCATATTCCAAAGAGAAACTGAACGATTTTGCATACAAGGTACAAAAAAATATTACTGGTGGAATAAAATGAAATGTGGCTGACGGATGAAAGCAGATACATGGAATAAAATAGGAAAGATATGCTTTAGCCAAATGAAATAGTAAGTACCATCTTATTAAGCTAAAAGGCAAGCAACTAAAATTATCCAAAGGGATAAAAACTGAAAAATTATGTGGACCATGTTACAGGCTAACAAGCACTGTATTTGCAAATATTATGAAAATACATTTTCTTTTTTTTTTAATAAAGATATAATTGAGTAATTGGAACCCTTGACTGAGTGATTGGTCCCTTGGATATTTTTCTAATCAGTCATTGTTTTCTTTTGTATAAATTTATCTATTTTTTGTAAAAACTGAACTTAAATTTTCATTTATAAAATAAAATATGAAATTAAAATTTTTACCTTAAATGAATTTTAAAATATATTAAATTCCTTTTAAACTACAATTAATGTAAGATGAAAGAGACTGTGAATTATTTTATTGTTTATGTCTATTTTTTCCAGTTATGAATTTGTTACTACTTTTGTTCTTTATAAGCTTTACTCAAAATTTTGCTGTTTTGAGATACTGATAAACATAATAAATTTCTCAAAAATGTTTTATATTGTTTGCATAGTCAAAGATTTTTGTATGAAGAATCAGAATTGGGGAAATGTTTAAAGATTTTATTTTATAAATTAAGCCCAAGTTTAAAATTAAAAAATATCTCTGTTTTCGTGTTTGCTAGTCTAGCATATTAAGAATTTAACATATCCATTTTGAACTATTTATTTTTATTAGAGTGTCTTAGGTAGGTTTCCAGTAAAAAAGGACAGTTTTAAATTTTATGAAAAGAAACAGTAATTAAATTATCTCTTTTGCTCAGTGAAAATAATAATTGTTAAAAGTATGAACCTTACTTACTAATGCATAACTTGTATGGACTTATTAATTTATCAAAATATAAATACTAAGATTGTTTATATTATTTAGTTGTCTTGCTCATGTTGTATTGCTTAGAAGTATATATATTTTTTCAAGTTTCTTGTATTTTTTTAATTTCCATTGTCTTTATTGATGCATTCAAACGTAATTCAGAATTTTAATCTTTATTTTTCTTCTTTCCTTTTCCCTTTTTCCTCTGTCTCTATCTTTGAAAGAGAACAGGGTATGTGTCTTTTCCTTTACTCTGTAAAAATATCTAAATCCAATATGTTTATTTAGCTTTATCGACTTTGTTTCTTAAATTGTTGTGATTTTTGTAGGTGTAAATTATTTAGTGAAAATCTGTTCTCATCTTTCTCATTTGTATCATTAGTATTCACCTTTCATGTATATTAAAAAATGTATTAAATTACTCTTCAGTTCCTTTTTTATCTGTTGATAATTTAGTTAGTTCCCTTTCATTTTCTAATTATTACTTAATGCATTGTTAATCTCCTTGTCTGTTTAGAATGGTAGATATCATCTGTGATACTCATTTATTCATATGCTGTTGTGAAAAATATTAGTTGCTTATCAAACTCCCTGTTTCATAAAATAACAATTTTAGACATCTCTCTTTAAACTCTTATTGTCTAATACCTTTCATTCTTCATGGTGGCACTGTAAAGTGGTAGATGAGTTTTCAATAGGACTCATATTTTCTCCGGTCATTAATTCAGTTGCTCTTCAGTTCCTTCTGTCACATATCAATTAGTTTCCTTTCACACCTTCTTTTGCCATTTGCTTTTAATTTTTATGTAGAGTTGTGTGCTTTCTATTATTTTATAACAGCTGTTATATATTGATATATTGAGTACATATTTACTATACTTGACTTATGTTTGCTTTTTTTCCTCTAGTATTGAGATTAATTATATTAATGCCTTAATACAGTGGTTCCCAATCTGTGCTCTGCAAAGCCCTAAGGGTTCATTTGCACCAGGTGCTGTGCACATGTGTCTAGGTGCTGTGCAACTTCTGCAAGAAAAATAAATAAGATTATAATGAAATTAAGAATTCTTATACAAAAAGCCATTATCAATTAAACCTGATATAAGAATAAAAAAAGGTGTTTTATCAAACATTTATACATTATTTTAAAAACTTAGTTTTGAAATGTAAAAGGTTCGATGTGTTGAACTTTGGAAAATCTTGGCTAAGTTTTGACAATATTATGTATAGTGATGGTAGTTGACTATTGAGATTAAGTATTATGGTAAGTTCAAAAATGTACAAAAATATGAGTAACTTCTAAATTTCTAATATATACTTTCATTATGTAGGCATTAAGGTATTGTTTGGGTGTTTATTTTACATTCTCTTATCATTTAGCTCTTATTCTCCCACTTCATAACATTATTTTCTAAATGACCACTAATGTAAGACTTAGAAATAACAGGCCTAAGGGGCCGTGTTTTAGAAATTGATTCTTGAAAAGGCTGCATGCCAAAAGGTTGGGAACCATTGCCTCAACATATTGATGAAAATTTAGAGCTCAATGAAGTTTCTGCAAGAACCAAAATTTGGTAGAGAAGTGAGCTTGAGGGTTACATATATGTTGTTGTAATCATATGTCTATGTTATAATGAACTACTATTATATACTAATTATTAATAGATAAATTCTATTCAATATTAACTGTGTAGTGGGTAAGGTCCATTAGCTAATAGGGGAGATTCATGAAGGTGAGATTAAATGCTGTAGACCAAATTTGCAGTTAGAGTTATTAATTGGGGAAAAATTTTAAAAGCCTTATGCTTATTTTATTATATGAGATTTTAAAAACAGTCATGAGGTCTTTAAAAAATGGATTTTACAGAAAATGTGTATATCTGTACATATTTATATTTTTTTCAATTATGTGACCAACTTGCAGACGTTGTGTGCATACTGCTTGTGAGATGTGTAGTAAGTATAACTATCTTTAAAGGTTGAACTAATACTAAACATCAGAGATATATATTTTTTCATATTATTGTGGGAAGAATTACCCCAAAAGAGATCTCTTCTAAAAAAAAAAAATATACATATAAATAAATAAAATAATAAAATTTTAAAAAGTACTGGAAAGGGAAAAGCATATTTTATGCAAGAATGTTATGTGTAACCACTCTCTTTATACTGTTCAGGACTGAAGTTACTAATTTTGATTCCCAGCTTTTCATGCTCATATAGAGTGAGCACTGAGCTTCTGTTAGGTAACAGACTTGCATACTGTTGATCAAGGTACCGACGAATGTAGCTTTTGTAACTTTTAACTTATTATTATTTTTAAGACTTTTGCAACTTTTAACTTATAATTTCCAGAAAAAAAATCTGTATCAAGCATAAGGGATGGAAAGTGAAGGTTCAGTTCAGAAGAAAAGGAAAATTTGTGTGCTGTTTTTCATTTAATTTTTTACTATTAAAATAGAATAAATGCAGTTAGTGAAATGTTAGTGCGTACTATAAAGAACCATTAGTAATTATCAGTAACATGATTATTTGTCATTTACACTATGTGGTCAAACTTTCAATTTTAGACATTTTATCGAATATTTAAAGATATTACTTGTCTGATTCTTCTGGAACTTCAGGATTATAAAGAATATGTTTGACCTCATATTTATTAATGACGATTTGATTTGGAGAACAATTAAGAGAACAACAAACAATTGAAGAAAAATAATATTTGGGATCACCCTGTAAAATAAAATGCACAAAATAATCTATCACTATAGCACACGGATATGTGGATATTGTACGATATGTGTAAGAATAGCACGTATATTCATAGAGATAGTGATTTTTTTTTTTTTTAAGTTCAAAATATTCTTCCATGTTTTTGTTTATGTCACATGCAGGGTTTTCAACCAAATTTAATGCCAGTTTCAGAAAATTTGACAAAATGTAGTTGAAACAATATAGTGCCATTAAAATATAAATATATTAAACATTTGATGAAATATGATCAGTTGTATACATTTTTTTATTTGCACATACATGAACAATAACAAAGATTTTTATGATTTAATAGTGAGCTCTATGGAATAACTATAAAAAAGCCAGTCAGATATCGTGATAATTCAGAAAGATATCGGTGATAGAGTGAGCTGATTTTTAGTTGCTCTCTAAAAGTAGTTGAATAAGGGATTTTCCCACAAATTGTCATTTTCAATTTTTATACTATTTTTAATTTTTTATAGATACTTTAGTTCTCCTTGGAAAACTACCATGTGGAGTCTGAGTCAGGGCCATATTTGAGTAAAAGAGCCGGAGTCACTAAAAAACAGTCTGACTCAGACTCCAGTTTTTTTAGACAGTTCGAAGTGAAATTAAGCCAGTTCTATGTAATTTTAAATTTATAAACTGAATTATTATTTTTATTTTTGGACCAGTTTAAACAGGCCCAATATACTGTCCAGTGTACAGCAGATATGAAAACTGTTTTTAATTGAAAACTCTAGTTGATATTTTATATTTAGTATATAGTTCTTTCTCTCGGTTTTTTGGGGTTTGCAAAACCCGAGGTAGCAAAATTGGAAATTTCTGTTATTTTTGGAGTCTACAGAACACGAAATATCATTGTAATAGAAACCTTTTTCCCTGTTTTTTTTTTTTCTTCTTTTCCCTCAGATTCTTCAGGTCTGTGTGACCAGGAATAAATTTTCTCTCCCTTTTTTTCGTGTGCATAGGACCCTCCCAAAAATGTGAAACTGTAATTTTTTTTCCTGAGTTTGTGGTACTCAAAATAATGATGAAATACTGAAATTTCCGTTATCTTTCTCCTTTCAATTTTCGGGTCTGCAAGACCCGGAATTAAGCCGAAATTATAAAATTAATGCCGGAAATATAAAATTTTCGTCTTTTCTTTCAAATCTACAGAACCAGAATTATTTCCAAAATATTAAAATTTTCATCTTTATTTTTCTTTTTTTACATCAGAATTTTTCGGGTCTGGCAGACACAAAATAACTCCAAAATTGCAACTTTTTGCAGTTTCTTTTCCAAGTCAATGGGATCTAAAATGGTAAAATTTCCATTTTAATTTACTTCTTTAGATTTCAATATTTGGATTTTTTGGGTCTGCAGGACCCAAAATTGTACAATTAATAATGCTGAAAATATAAAATTTTTGCCTTTTTTTTTTTTTTTTTTTATGAAGCCATGAGAACATAATTAATGCCAAAATAGTAAAACTTTCACTTTTATATTTTTCTTGCATTCCCTTGTAATTTTTTGGGTTTTGAAGACCCCAAATGTTACTTAAATTGTAAAATTTTTGCCTTCTATTTTTTTGGACCTGTGGGGATGGATATAAAACCAAAATTAAACATCCTTTCAGCCAAATTTTGGTATAATATATATTTGATATTGTCCCCCACAGGGGTCGGAAGTAGCGCGCTACAATTAGCGAAACTACTATAGTCGATATTTTTTACAGTAGTTTGTAATGTAGCGCCTTACATATTGAACAACGTAGTGTAGCGAGTAATGCAATACAAAAAATCAGTAGTTTGTAGTGAGAACTGGTGCTACTTTTAATGCTGCTACAGGAAAAAATGCAAATCACATGGTTGAAACTTGCTTCTTTTGTGCAGAATTTGTTCTGCTCAACGATTTCTGAATCGTAGTTTAAAATATCAGCTGCAGTGTATAGCAACACATCACATGAAGTCATAGATTTGTTCCATTGACACTTGCTGCTGAAATCAAGTACTAACCCACCAAAAGAATTAATTTTCTTGTTGGCGTTCACTTGTCTGTTTACTTGTTATTAGGTATTAATGTTTTAATGCCGGGTTTCTTATTGTTTGGAATTGCTCTATTTACAGATTTATTTATTGTTTGCATTTAGGGTTGTTTTTCTGTAATTTTCTAGATTATAACATCTCTCTTAATTTTGCTACGAAATTTGTTAAGTGTATATATAAACTGACGTTTTGGAGACAAACACAAAACATTTTCTAGTAATTATCTTTCTGAATTTTTTAATATCCTTGGTTATGTCGCATTTATTTAATTGTATCCTGGCAGACGCAATATAACGAAGGGTCACTTTATTATTTAATCTGTGTCTTCAATTTTTAGTGTAAATTGAACACTTTCACAAAATTTGAAAATAGTAAAGTAGTGACTACTTTTGAAAAGTAGTTTGTAGTCACTACTTTATAAAACAAGTAGTTGTAGTTACATTTTCGACAAAGTAGTTGTAGTTCGCTACAATAAAAAGGTAGTTTTTCCGACCCCTGGTCCCCCATATTTGGTGTAAAATATTTTGGTTATTGTCTTAAATGACATAATATATGTTGTTTGGATTCCACTGATAGATCTTTGTGTGTGTTGTACAAAGTAAATTTTAAGATTTATTAGATTTCAACTGTTATTTCTTTCTAATAGCTTCAAATTTAACTTTTCGATTGCAATTTACCTGCATATAAATATTTTACATACAGTTTTTTCACAATTTTGACATAATTAAATTTTACCACATATAAAATTTAATGCACATTGTGTTCTTGTGTGAATGTGCATAGAGTATCTGGGAGGAGGGGGATATATATGTGTTTGTGTTAAAATATTTTCAGTCTTGTCAAGAGCTGATAAATGCAGGGGAAAAGTACCACAGAAATTTTATAAGAGTATTTTTGCCTTATTTAAAAAAAAAAAAAAAAAAAATCGGCTTTTATAAAGGTGAAAATTTTTGTACTAAAATACTGATTGAAGTTCGCCGCTGTAGTAACTGGATCCTGGGCTTGACTACCTATCACAGCTCACACCCATGAATCATTCAAAGAAATGAAAAGGGGGAAAAAAACACTATCGGTTGATATGTACATTATATGCTTCAAGGTTGTGCCAGTAGGTTTGAGTGTTGTCAGTTTTTTTTTTTTTTTTTAATTTCGATTGCTTGATTGCTGCCACTTTCTTTAAACTGTAATATTTCCTTTATTTAATGATAAATTTAATAAAGCGACTATTTATTATTTGAAAACAAATGACAGCAGTGAAGCAATCTGAATAATAGGAACCAACAGGCAATACTAGTACTTTAGCCATCTTGGAGTCAAAGTCAGTTCCTTTAAAATTTCAGGAGTTGGAGTCGGTCATTTTTCCCACCAACTCCACAGCCCTGCCTAACGAGCCATTCAAATAAAAAAAAGTATTATCAAACTAAATGCATCCATTCCAAAACAGCAAATTGACATTCATTAAATAGTATATGGGGATTCATCACCGGACATCCCTCGAAAAACATGTAGGATCATCCATACACATCATACACTGGTCAGACAAGATATAAAAGATATTGAAAGGGTCAAATGTTATCAGAGCAGGTACTGCAGTGAATATGAACAAATTACTTGAACTTAGTGTGGAGGAAAGAGGAATGATCATTAGAGGACACAGGTTTGGGAATTCAATCAGCGATATTTTCAACAAATTTCAGATACCATTACTATTACCATTATATACCATATATTCATACATCATATTACCATATTACCATTTTAGATACTCCACAGTTAGGGATGTTTTGATGTGGAAGTAAAAGTGGGGAGGGAGGGGGTGATAATATGCCAATCCTGACCCAGTAAACTGACTAAATTGACAGATTGGGATCGTTGAAGCCTGAAATGTGTGGTGAAATCAAACCACAGGGCTTCCATAGAAACAGTGGCACAGTAATTTTGATTGTCTTATGATGCAAGTGATTGTACTGTCTGGCGAGAGATTGTGGCACTTGGTTTTCATGGCTCTGAGCAGCCGTTCACAAGCCAAATATCACACCTATGAATGCGACCCGTCAATTAAAATGGTGCAAAGAACGCCACCACTGGTCGATAGAAAAATGGAAAAACATCCTATGGGACGATGAATCACGCTACCAGTTGTGGCAATTCGACAGACGTGTGTGGGTGTGGCAAATGCCTGACACACGATATTTACAGAACTGTGTCATACTCACAGTGAAATTTGTTGGAGGTAGGATCATGGTGTGGTCCTGCTTTTCATGGTATGATCTTGGTCCTCTTATTCCAATTTCTGGAAATGAATGCCGAAGCCTATAAAACAATTCTAGACAATTTGGCACTACCGACATTGTGGAAACACTTTGGTCTTGGCCCATACCTGCTTCAGCAGGACAATGCTCCATGTCATACAGCAAGGTAATATTAAGACGTGGTTTGAGGAAATGTGTGTGGAAAACCTTTGGCCAGCTCAAAGTCCAAACCTCAACCCTTTGGAACACCTTTTGGGATGAGTTAGAGCACCAGTTGAGAGCTAGGCCAACTCCCCCGGCCCAAAAAACACCACGGAACTCTTTGCCACTCTTAGGGATGAATAGAGCAAGATTCATACAGAAACATATTGAAAATTGGTAGAAAATTTTCCTCAAAGAGTTGCAGTGGCTAAGGGTGGCTCTATACAGTACTGATGCCGTGCTGAGTCCCCTTGGTTTTTGGTGATGAAACAACCATATGCTATTTAATGAATGTATCTTCAGTTAGTTGAATTTTGTCAATTAGATAATTCTTTTTTGTTCTAATAGGCTCATTATAGTAGTTTTCCAAGAACTAAAGTATCAATAAAAAATTAAAAATGACAATTTGTGGAAAATCCTTTATTATTCGGCTACTTTTAAAGAACAATTAAAAATCAGCTCACTTTATCACCAATATCTTTCTGAATTTTCACAATATTTGACTGGCTTTTTTATACGAGTTGCTCCACCGAGTTGACTATTAAATCATGAAAAAACATCTTTGTTATTGTTCGTGTATGTGCAGTTAAAAAATATTTTCATACAGTTGCTCATATTTTACCAAATGTTTAATATATTTATATTCCAATTGCACTATATTGTTTCTACTACATCTTGTCAAATTTTCTGAAACTGGCATTAAATTTGGTTGAAACCCTCTATGATATAAACAAAAAACATGTAAGAATCTTTTGAACTATTTAAAAAAATTGCTATATCTCCCTGAATATACATGCTATTCTTACACAGATGAATACTCATATTGTATAATATCCACATATTTGTGTGCTCTAGCAATAGATCATTTAATGCATTTTATTTTACAGGGGGATCCCAAATATTATTAATTTCCTTCGATTTTTTTTTTTTTTTTTTTTTTTTTTTTTTGGGCTTTATAATTGTCCTGATCAAATCGTCATTGATAAATATGAGGTCCAACATATTTCTTTTATAATCCTGTTCCTGAAATTGCAGAAGAATATGACAAGTATATCTTTAAATATTCGACAAAACTATAACATGTTTGGTTTAGTCTAAAATTGAAAGTGTCCGGTAACGTTCGGCCATATAGTGTATATGTCAGTATGTAATAACCACTCGTAATAACTATCTCATGCAAATTTATATAGGTCCATTTTTTTTAAACACTAAGTTTTTTTTTTGTTCAGTGTGTAAACATATTTTCTTCTTTCTTTCAATGAAACAATTATCTAGGATCTTAATTTTTAACTTGTTGACCACCATGTGAATCAAATATAATTAACACTTCATTTCTTCAATGCATTGCATGAAATGTGTGGTGGCAGTCAACATGTTAAATTCAATTCATGCCATTTTACTGCAAAATTGCTCATTATCATTTGTCATCTCTTAAAGTTTATCACATTTTTTAACATTCTATTTTTCATTAGTTAGAAGAAAATTATCAGTTACATGTTCACTCAGTTCTTTTGTGGCAACTCCAATCTTTGTGACTCTACTTCTCCTAAACTGGTCAGCCAATGATCATCTAATTCAGTACAATGATAGATGCCATGGACATCATAGTTTTGATTTAAAAAAAAAAAAAAAAAAAAAACACAAAAATTGTGTCTAGGAGGAATAATTTTAGATCATAAATGCCATAGACTTAATATTAAAATGTACACCATTCAGCATTTTAAAGAATTATTTATAATTAATTATACATCAAAGTTAATTTTAAAAGGTCTATGAGACGCATGTGTACACTTGAAAGTACTTGTTAAAACATCTCATTTCAAGAACTTTCATTGTTCAAAATATATATTATGTAGAGCATTAAACTGCTCCTGAGAATTTTGTATTATCTGATTAAAGAAATGTGGGGGGAGGGGATGAAATTTTAAAAATTATCATTTAATGCTTGATAACAAATTTTTGAGAAGTTAAAAAAAAAAAAAAAAAAAAAAAAAATGTTACATATATTATCTGAATTGATGGCATTTAAAAATTTATTTTTTTTAAAGTGCTAAAAATCTGATTTTTTATTTTGTTATCCAGTATTAGAGAAGACAGAAGAAACTGCACCATTAGATTCAGAGTCTGCGCCTCAGGAATCTTCATCCAAAGTACTATCATCTAGTCCAGTTAATGAAGAAAGTTCACTTCCATCTGAAAGGTTGGAACGAGATTCCATTGCTCCTGAAGAAAATAGGACTTGTGATGAGCAACAAGTTTGTGCTGTGGAGCAGCCATCGAGTGCTTTGGAGCAGCCATCGAGTGCTTTGGAGCAGCCATCTAGTGCTTTGAATTGTGATGTATTAAACTCTGAGAATATTATTTGCACCAGTGAAGATCTTTGCAAAACAGAATTGTCTCCAATTTTAGAATCTGATTCTGTGTGTAGGACAGTACAGAACGAACAGAATGTTGATCCAGTTTACCTATGAGAATAAGAATCAGCCCGAAACCTCAACTTTTGTGTGATAATGTGTCTAAAGCCATTTCTTGATGCCTCAAGGTGCATTTACCTTAGGCAACAATGTGCGACATGTGATATATTAAATTTGCATGCAAAAAATGAAAAACTGTTGCATTTTCTAATTATCTGAGCTGTGATGTTAATTAATTCTCTTTCTAATGATCAAAAATTTATTTCAACTCTATGTTTATTTATTGTTTGTGCCTTATAAAATTTTGTATATAATTTGAACTTTTAAGTTTCTGTGCAAAATCACATTTTTTTCTTTTTTACCAAGTTGATTTTTAGTTCCTATTTAAAAATATATCTTTTCTAATAATTTTTTATTTTATTTTATCTGTAAAAAATTTTTAGTTTTTAGGTGTTGTGTTATATGTTAAAAGTTATCTATAAAAAGTTTGTTTTGAGTAAGTAATATTGTAAGTAAATATTGTAATCCATTCTCTTTTTATAACATATTAATTTATTAATCATATTAATTAAATTATATTATAGCTATGCATTTATTCCCTGTTATACTTTATATCTTTGGTATAAGTATTTTTATCAGTCCTCTGTTAGGTAAAACATCATGTTGTTAATTGGAAACTTGCAGCAGTGTTGCATATTGTATGTCTAGGTAAATGTTCCTTTATTTTATAGACACAATTTTTTTTCTTGTATGTATACTTGTGTAAATTTTCCCTTTTTGCTGTATATATAAGTTGTGCTAATATATTTTGTGAAGCTAGTAGTTGTCTTTTGTAACTAAGACCTTGAACTGGAGAGGCATTTTGTATTGTCTGATTAGTTTTGTTGTAAAATACTTATTTATTGTACAAATATATGATGGATTTGAGTAAAATGTGATGTGAATAACTGATACTATTCATGCAATGTCCACTAGTAGAGACACTGCCAATTTGTAAAAAGTAATATTTGTGTGAAAACATTGGTGCTCTTGGCAGTGTTAAATATGTCTGAGGCCTTCTTAATTCATTGTCCTGCTTTAGATATTTAGTTTCAGATATCAAATTCTGAAACTGATTCAGGTCCTTTTTAAAAGGCTGAGAGTATTTTGTAGATACATATAAATAAAATAAAATAAATATCTATCTTATATATCTATCTCTATATATATCTATATATATATTGCTGCAGTTAGTTTTCTAATTCAAATTTTTCAGCTACTTTTTCAACAATTGATATATAAAATGTACTACAGTCATTCAAAAACATTTTATTTATTTATTTTTAATTTTGTTGTTAAGGCACTGTATTTATAATATTCCTTTGAGTTAGAAAGTTAGTTTAACAAAAAAAATATTCATATTATATATATTTTTTTTAAACGTAAGAATGTGATGAGATATGTAAAGGCTTAGCACTTAAATGAAACCCATGCTAAATATTCTTGTATATTTATTTTGTACATTATTCATATTACATACTCATCTTCTTTAAAAAATGTATCAAAAATCTACTTTGCATCATTTGTTGAAGTTGAGTATTGATATTGGGTTATTTTAATTCTGAGGTCTGAAAAAATCCTCGCATTATATAATGCCTTAATTGTGGCTTAGATTGTAACATATCATATGTAAATAGACCCACGCACACAGATATAAATAGTCCATGAAAGTTTATACCTTTTTCTTTCTTTCTTTTCTTTTCTTTTTTTTTTTTAAGTTAACAGAATGGTTTTAATTTAAAAATATTAATTCTTAGAACTTTTGAATGAATGGGTCAAATCAACATTGCACTTAAATTGTTGTAATTTCTGATTAAAGTAGCTGCAGCTATATGAGGGCCTTATCTGTAAAAAATATTTAAAAATAATACAGCCTTAAGTATTTTAAAGAAGCAAAATAAAACACAGAGATGAAACTTGAATATTAAAAAATGTTTCTCTCTTTTTTTTTTTTTTAACTGAAATATTTTAATAAATATTTGAATATCATTTTATATAATGCCATTTATATTATTTTTCCTCTGAATTGCTTTTGTTTGTTCCTAAACACTGAATCATAGCTTTCAGTTTTGATAGGTCCTAGTCAAATAAGCAGAAATTAATGAAAAATCTTGGTAATGGCATTTTTATTATAAATGAATTTTTAAAAGGTTTTTCTCAGTGAAATAATTGTTGTAAATTTTTAAAGCAGCATTCTACTTTTCCTTATTGTAAAATAAGTAAAAATAAGTATATAATGAGTTGAATATTTTGAAGTGAAAATTATTTTGAACATTAAGTCTATAATGAAATAAGGATGTGGATTAAAACATATAGGATATGCTAATTTTTACTCTGCAGATTTATATGTATATTTCTATATAAAATAGAAATTTAAAAATTTAGACATGCAATTTGTATCTAAAAAAATTTGTTAAATAGTTGATTCAGAGATAAAAAAAAATTAATAAAAATAAAAAAAACTATATAAGCTGCTGCTTTCTTATTGGAAGTCACATTATATTATACTTTGTATGGCTATTTTATTTAAAAAGTCTTTTAGATATAGTTATGCAAGAGCTTAGTAGTCATTTTGTGGTATTTAGCTGCTTAAACATTTTTGTTTAAAGTATCTGAACTTTTGCATTAAGCTAAGCATCATCACTTGAGTGCAATAAGTTAGCTTTAAAATAATATGATGTATATTTTTCACTATGGAATATATATATGTATTATTTTTATCTACTTTTATAAAATGCTTCTTATTCTTATAATTTCATGCGATTATACTTTAAGATTTATTTGTTAATTTGTTTAAATGCTGAGGATACATCATTTTGAGGACTTCAAAGCTGTTAACTGATAATAAGTGCTGATACGTAATATTTCATCCAAAAGTCCATGTTTTATCTTATTAAAATAATACATAGATTTTTTTTTTTTTTTTAGTAAAACTTCCTACTTGTGATTTTGCATGCATTCTCAAATGTAAGATTGAGGAATATGCCATTATTCTAAATAAATAAAAATAACTTTTATAGTGACAACATATAGTGAAAGCCAAAATCTTGCAATATTTTTTAACTCTAAAATAAGTGGTTCTAAATGCAATAATTCAAATGGTATGTAAAAATTTAAAATGTTTTGCTTTACTTCCCATAGGAAAAATATTGTAGATTTTTTTTTTTCTCCTGCAAAATCACAGTTATAGAATAATTATTGTGAAAATATTAGAATGGCCATTTTGTTGTTGTTTAAAATAAATAAATAACTGCAAATTAAACATTTATCTTTTTACCTTACTTAATGCTTTACTTTTTATAAATGAAATTTTTTAGAAATAAATTTTACATTATTGTAGTGAGCTTTGGTGTTAGTGTATTTTAATATTTTTGAAATTGTTGTTAGACAGACATTAGCAACCCTCCATTTTTATGAAGCTATTTAAGACTTTTATGTAAAATAATAATAATAATAATTTATATATTGGAGAAATTAAAAATTGTTATGTTTACCAAGATGTGTGTAATTAAAAAAATATTGGTACATTTAAATTTGTTAGTTTTGTTATTAATTTATTGTTTTCAAAAATATTTTCTTATTCTTTATTGTTTGTCTCAATAACAATTTCAAATATTTTTTTGCACTTATGCTTAATTGTTGTGCTTAATGTTTCATATTGCTCCATTGCTGTATTATGTTGGTAAAAATTTAAATATATTGGGAAATAAGTGTGTTCTCAAAATTTTCTTTATCAATTATGCAGCCTTTTAATAAGATAGCTCTACTATTTTTATTTAAATTATAAGCTAAATTAATTTCACAAAGCAATTTAATTTTCAAAACTGATTTATTATTTTATTTTTTATGGTGAACAAAATTTTTTGTTTTGATTTACACATTTTAGAAAGAAGGTGAAAAATGTTTCTCACATAATATATTCATTCTTCATTTAGTTAAATTTAACAGGTTTCTTCATTTATAATCATTTTCTATGAATTTGCTGCTTACTTTTATCAGTTTTAACTTTGAGCTGTTATTCTGGGTTGTGTTTAGTGATCAAATTTAGAAATAATGTTTTAGACATTTTCAAGGTTGTGCGCGTGTATCTATTATATTTAGATTAGTTGGCTGCTGTGGGCAGCTGGGTAATTTAATATGTACCAACCTGCTCCTTAAAATTGTATTGGGAATTTTTAAAAAATAAAGACTTAGGTTTGCTCTTATCTAAGCATTGTAAAGAACAGCTTTATATTAATGTTTTAATTTATAATATTTTTGATTTTTAGAATTTTAAACCTTTGGTATTTGTATGCCTTCAGAAGTTTTATTTTATTGTATCATGTACTAGTCATGTGGTATATTTTAGAATTATTTTCTGAATGATCCTTGTTCTTGTTTTGCTCCTGAATAAAAGTGTGTCTCAGATATGCTTTATAGAATTAACCTTTTCAGATCCAGTTTTCTTCTGTAGCAATTTTCATTATCAGGTTAACTGATAATAGATATATATGTTTCTGAATTATTGTAAGATTATATATTATGATCAACATATGTTGTTTTTTCTAATATTTTCATAAAAATATATTTTAATATTTTAGTTGTTATAGTGTATATAAAATACATTTTTTTTTTTCAAATATTTTCTGTAATTATTGTTTTTTATTCATTATTCTAAATCTTTTTTTTTTGCAAATTCATACCATATTTTTAAAATATTGTATTTGAACCATGGCACTGGATGCTAGGCTCACTATGTTAATTATACTCTTTTCAAATATGCATATCATTCTTTATACCTCCTAAAGTTAGATAATTTTCCAAAACATTTATTTTATTAAAATTATTTCATGTAATTTCATAAATAACTTAACTCCAATATGAATCTTAATTAATTACATAAATTTTGTCTGTTATTTTCCACAGTATTGCTTATCTGTTCTATAGAACAGTCTTGATATTTTATGATTCAGTATTATTTCTGCCACCATGCCCTTGATTTTTTTTCTTTCTAATATCTATACACGTAATATATTTTTTAAATTAAAGTAAGAAACGAAAAGTTGATTTATCAATACCCAGATATATATATATATATATATATATATATATATATATATATATATATATGTATATATATATATATATATATATATATGTATATATATATATATATGTATATATTTTTTTTTCATTAAAAGATGTATATCTGTATTCTGATAAATATTTTGCAATTATCAGTTTGAATGTTTTACACATTTCTGTAACTGATTGCTAAATTTCACATACTTTGTATTTTCTAGCAAAAACTGACCAAGGAATCAAGCAAATAATTTTTATGTTAAATTTTGTTGATTGTTTTAATTTATGATTTTGTATTAAATTTCAAAGGAGCTGTAAATATTTTCTCCATTTTTCATTGTAAAATTCTTTTATAATTTTTTTCCCTATGTACTATTGAAATAAATAGTAAAATGTTTCTTTTTACCGGTGACTACGTTTTGTTGTAATTAATTATTATAAATCATAATTTTGATCTTGCCACTTATGAGTCAGAAATGAGACTTATTTATATGAAAATAAGTGATGTATAACTGTATAAAACCTTTTTAGATATTTATAGCATTTAGCAATAAAAATGAAAAACATTATTTCTTATGCAAATAACAGTTTGTGATTTCAATACCCTGAGCTGTTAATAAACACTTTTTAAAAAAGAAAACAATACAATTGTGTGTTTTTTTTCTCTTTTGCATAGCAGATAAACTCAATAATCTTGAGCTTGTGTAAGACATATAAATCTGAACAAAATGCAAAATCTATTGTTGAAATCATACAGGATAAACCTTCTCATATTAAAAAGTGAAATAATTAAGTCCGTATAACAAAATCGAGTTTAGGCTTATTTCATGGGCCAAAAACATGGTTTATGGACCCTGATCCTTTTATAACAATTAGGTTAGTATATGTAACACTGGTGATTTGGCTTAGCAATTCTTAGAATAAATTTTTAGTAGATTAGATTTTTATATACACAGAGCTGCCAACTGCTACGAAAAAATCGTAGTTACTACGATTTTGAGCCAAAAACTATGATGCTACGAAAATCTGCGTAAAACTACGATTTTCTGCAAAAAAAAAAAAAGAAAGAAACGCGAATTTCGCCACAGGATCGCTCGGAAAAACACGAATTTTGTCACATGATCACGCAAATTTCGTCACAGGATCGCGCAAAAAAACACGAATTTCGTGAAAGGATCACGGAAAAACCGCATATTTCGTCAAAAAATCGCGAAAAACTATAAATTTCGTCAAAAGATCGTGAAAAAACGGCAAATTTTGTCAAAGGATCGCGAAAAAACCACATATTTCGTCAAAAAATCACGAAAAACTATAAATTTCGTCAAAGGATAGCGAAAAAACCACATATTTCGTCAAAGGATCGCGAAAAGCGCGAAAAAAAAAGGGAAGTTTCGTCAAAAAAATCGCAAAAAGACTGTAAATTTCGTCAAAAGATCACGAAAAACCTCATATTTCGTCAAAGCATCGCAAACAAACCACATATTTCTTCAAAAGATCGCGAAAAAACAGCAAATTTCGTCAAAACATCACGAAAAAACAGCAAGTTTCGTCAAAGTATCGCAAAAAAACGGCAAGTTTCGTCAAAGGATCGCGAAAAAACGGCAAGTTTTGTTTGGGAAATACAACTATTTCCCAAGGGGTTAAGTAATTAGCAGAGTACATTTAAACAGTGTGAAGCGTATAAGCTGATTTAAACCCCAAGTAAATAAATCTTAAATATATAATAAAGTTAAACCTGAAAAAGAAGTAGCTTAGACTATGATGGTGGATTAAATGAAAAACTACTAATTAAAAACAAATAACATTTATTAAAAAGACTTTAAATAAAACAAATAAAAAATAAAATAAGAAATATATTAACATTATTGAAACACTTATCTGACTTAATTCGTTATGATAACATACCCATTTATCATGACACAGGTACTTTACATAATATAGATGATCAACTGAAAAACTTAAATATCACTTTTGAAACTGATGTAACAGGAACTCAACGTCGTCTTGAATAAAATAAAACAGTTCAAATTTCATTCTGAACCTCACGATCCAATTAGAACTTCAATTGATGCTAAAAGAGATTTCAGATGAACTGTTGACAATTACTTCTTAGACAGTTTTAAGAAAAACTAATTCAAATGATTTAAGATGAAAAACTACAACGGCTACAAGTTCAAGTCGATTAAACTTCATACTATCTTCATTGATTTGACAGCTCCAGTCACTAATCTAAAACTGCTCAGGACGTTATGAAGACGGGTCTAAATATCAGTCATTCGTCTAACACTATTTCAGTTCACAGGAAAAACATCCAAGAACAGGAAAATTGACGAACTTGATAAATGATGAACTTCATTTCCAAAAGACAACTATAAAACTACTGACCGACTTTCATAACTATTACACACGAGCTATCATTATCAATGACTGAAGTAAAACACTTTAAAAAAAATAACATCGAGCCATCTCTGCAAACAGTTGAAACGAAAAACAACTACAATTCCTCCGAAAAACTAAAAGAACAAATGCATCGTAAGCATAGTCAGCGAAGAATATATACCGGTCTCTGACGCATGCTGATTAACTATGCATGACAGAACAACGCCCTCTTCTGGCATCTAGAATGTTCCTAAACGAGTGGAGTGGAGATGTAAGATTGCTTATGCAAATCGTGACTAAAACAATCCGCTACCGCCATCTAGTATCGACAATCAGAACCACTCCAGAAGAGGGTGAAAGGAAGATACGAAGTGATGTTTTTCGATAATCAGAAATGCGATGTAAACAAACCGTAGACTGAAGAGGGAAAACTTTAATAAAAATAAGTACTGTAAGTAAACTTTAGATATTAAATAAATAGGATTTAAAGTATGAAATATAAATAAAGGAAAGATATTTAAATGAACTATTGTAAATCAAGATGAATGAATATTATTAAATAAAGAGCATATGGTAGGATATATAAAGATGTGAGTACAGGGACAAGACCAAGGGTTGCAGATTCCTAACAAAGCCCCCCCTCTTGTCACCTGTACGACAGACCAAAGTAACACAATCTCACCTCACAAATATCCCCAATGGCATCACTGACATTACCCATGTCACAGCCAATTACTTATATGAGGTATTAAAAAGAACCAACGGGTATTCACCATGGCCAAGAGATTACACTTTTGATCCTAAAACAAAACACACCTACCAAAGAGACCTGATACCCTTGATGACCAAAAATTTAACACACATCTAGAAAACCTTTAAAATGACCCCAAAAAAAAAAACTCTAATGACAATGAGCTCCGGTTTTACACTAAAAATTTACTATTTAAATTTATACATATACTATTACAAAAAAAAAAAAAAAAACATACACATAAAAACATATACAAAAAAAAACAATGTCCAGTTTAAAAAAAAATTTCATAGTCCTTGACCATTCCATATTGTCATACACTATTTATCATGCACCTATCGCAGCTTGATATCATTTCAAAACACGTTAAATTCTGAGATCTCCCAAAAAGTCCATTATACATACACAAAACATACACCCCCATCCTGAAAAATATCCTGCCCTCAAAAATCCTACTTTTCAAATAATTAAAAGGAATTACAATTAATCAGATTAAACAATTACAATTAGATGGAACAAAATTTCTCCCCAGCCAAAAACACATTGACAGTATATAAAAATTTCAAGCCAAATATTAATAAAAACATGTAACTCAGCAAGCATTTCATGTACCATCCTCCATGTAGTTCAAAAACTGGCCAAACAACTTATGTAAATCCATAACATCTCAGTTAGGAACCACACTTAGAGAAGATATTAATATGCTCTCTCCCACACTTCTCAAAGTTATATGTCCTTAAAAACTAAACAATTTTTATACATTTGTGTAAAAACAAAACAACTTAAAACCAAAAACCGACTAACTACCCAAGAATCTGACCAGAACATCAATTATATGGAACATCACACACATACTTTCCCTTTCAAAACGAGATAACCCAGAAAACCTCTCATTCATCCATCCTCACTCTTTCCTATCTAATCTGGGTACTTAATATTACACATTCCCTCACAAAAATAAGACATAGGTAGAGAGCCAGAACTATCATAATGAGATTTAAATTAACAGTTTAAGGAAACCAAAAACACCATTTCATGACAGTATAAAAACTATCACAAAAATAGAGCACTATTCATAACATCATTCCCCAACATCAGCCAGGCTTACCATAGATGTCTCAATCATGCTTTGTATACATGCACAGCATAAAAACTAATTTCAGTAAATGGAAAAATAAAGTCACTATTTTCTGAAAATTACCATCCTAATTCAGGAGCCCTAGTACATTAACAAAAACACCATACAGCTCACAAAACCAGATGACAAAAGATGATTTAGTCAAGCATTTCTTTATGCTATGCCGAATTCTCAAGCCATAAGCACCTAAAAAAAAAAAAGAAATTCCACCCGACAATGAAAACATCGAACATCTGAACATCAGTAACCACTGCCAAGTAAAAATTCCACACCTAGAAATTGCCCGACCAAAACAATTTTTATACATTTAATTTACCAAAATCTTAAATAGACAATTATCAAACCTTCAAATTACAAGCAGATTAACACGTCAGTGTCCTTAGCCAGAAAGAAGAACCATCACATCCAAAACTAAATTTCAACTACAACAATTTCTGAATGAGAAAACAGCATCCATTTCCATACTGTTGCCCAACTTCATGGAATTCCCCCTCTCTTAACCTCTCAGAAAAACAACTTACACAGCAATATATCATTCCTCCAAAATAGTACCTATGGGAGAATTCAACACACGGACAACCAACCAATGCAAGGTTGAACATAAAAGAAATCCAGCATCCCAAATCATGAATTTAGCAATGAGATAGTAATAAATTAGTGAGGGCCCTCTTTTTTTTTTTCCATGACATGACAATGCCAGAATCTTCTCACTTAAAAACCTGCACTCACACCTGACACAAACTCATTGAGTTCAAAAGTTAAATTCACTTTTAAAAAAAACAGTAGTGAACAACTCTTGATATTATGACACAGTCATTCAACCCTTTGCTTTAAAACTTTTGCAAACACATGAAAAATACCCAGCTGCTTCCTCTCAGTTCTAGACAAATTATTTTCCCTTTTTTTCTTAACATTAATTTTTTTTTCTTTCTCTTAACTTAACCTTTCTCTCTCTTAACACAATTTTTTTAATTTTTAACAAATTCCCCTCAATCATTTAAACTACAAGACTATCATCCAGACCCACTTGAAATCCATTTCATATACATATGCATTAGAAATAATCCACTAAAAGTAGCTATTGCAAAATCAAAATTTAAACCTCTGCATTTCCAAATTTAATATAAAAATTTATCTGAAAACCAAACACATAAATAAATTATATCTATTCATTAAAATGAATATTAAAAATGTTAAAATTCTAACACTTTTATTGAAAATAAATTTAAATTTTTAATAAATTAAAACAAAAATAGTAGATTATTTGCATATATAATGTATTATACATCTCTTCATGACCTTTAGTTAACATGACATAATTGGCCTTTTAATATACTACTTAAAAACAACTTATTTTATATTACTAAAAAAAATTTATTTGACCTCCCCCCCCAAAGAAAAACTAAACTTTTATCTTGAAATTTACATTTATAAATATATCTTGACAGGTAAAATTTTAACGGATCAAATTAAAACTTCTAAATTATAAAATTCAATATATAAATACCCTAACCAAAGCACAACACTCAATTTAGTTACACAGGGCAAGGCCATCTTACACTTTTTCCTTCAAATTTAAAACTAAAGCCTACCCAAACCAAACAGTGAATGCTGCTTAAAAATGTTAGGAGTAACTTCTGTAAAGAAAACCCTAAAAAAAAAAAATTAAACATTTTGAAAACCATTATCTTAAATTTTATAATTAAAAAATTTCTATTAAACTTCAACTAAAACTTTAAACTTTAATATATATATCCAATACTTAAAAAAAAAAAATTGCCAAAACTATCGGAAAGGAGGTCAATTCAACAATCAGTTTACAGATTTTTAAACATACTTAAAAAAAAAAAATTGCTTTAAATAGCTCAAAAATTTAAACCAAAATTAAACCCAGTTAAGTTCAGATATCTTAATTTATTTTGACAATGTCAATTAAACAATTCAGAAAGGCACATAAAAATATACTTCGCCAGGCATCTAAAATATATGACAAAACTCACAGAACACTCGCTCATTCCTCACAAATTATATCCAGTCACACCATCTAGATCATGCACTCTCCTATCATTCCTCCGTATGCAACTGCTGAAGAATACAACTACGGATTACATCTCCTTCACACACAAAAAAAAGATGGATACTCCAGATGCCCACAAAGTCAAAAAAATTTCGAAAGCAATTTTAACAATTAACTTTAACAAAAGCCATATTTCTATCTCAAATTTATATCTTTACTAGTAATAAAAAAAAATTTCAAACTTTTAAAGTTCTTAAATTTAACATTTAACTATCAACATTTTAAACAAATTTAAACTCTTTACTAAAAATCAATATACATATATATATATAAAAAATCATATAATTTCATTTTAAGATTAACACAATTAACCACAATTAAACTATTAATTAAAACAACTATTCAAAAATTAACTTCAGTTAAACCCAAAAAAAAACAGTCCTGTAAAAGATGCAGTTCTTAATACATAAATACATTTTAATAGCACTTAAATAATGTAACTTGGTCCAAGATGTAAAAATAGCACTGGAATCAGTCCTATAGATCAATAAAAAAAGTCCTACAGATCACTATAAGGCATTTTCACAGACGAGGGGCCTCTCCTTCCTATATGTATTAAAATGGCACACAATCCATATGGATGGCAAGAGCAAAACTGGACTAAACAAACACAAACATCAGAGGAATGTCACTTTGACGAAATAGCGGTTTTACTTTATAAAAACAGGGACAAAGTCCACAACTTGTAAAACATTGCAGAAACGGTCCGATGACATTTAATCCAAAAACAAAGTCATTAATCCAAAAAAAAAATATCGAAACAAGGAGGTGCCCATCACGCTCCACTGCTTGCCTAACACCAAATGACTTGCACGAAAACAAACTTTCACCGATGTATCACCTTTTTCACTACAATCATGAAGACATCATTTCACCAGATGAATTTCTTTATTCTTCAATAACTTTCTTGATTCAAAAACTTCATTTTTACTTTAATTCTGTGTCATGATCTTAAAATAACCTAATAAACTTTTAAATTCTTCAAGTGAAATTATATTTTTATTTTATACATTTTTCTCAGTTAACCTCAAATTACGTTAAATTTTTCAGAAACAAATATCTATATAACTCATTATAAACAATTTAACTTCTATTACCTTTATTATCCTTAAAATATCAATTTAAAATTTATTAAACACCATTTATAAACAATTTTAAGTTTCAAAAATCAAAACAAAACTTATTTAAACTCGGGCCCCCCGACGAAAATGATCGAAAATGTTGGGACCGAAAATATCCACCATCACCAGACCTATTAAGGTCAAAAACAGTAAGCTAAAAATAAATTATAATACATTCAAAAAACATTTTAGTCAAATTACAATTCACAAAAATGAAACTTAACTTGTTATAACAGTTTAAACAATTATCAACTTACATTTACTTTTATAATAAAGAAAACTTATTTAATTATTTGAAAAAGAAACTTATTATACTAATTCTAAATTGGCTATGCCTAAAGGCAACAATCGCCCATAACCTATTTGTTTGGGAAATACAACATATTTCCCAAGGGGTTAAGTAATTAGCAGAGTACATTTAAACAGTGTGAAGCGTATAAGCTGATTTAAACCCCAAGTAAATAAATCTTAAATATATAATAAAGTTAAACCTGAAAAAGAAGTAGCTTAGACTATGATGGTGGATTAAATGAAAAACTACTAATTAAAAACAAATAACATTTATTAAAAATACTTTAAATAAAACAAATAAAAAATAAAATAAGAAATATATTAACATTATTGAAACACTTATCTGACTTAATTCGTTATGATAACATACCCATTTATCATGACACAGGTACTTTACATAATATAGATGATCAACTGAAAAACTTAAATATCACTTTTGAAACTGATGTAACAGGAACTCAACGTCGTCTTGAATAAAATAAAACAGTTCAAATTTCATTCTGAACCTCACGATCCAATTAGAACTTCAATTGATGCTAAAAGAGATTTCAGATGAACTGTTGACAATTACTTCTTAGACAGTTTTAAGAAAAACTAATTCAAATGATTTAAGATGAAAAACTACAACGGCTACAAGTTCAAGTCCAAGTCGATTAAACTTCATACTATCTTCGTTGATTTGACAGCTCCAGTCACTAATCTAAAACTGCTCAGGACGTTATGAAGACGGGTCTAAATATCAGTCATTCGTCTAACACTATTTCAGTTCACAGGAAAAACATCCAAGAACAGGAAAATTGACGAACTTGATAAATGATGAACTTCATTTCCAAAAGACAACTATAAAACTACTGACCGACTTTCATAACTATTACACACGAGCTATCATTATCAATGACTGAAGTCAAACACTTTAAAAAAAATAACATCGAGCCATCTCTGCAAACAGTTGAAACGAAAAACAACTACAATTCCTCCGAAAAACTAAAAGAACAAATGCATCGTAAGCATAGTCAGCGAAGAATATATACCGGTCTCTGACGCATGCTGATTAACTATGCATGACAGAACAACGCCCTCTTCTGGCATCTAGAATGTTCCTAAAAGAGTGGAGTGGAGATGTAAGATTGCTTATGCAAATCGTGACTAAAACAATCCGCTACCGCCATCTAGTATCGACAATCAGAACCACTCCAGAAGAGTGTGAAAGGAAGATACGAAGTGACGTTTTTCGATAATCAGAAATGCGATGTAAAAAACCGTAGACTGAAGAGGGAAAACTTTAATAAAAATAAGTACTGTAAGTAAACTTTAGATATTAAATAAATAGGATTTAAAGTATGAAATATAATAAAGGAAAGATATTTAAATGAACTATTGTAAATCAAGATGAATGAATATTATTAAATTAAGAGCATATGGTAGGATATATAAAGATGTGAGTACAGGGACAAGACCAAGGGTTGCAGATTCCTAACAAGTTTCGTCAAAGGATCGCGAAAAAACGGCAAGTTTCGTCAAAGGATCGTGAAAAAATGGCAAGTTTCGTGAAAGGATCGCGAAAAAATGGCAAGTTTCGTCAAAGGATCGCAGAAAAATAAGTGCTAGGAGTGGATTCCCCCTCCCCCCCTTGTAACCTTTCAGAAAATTTGTTGTGAATTTCAGAATTTTTTTTTTTTTTACTCAGAATCACCCCTGATGCATATACACATGCGTTTAATTGATTAGTATTTGTTCGCTTAAAATTTGCAGCATAAAAAACAGCCACAAACCAACCAACCAACCTCTAGATAAATTTGAATTTGGTGTGCTACTATTTCTCATTTTTAAAGGTTGGCAGAGATATGATGACATCACAGCCCAAGGCTAGCGCTTGCTCGAAACGAACGTTCTCTGGAGAAAAAACTTTGCCGGACTGCGGCGACTGCTGATTTTTTGACTGCCGATAAAATATTTTTAACAGAACGGCAAATAAAACTGAAAAGACTAATAAAATGGCACATAATAAATACAAAATTTATGTTGAGCTGAAATAGAAAGTAAATAAAAAATAAAGACTGTGATATCTCTATCACACTTACAATAAGTAAAATATTAAAATTATTAAGTAAATTATTAAAATTATTGAAGTAAATTATTAAAATAATTATGTAAAATAAAAATTAAGAAAATTAAAAATATTAAAAATAAAGGTCAAGTAAATAATACTTGATGATGCAGTACTAAATATGCATAATAATGATGAAATATCAATTCATCTTGTATCATTAGGCCATATTAGTCAAAATTACATCCTAATCCTAATAATATTATAAATCAGATTGTATGCTAATGTTAGGCTGAAGCCAGCATCAAAATGGAGAATTTAATGATCATGTATCTTTGCATATAGGTTGATTATAACCCATAAATGAACATAGGCTGATTTTTGTTTATTTTATTCGAATATTTTTCTTAATAATTCAAAATTTCATTATTTTCATAGAGAATAAATGGACATTTTTTCGTATAATATTTTAAAATGGTTAAATTTACTGTACTGTTGCTAATACTTCATCGTTGCCAAAACTAAATCAAAACTTGAAATAATAATTTTTACTCAACAAATTATTTTCAAATGAAAAATTTCCACGTGAAAAATGAAAATGAAATTAATTATTTAAGAAACAGAATATGAAATGACGTCATATTAGAAATAAAACTTGAGTTTTCAAATATTTGATAATAACACAAGGTGCATAAATACGAGTAAGTATGGAAAGCAGCGAATATGATGTCATATATCGAAAAAAAACAGATTTATTTTGATGTTGAAATAAAATGATCTTGGGTTATCAAATTATTTGTGATTAATTTCTCTATTTTTGTTCTTTTTCTATTTCATATGAAATGAATTATTTTAAATGTATGTGTTGTAAATTAAAGTTCTGTGTTTTAAATGAAATGAGTGAAAGATTTATATTTTAATACGAATTCAATACGAATGATGGTGATAGGAATAATACTTGGCAGTTAATCGTCTGCACATGGCTAACATAAAGGTACCATATTTTTAATTTAAATTTTTAAAAGTAAAAAAAAAAAAAAAAAACTTTTGAAATGATATTGGACGGCAAATGTCAATAATATGCCGTATAGAAAATCAGAAAATCTTAATAAAAATAACTTTATTTTTTAAAAGAAAGTTGCATTTTTTCATAAAAGCTAAAGATTTAATATGATTGCGTCGAAGTAATAGCATTTTTCCTCTATCATTTTCCCACAATCAAAACACATTTGTAAATGGTCGTTTCGAACCGGAATTTAATTTTACATTTCTTTTAGCTTTAAAATAGTAAAAACTTTATTGTCATTTTTAAATATAAATTTTTTAAAGTTCTGTTTCATAATAGATTTTTGTAAAGTCTTGTAGGTTGAGAAAAATGGCACAGATTTTAAAGCAATGTTTAAGTAAAATTACAACATTTTTAAAAACTTAAAAAAAAAAAAATTATCGGAACAAAAATCAATTTTGCCGACAAATTCGTGTAATGCAAAAGCAAAGAAGAAATCAAAAAGTAAAGAAACTTTTCTTCCAGCCGAATTATGTAAACTTGAACAAGCCGATCGTGCCAATTCATAATATTATAAACGTGAAAGCGTGTTGTATATAGTAGAAAAGGTTTTTACATATAGGTAGAAAATTTCCGAGAATATGGAAGGTTAGGGATCTGTAATCGGTTCCATAGCCATTTTTTTTTTTATCAAGTGAATTTTGGCGCAAAATTAAATACATTGTTGTAACCAGATTTGTTTTTGCGTGGTAAACACTTAACCCCTTGGGGACGAGCGACACATGTACGTGACGCATAAGATGCTCAGAATCTTCGATTATTCCCACCACTTAATTTTTATTGTAAGGTTTGCCTTATTTAATGACAGCATTTCTGTGATTCAATTAGCCGAAAATTCCTGTTTTCAAAAACCGGTGTTAAAAGATTAAAAATTCTGTAAAGGAGGCTCGTCGCGAAGGGGTTAATGGTATTTTAGAGGATTATCTCCTCGCTCACCTTTGATGCCAACAATCACTGTAAGACATATTAAAAAATATCAGACGATAATTTTCTAATTTTCTTATTACTTCATGATGTAAATAGACATCCTAGTTCATCCTTTAAACCTGAATTAATCATACCATTGTCGTCCAGTTTATAATCTTAATCCTAACCCTAATCGTATCTTATCCTAATCCTAATAATAACTTTAAACAATATTCTTTGAAACAAATATGTAAATTAAATCAATATCCATAAATGGAAGGAATGGAAAATAGAATAAATAAAAATGGCAAATTAAAATTAGAAAGTTATTCGACACTTAATCCTAGAAAAAACGTAAAAAATTTCAAGCGCACGAAATAAATTAAAATAATCCTATATATACTAACAAAAATATGTAAATTTAGATCATCAGATTGGTGTTGTCGGTAGTTATTTGTTTAGAGTGTTCCTGACGCGATAGAAAAAATATCGAGGTTAAATTGGGCAGAATTTAAAATACTTTCTAGCAACCTTTATTTACATTTTAAAATCTCATCAGATTGTTATATCTTTATGAAATATCTATCAATGTATAAAATCCACAAGCAGTTTGTTCAATATTTACACCACTTAGCGAGAAGCACTTTATTTAATATATACATAAACAAGACATAAAATAATAATGTAGTAAGAAAAATGTACACATGTCTATACAAATGAACAATATAATAATGCCCATTTAGAAATGAATACATATACAAATTTCACACCAAATACCATCTAAAATGCACTGTTGTATAGAAGAATTCTCTCAGTGTTATTTTTTGTTTTACAAAGAGGGGTTCGTCGATTTTCATGATTTTAATTGGGTCCTCCTTTTTTCATTGGTTGCAGTTTCATTTTCGCGATTGTATATATTATTTGGCATGAAATTTCACTTTTTTAAGACTGGGTTATGTTAAGGCCCCTATAACAAACAAATACCGTATTGTCTCCTATAAAATATGATAAAGATTTTGTTAACCATGTATTTTTTTAATTATCGAATGAAATGCTTTCCTAAATTAATGCATTTATTCTTTTTTTAATGTTATGTGAACGAAGTCACGGGTAGCAGCTAGTAATATTATAAATCCGATTGTGTGCAAATGTTAGGCTGAAGCCAGCGTCAAAATGGAGCATTTAATGATCCTGTATCTTTGCATATAGGTTGATTGTAACCCTCAAATGAACATAGGCTGGTTTTTGTTTATTTTATTCAAATATTTTTCTTAATAATTCAAAATTTCGTTATTTTCATAGAGAATAAATGGACATTTTTTGGTATAATATTTTAAAATGGTTAAATTTACTTTACCGTTGCTAATACTTTATCGTTGCCAAAAGTAATTCAAAATCAAGAATAATAATTTTTACTCAATAATTCAGTTTCAATTGAAAAATTTTCACGTGAAAAATGAAAATGAAATAAAAAAATTAAAGAATTAAAAAGAAGATTAAATAATATTATTAGAAATAAAACATACTTTTTTTAGTTTCTGATAATAATACAAGGTTTCAATATGCATAACCATAGGAAACAGGTGAATATGACGCCATACATCGAAAATAAAGCGGATATGCTTTGATGGTGAAATAAAATGATCTTGGGTTTTTTATTTACTTTTTTTCTTTTCTATGGTAACAAATCTTGGCATTTTACCGTCTGCGCACGGCTAATATAACTATACCGTATTTTTTATTTAAATTTTTAAAAAGTAAAAAGAAATTTGAAAAGAAATGGTTAGCAAATGCAATAATATGCTCTGCAAAATTATCCATATCGAAAATGATGTCATGGATAGCGAGAAATAGTTATTTTCATTCTTAAAACTAAAAGAAATAACTCGATTACCTAAAAAAAAATGACGAATGTTAATAGTTCCATTTTTGTTGATAAAACCTAAAGATTTAATATTATTTCGTTAAAGTAACATAATTTCACATATGCCAGTATTGAAATTAATTGCCTGGAAAAGAAAATTAACAAGAATTATGTCATTAAAAGGGGATTTCTCTGGGGAAAAAGAGACATCATATTTGAAATAAAGCGGGAATTTTCCAATGTTTTAAAATGAGTGTGAATCAATTCCTTACATTAATAATACAAGGATCAGTAAGTATAGAAAGTACAGAGTGTCTCATTTATTTTGCAACCCCTAAAAAATAACACTGTACAACCATTAATTTTTATTTTACAAAAGTGCTTAAACGATTACTAAAGGTGTTGGAAGTGACCGCCATCTTCATCTTTACATATCTGAGCCCATTTGAGGAGGTTTCGAACACATTCTGTAATGTGTTTGGTGTGATAGCGTTTATCTCTTCCGTAATGCGAGTTTTCAGTTCAGTAATCGAGGTTACCGGTTCATGGAACACACGATTTTTCCAATAGACCCACAAGAAGAAATTGGGCAGTGACAGGTCTGGACTGGGTGGAGGTCATAGTCCTTTTGTAATTAGCCGATCACCAAAAAATTCTTGGAGAAATGACAGAGTGTCATTGGCCGTATGTGCAGGAGCGCCATCCTGTTGAAACCAAACGAAATGTTCATTTGCTTCCAACATGCTTCGTTCATCTGCTTCGTCTCGATTTCCTTCATTTTGTGGTCAGTTAAGACAAACGATAGATGGTTCTTTCTTTTCGGTTCCACAGTCCATTCTGTTTGAAAATGGTTCACGATTCGCTTAATTGTGCTTTTATTCGGCACCACCGAGTCTGGAAACTTGTTTTCATATCGTTCCTTGACTGTTTTGTTCGAAGATGTTCGAAAATAGCGTTCAATAATAAACGCGTGTTTGTCTGTACATAGCACCATGACGCAAAACTACCTTTCACTTCGTTCTCTTTGCACTTAAGTGTCTAGTGTGGTTTTCTAGTGTGTTGGTAGTGTTGCTGGCACGCCCCTCCACACCGCTACCTGCACTAACGGTGTGCACGTGCACTCGTGTTGTTCATTTGCTTCATGTTTACGCGGGTTGCAAAATAAATGAGACACTCTGTAGATGAGTTTCACGTCATATTTATAACAAAAAATTTAAATGGTTTTTTTTTTATCTATAATGATTATTAAGCATGAGTATCCGTTATATACAGATGAGAGTTTTCTGCTAAAAATCACATATAATTTTAAGAAAAGGAAAATGAACACTAATCTATTACATTAAAATCTGACCGTGTGTTTGTATTTCGCAACTACTCCTAGACTATCGAACGCAACATGATTTACTTAATATCGGTTACCATTGATCCGAGGATGTCGCACAAACTCTCAGAATTTAAAAAATTAAGTTAAATGCCAAGATTTTTTTTTTTTTTTTTTTTTTTTGTAAGTTTTAACGAAGTTTCTCTAAAAACGGAAAGTAAATTACTTCATATTTGTGTATAAAAAAGGAGAAATAAAACAGATCAGTATATTTTTTACACCATTTTCTCATTAAAACTGAAAAGCCGAATTTATTTTCACTTTGAATAGAAGGTGAAAACAAAATCTTGATTTCAGTAAGTTATCCGAAAAATAAAAACATATTGTCACATGTTCAAACTTCATGAATTAATTTATTCTGGAGAACAAAAATTGCCTGCCAACATACTGTCATTTAGAAAACGAGATTTGTTTCAGCTATGCATTAAACCAAGGAGGCAGAATTGAATTTAAAGAAAAAGCATATACTATTTCCAATTAATGTTTTTTTGAAGGATGGCTGTTAAAACGTTTCACAAAGGCGTTAAAAGTAAAATTGTTTATCAGGTAAAATTGACATTTATTTTTACCCAATTCATCTATTTCTACGATTTTATTTGGCCTTCCTTTTTGCATTGGTTGCAATTTAATTTTCGCGATTATTTTGCACAAAATTTCACTTTTTTAAGACTGAGTTATCTCAAGGTCCCTATAACAAAAAATACCGTATTGTCTCCTATGAAATGTGATAAATAGTTAGTTAATTATTAACGTTTTTAATTATCGGGAGTGAAATATTTTGCTTAATTAATGTATTTATTCTTCTTTTAATGTTGCGTGTACGAAGTCACGGGTAACAGCTAGTATGAAATAAGGAAAAAATAAAAATCATTAAAGATTAAAACTGAAATTAAATACTGATGCAAAGTGGATACTGTTACGCCATTTTTTACCTTATTTATGAAAAAAATTGCATCAGAATATTAAAATAACAAATTTTTATTTCATATTTATACATATACTAGCTGAACCCGCCCGGCGTTGCCCGGGCCCGTGATAACCGTAAATAAAACTAAAGTTTGTAGGATCCTTCAAATGAATCTAGTTTTGTGGGCCATTGATGGTGTTAGATGAATGAGTGTTACATGATGAGTGTTAGAAAAAAATGCAAAAAGTTTCCCCGAGGGGAGGGTAGAAGCGAGGTTCATAATTTGAAAGAGTGGCCCAAGGTCTTTCTAATGACATATCACATGATGTGTGTCAGAAAAAGTTAAAAAAAGTACCCTGGGTCAAATTGGGGGGACAGGAATAGTAGGTATATAAAAACGTGCATGTTTGAATGCAACGTTGTGTCAAAATTTCAAAGCAATCAGGAAATAACTTTTGGAGATTTAAGATTTTGAACAAACGAACATTTACATTTTTATTTATATAGATTTAGTAAAAATAAAAGCTTGATTAATTATAAATTGTCTTGGGAAAAAAGATCACGATTGGCACTAATATTACCACCATTTTGAAATTTATCAGAAGAAAATTCATATTTTCTTCATGCGAAAGCTCGAGTTTGGCCATATTAACCATAATTAAACATTAAATGCGTACATAATAATAAAAATAAATAGTTAAAAAACTGGGAAACGAATGCAAGAAAAATAAACAATTCTGTCACAGTTTACACTAGGGTACAATAGAATAAATTTTTGCTTTAGATTAGGGGTGCACAACCTTTTTAAGCGAAGGGCCACTTACAAAAATGACTGGGTTGTCGAGGGCCACCATCAGTAGCAGAGAGAGAATTTTGTTTCGAGGAGGTGTGGTGGCGGGGGGAAAAATTTAAGTCTACAATCAGATTAGAAAAAAACCTCAATTTCGGAAGGGTAGTCTTAGTCCCCAAGGTTCCTTCCTTCCCAATCAACATATTCAATTCTGTTGGCAAGGATATATCAACAGTTTATGTTTGTATTTATAAAAGAGATATAGCTAAGATTATTTTCAAAGAGTGAAAATACTCCTTGACTTTATTTAAAGGAGTGAATTTTACTTTTATGGTTGCCAGTGCCGAAAAAAATTGTGCTTTCATGAATGAAGGTGGGGAGGAGGAGAAACATATGTTATTATAAATTGTACTTTTTAACATATTCAGTCATAAAATGTGGATATCAAGTAGGGGTGCACAACCATTATAGGAGGAGGGCCAGTCACAAAAATCACTGGATTGCAAGAGCTAACATCCGTAGTGTGGACAAAATTTTGTTTCAGGAAAGGATCGGCCTAAAAGTTTATAAAAAGGCTAATTTTAAAAGGAGGGTTAGCCCTCTATACTCAACCATCTCCTTAGTCAGCATAACCCAATTCAGTTGGCAAGGATAGCAAAAAATTTGCATTAATTTTCCACGCGCGATTGACGATATTCGTACGTTTTTCCTAGTGACTGACAAAATTTATGATTTTTATGCACCCGATCGGCGAAATTTGTGATTTATATGCTTCCGATTGGGAGCATAATCAAAAGATTGTATCAAAATTCGCGATTTTTACGTACCTGACCGGTTGAATTTGCGCTTTTTTTCACACCCGAACAGAATATTTATGATTTTTTTCGCACCTGATCAGCGAAATTTACAACTTATACTCATCCGATCGGCAAAATTCGCGATTTATACGCACCCGATCGGGAAAATTATTAATTTTTACGTGACCGATTGGCAAAATTTGCGATTTTTACGCGTTCGATCGGCGAGATTTACAATTTATAAACACCCGATCGGCAAAAATTCGTGATTTTTTACGCGCCCGATCGGCGAAATTCGTGATTTTTACGCGCTTAATGGGCGAAAATTGCCATTTTTATGCACCCGATTGGCAAAATTTACGATTTATACACACCCGATCGACAAAATTCGTGATTTTTACGCTCCCGATCGGTAAAATTCATGATTTTTACTCACCCGATTGATGAAATTCATGATTTTTATGCGCCCGGTCGGCGAAATTCATGATTTTAACGCGCCCGATCGGCAAAATTCACGATTTTTACGCGCCCGATCGGCAAAATTCGTGATTTTTATGCGCCCGATCGGCAAAATTCACGATTTTTATGCGCCCGATCGGCAAAATTCATGATTTTTACCCGCCTAATAGGCGAAATTCATGATTTTTAGCCGCCTAATCGGCGAAATTTGCGATTTTAACGCATCCGATCGGCGAAATTTGCGATTTTAACGTGTCCGATCGGCGAAATTCGCGATTTTTTCGCACCCAATCGGCGAAATTTACAATTTATAAGCACCCGAACGGCAGAAATCGCGGTTTATACGCACTCGATCGGCAAAATTCGCGATTTATATGCACCCAATCGGCGAAATTCATGATTTTTACGCGTCCGATCGGCGAAATTCATAATTTTTACGCGTCCGATTGGTGAAATTCACGATTTATACGCACCCGATCGGCACAATTCCTGATTTTTACGAGCCCAATTGGCAACTTTCACGTAATTTACGCGTCCGATCGGCGAAATTTGGCAAACTCGCGGCTTTTACGCACCCGATCGGCGAAATTCGCGATTTTTTCGCATCAGATCGCGAAATTGATCCGCGGGCCACCAGTAAACCCATCGCGGACCACTTTTGGCCCGCGGGCCACAGATTGTGCATCCCTACTTTAGATACACTAATTTACATCAAAAGCATAAATAAATAAATTTTATTTAGTAATTAACCAGCTGCAATAGCAAAAAAAAAAAAAAAAAAAAAAACTTGCGATTGCCACTGATTTCAGCTTTATTCTAAATTTTGTTCCTTCAACTTTACTGTAAATTTCACTGTTTACATCTGCAATGATGCACATATTTTAGAGTCATAGATCTGAGGGAGGTATAATTTCATTGAATTCCATTTAATAGATGCTTTTGTCTTTCTTCATAATGTTTTTTTTTTTTTTTTTTTTTTTTTTTTTTTTTTTTTTTTTAACCCTGTTTCAAATTATATAAATACTTTTAATGTTTTTTATAAACCATCAGAGTAACTTTATATTTTTACATTCTTTTATTTAACGTTGTTTTTGCATTGCAAAGATAGAATTTTGTAATAGATTTTTCAGTCCCTTCATGATAGGCAGAATTATCAAAATTATGTACATATGTGTGTTTCTCATGCCAATACGACATTTTAATAAAATTTGTAGAACTTAATTAAGAAATTAATTTTAACATATTTTTCTGTTAGCCATGTGCAAGTGGTAAATCACCAAATATTCTTTATGGTTATAACTGTTTACGAGTTACAGAAATAACGGAGTTAATTATGCACCAAACCGCTCTTGCCAAAATAGGACAACTGGCTATGAAACTGCAAATACGAAATATTTTAAACACTAAAAAGTAGAAAGATATAAATAAAATGTAAAGAGTGTAGTAATTAAATAAAAATACTCTTATTTATTTAATTATTAGTGCTTTAGCATAACATTTTATCTCGGTGGTATTTGAACTTATTTTAATTCAATGATATTTGGACTGTTTTAATACACTTAAGTATTTTTGCTGGTTTAAATAAAATTTGTTGTTATTAATGTATATATTTTTTAAATAATAACAGCATAACTAACATAACAAAGATATCCAAAATGGAAATAAGTTAAAATATTTCAGTATACTTGAACTTCAAAAAGCAGGCTTCCAAAATACTCCATTTTCTCTTGATTTCGTAAGAAATACTACCGATTACATTCTCCCCTATGTTGGAATTTCTGAAAAATTTTTGCAGATCTATGCCGATCATGATTCCTAGAACCTAAAACCATCCACAGTTCAAAACTTTATCTATATCACTTTTTTATGGACACAATAACTTCTATAATTGTGAACAGATCTCTTACAAACTGATACATAAATAAAATCAAGGGGCAGAAAACCTCTGTCAAGTTTGTTAATGGGCAAAATCTTAGCAAGAGGGTGGAAATGGGGAGGGGTTTTGTGAAAACAGAAAAACCCCCATAACTTCTTAATTATGATACATATTGAATCCGTTTAAAGTTATTATTACTTCTCTAGGAAAAAGGCCAAAAATTTATGTATGGCAGATTTTTGATTAAAAATTAAAAACATGAAAACATTTAAAATGGATCAAAAAAAAAAAAAAAAAAAAAATGGAGGTTTAAAAAGAAAAAAAATTATAACTTTGTCAATTCACAAGATATCAAATCCACTTAAATTTATTATAAATCTAATTAATATTATCTACAACTTTTATAGTGATAAGTTTTTGATAGAACCAACTCTTACAGGGAAAAAAAAATCCCTGCCGGCTCCGCCTGCAGGCACAGGTAGATTTCGAAGTGGGCGGTCCCAACTGCCGCATCATGGCATAAAGGTCATCCTTCTTCAATTCCCAATAAACAGGCGTCCTATGGTCTGCGTCTGTAGGCCTAGTAGGCGTCAGGAATTTTTTCATTTTCAGTCCCAAAAAAGTTTACCTGCTTGGTCAAATTTCCTCCCCTTTTTCACAGAAAATAAAGAAATTTTGTTTAACAGAATAAATATCTTTCTGTTTATTTTGTGTAATTGCATGGAGACTGCTCTATTCTGGCTATTGAAGTTTTATTTTTAAATTTGGATTAATTATATTAGTTTATTATTATTGTTATTTTGTCAATCTGTCAACAGATCTCAGAATCTATTGGGATGAAACAGAAAAACATTCCTAACGTAATGGTTCTTTGAGCTTAAGCAAATAATAATAAAAAAAGGATTATTAGAAACTCTACCTCATAGGGGTGAAGTGAGGGAAACTTATGTGTGTTTCATATTACATCTTGAATTATATCAAGGCTGAAGGCAAAAAAAATTGCAGTGATAGGTTTCTGCAAGCAGAAAATGATAAAGAATTGAATTTTTCAAAATTGGTTTTCTTTCACAATGTGCAGAGATTTTTCAAAATTTAGTTCCCATGGCTGTTCCTTAGGGGCAAAATTTTGTGTATATTTAAATACATATATTTAAATACATATCTTGAATTCTATCAGGATCATGGCCAGTGTTGCCAGCTAATCAGGAATGAAGAATGCTAAAAGTTGGTCTGAAAAGAAGCTAAATTTTTATGGAAAGTGCTCAAAATAAAGTAAATTCTGGCTACATATAATAAAAATTATTACTAATTTTAATGCTATGTATTGTACTTAACTTATTAAGGTGTGCCATAATTCCACTGCAAGTGCCTTCAACTTTGCATTCCTATTCCTATAATTTATAGTTAAACACAAGAAAAAACTCTACATCATAAATACAACACAGAACAACCGAGTAGAACAGAAGATTGAAAAAGAACTGGATACATTGCTGTTTATGGATGGTAATTTCTGGAAGTGTGTTTTTAGTTGTGGTAAGCATTTTCCACAAGAATTAAATTTGAGCTTAATATGTATGATATGTATAAAGATCTGTTGATAATATTCAGGGAGGGGGTGGGGTGTGTTCTAGAATTCCGAGTACATTTCCATCTATTGAACAGAAATTGCTGAAGGGTAATTTACAACTGTGTTATATATGTGTGTGTGTGTTGTTCTTTAAATGAACTAATTTTTAACCTACTATGTAGCATGTTTATATGTGAATCTAGATCGAATGCATGGCTAGACAAAATTGTGCAACTATCTTTCCGACTATGATGGCAATTGCTGAAATTGGTTTTTCAATTGTGTTATGTGTTTTTAAGCTGTTTACTTAGATATATTCTTTCATCTTATTAAATGGTGAAATTTCATTACAGTATTCTGGAAGTGTTGGAAAGTGTTTCATAATCTATGATTGACGCATGATTTTTGTTTCTTGTTTTTTCTCGAAATGCATTTATACTTTTTTACATGTGTGTTAATTCTTTTTAAAAAATTTAAACTTTCTTTTTTTTAATGGAAAATTATTAATTATAGAGTAAATGTTGCTTAATGTGATCGCTGTTATTGCTATCAATGGCTTAATGTTATTGAAATCAGCTGGAGCTGATTGCCTATATTCAATATTACAATAAAATTAGTCAAATTATTTGATAAATTTTTCGTTTAATGTTATCGCTGTTATTGTTATCAATGGCTTAATGTTATTGAAATCAGCTGGAGCTGATTGTCTATATTCAATATTACAATAAAATTAGTCAAATTATTTGATAAGTTTTTCGTTTAATGATATCGTTTTTCAGCATACCAGTTGCTTATGTAACCGAAAGCAAAATTCTGTTATGAGGCAGATTCAAAGCATTGAATCTAATGTTACTAACTGCTTAGTGCAGGATTCTGTGAAAATTACTAGGAAATGATATGAAGTAAAATGATATTTCACCAATGATTAGAAATAAGATCGAGATTTCAGTGGCAAGCAGTCTTCAATCCTCCTTTAATGGCAAAACTCACATATACTCTAATTTTCCATTTAAATTGCAAAGTGGAACATGTTAAAATGAATGAATATAGGAAATGAAGTGTACATCATTGTCAGTAAGAATTCCCAAAAATATGATATGTGAACTTGATCATTCAAATCGTTTGAAATCATTTAATCGGATAAAAAATCATTAGTGATATTTTAAGTGACAATTTTCATAAACAAACAAAAATTGCTGAATTCTCTCAACAAATGTTTTCTTCTTTTTCTTTATGTAAGAGTCATTTCATCATAGGTAAGTTATAATTTTCTTAGTAGTACTATAGATGTTATCATGAAGTATTTTTCTTAATCTCTTATTGGTATCAAAAACCTATCCTCCATAGGTGATCACATTAAGCTTGACTACTTTAGCTATATTTAAAAACTAATATATCTTCAGAAAAAGTTGTTTTTTACACTTTTTAATCTTTTTGTCCTCAGGATTTACAAAAATATTTATTTTAAAAAAATGAAAATTTTAAAAAGAAAAACTTTTAGTGTATTTTTTACAAAAATCATATATATATTTTTTAAATTAATTTATTAATTTATTATTATTTTTTTAAACAAAAAAATTTTAAGACAATTTTTATATATTAGTTTAAATATGATGAATTAAAATAAATACATTCTGAGATTAAACGGATTTAAAATTTTAAATACCCTTTAAATTACCACATACAGTTTACAGTATAACATAAAAAATATATTATTTACATGCGGTTCACATAATTTTATTTTAAAAAATAGTATTTTTTAAGGCAAATAAGTAAAATATGGTATTTTTATGTCCCAGACCACCGGAATACAATTATTAAATTATTCTGAATTTTTGTAAGCAAGCAGAAAAGCAAAATTCAAAATTGTTAAAGAATTTCAACTGTTCAATTTCACGTTAAGGCCTTAATAAAAGGAAGGGGGGGGGGAAGCAATTTTATTTTACTTTTCATCCAGTTATGAAAAGTTGAAAAACAAAAAGATAAAGCATATTTTGTAATAAAATACTGTGAAATTCTGATAGTACAAACAAATTTGCAAATTCCATATTATAAAGCACAAATATGTCTGTCTTTAAGCTGAAAAGTAATACTAGATGTTTCACATGCCCTATTATTTTTTGCTTCGACCACATATACTTTCGTTTCTATATATCACAGAATTTCGATCTTTATTTCATTGAATAAAATAAAAAATGCACTTAAAAAAAAAACTTGTTTGAAATCTCTAAATTGATTTACAGATTTCTGACTAAATTAAAAATAATTTTAAAGCATGAATATTTTTTACCTTATCAACATGGGATGCAACAATAAACATTTGTTTGCTACAGTAATATAAAATAACATTTGCGGTAACATAAATAAAAATATTGCACTAATAAAATATGCAAAACTAAGGAGTATATGGCAGGGTTACCACAACCGGCGATTTATAATCCAAGCCAGTAGTTCATGCATTTATTTCCGGGAGGGATTTCTCACACAATAGGTCAAAGTTATTGAGCCGATAAAATTTGTATGCAAAAATTGTATTTATTAATTTTGCAGCAGCATAACTTTCTAAAAATGCAATTTTTACACCACTTATCACTCTACTATTAATATAGAAGGCTTATTTTTTCTTTCTTTCTTTGGGTTCTTTAAAATACAAATTAGTTAATAATAAGAATAAAATATTGAAAAAAGTTTAAAATTCCTCCAAGAACCTACGAATTTCATTAAAAATATATATAACATTATAATTGCATTTTTGGCGGTGCGAAATTGGTTTGTTTCATTACACTAGAATTTTTCCTGACAGTCCTGGTAGTCCTGGCCGAATATCCACGGAGTTTCTCTTTACTCTGTGCCGAATATCATAATCGTCTGCCGAGTATGAGTCTGTGAAGAATCATAGAAACTCTGTGGTTAGAAATAGTTTGCATTTGTAGCACCATATTTGGCGACTGAATTCGCTTTTGGCGTGAAATTAAAAATTCATTACTTTAAAATTAAATGCATACAAAAGTATATATTTACGATGTTTGCAGACAAATTTTATCGGCTCTCTAATTTTGGTCTGTAGGGCAGGGATGGAAAATCTGCTCCAATTGCTTCAATATTGTTATTGTACAAAACCATGCATGATTGTCAAATAGTAGAAATAACATGCATCAACTGAAGTAATTTGGGACAAACTTTAAAAAAGAGCGTAATTTGGTTGTTTACATAATTTTCATCTGCAAGATGATGAAAACAAGGGGATTTCTCATATATTTAATAACAAGCATTTCGCTTGCTGAAAAAAATTAATAAATAAAAAATGTAAAGGCTGTTCTGAAAATGCAAAATACTACTTTCTGACAATTTTTCGAAGTTATTTTTATTCTTAGACATATGGAATTGGCAAAGGAAACTACGAAATCGAATAGCGTTTTTCATTTATTGATAAAGGCAAATCATCTTTAATATAACGCTGTCAAGTTAAACGTTTTCAGCAATTTTTTGGGTAATAGCTTGATAAAGGTTATGAGACACAAAGACGTTTATAAACTCAAGATGTAATACATTTATCGAAAAAAAGAAAACACTACTCGATTTCAAATACCTCCAATAGTCTTGCCTGAAGATTTCATGTTTTCACGTTTAAAAATGACTCCATGAATGTGTCAGAAAGTTTTTTGTTCATGAGAGGAATATACACTGGCCTCCAAAAGTTAAGGTACAACATGTTTTTCGAAGCTCACGAGACAAAAAATGGCAGTCAGATTAAACTTCATAGTTTATATGAATAACAATAATAAGCTTTAAAAAAAATTACCCAAAAATTACAGCTACATGAGAGAAAAATATGCACTTACGAAGCTTTCATAATTCCGCGTGTTGTAATTTCATTTATACGTTTAACTTAAGTAAATTTCTATGTCGCATTTAATAAATAACAGTTTAGAACACATTTCCTCCAAATTTGTTGTTTCATATATTTATTCATTTGCAAATTAGACGCAAAAAACCGGTTGTACCTTAACTTTTGGAGGCCAGTGTATATACGAGGGTCGATCCAGAAATAAGGTTCCCAAAGAGCTCCAGCCACACAGGAAGGTGCGACGCGAAATACGGCAACGGCGTTGTGTGCGGCTGTTCCTGCACTTGCGATTCCCCCAGCCGCGCTTCGCTGCGGCGCTCATTCTTGGCTCAACAGCCGTCCAAGATAGAGGTTCCCATTGTTGATCCCGCCAAGTGCAAGATTCGTTCCGTAATTAGCTTTTTGCACGCCAAAGGGACTCCGCCCGTCCAGAACCGCCAGGGAGCGGTGTAACTGTGCTAACTACAGCCGATGTAACTGTGCTTCACGACAACGCCCGACTTCACGTCTCCCATTAAACCCAGGAGCTTTTGACACAATTTGGGTGGACTGTCATGCCCCACCCACCTTACAGTTCGGAAATCACTTGTTCCCCAAGTTAAAGAAACACTTGGGTGGCCAACGCTTCAGGAGCGACGATGACGTCAAAGAAGATGTAAAACGTTTCCTCAACGGGTTGGCGGCGGAGTTCTACGACACTGGGATACAGAAATTGGAGCACCGTCTACAAAAATGCGTAGAAAAAGATGGCGATTATGTAAAGAAATAGATCAAACTTTCTTCTTTCCAACGATGTAAATTTCTATGAGAATAAACAATGTTGTCTATTTGTAAATTTGATGGGAACCTTATTTCCGGATCGACCTTCGTATATATTGTCATGTCTCTTCCGTATGTGTGTGGGCGTTCTAAAGGAAACAGGCCGTTGTAATTACGAACACAAGTTTAATTCTTGACATAACGATGACATAAAGTTGACATAAAAATGACGAGGACAGATGACGAGCACAGGAACATAAATCAACGTAAAAGATTATTCATATTTTTCATTATTCATGACCGGTAACATTTACTCACGGCCATTTTCATAACCAATTCTGGTTTCTACTATCACAAACGACGTTCTTCGCTGCTGACGTTCTGAGTTCTACTGCCGCGCGCTTTCGTTTCTCCAGAAGGGGGCGCTACTAGAGCAAGAAAAGGCATGCGCAATCCTCACACCTCCCCCTTTCGAGAATTTGATTTAGTCTTTTGAGACAAATCAATATCTAGTAAATATCTAAACAAACAAGTAAACATATTAATACAAAAATTCAAACACTTAAAGAATATCAAAGAAAATAAACAAATAGAATACACTATAACACTAATACTAATATTTTAAAGTTCGAGGATAAAGTTAAAGTTTTTAAAGTTAAAGTTCAGACTTGTAACACAGAAGAAATGTTCAAATTTTCAAATGTTCAAAGAATGTTCAAAGTTTTTAAGTCTTTAAGTCCAATGTGAGGCAGGTAGCCTACTTAGAGAGTCAGCATTCGCGTGGAGTTTCCCACGTCGGTACGTTATTTGGGCTTGAAAGCGCTGAAGTGCAAGGGCCCATCTTTGAAGGCGCGCACTTTGAGGTGCACAGTCCGTGAGAAATTTCAAAGGATTATGGTCGCTCACCACAGTTACGTGCGAACCATAAATATAGTGTTCGAACTTTTTCAGGGCGAAGATAACAGCATAAGCTTCCTTTTCGATGGTAGCATAACCTTCTTGGCATTTGGAGAGCTTTTTACTTGTAAAAGCAATGGGATGCTCTTGTTCATTTTCATCTTTTTAAGATAGACAAGCGCCTATCGCATATGAAGAAGCATCTGCATGTATAATAAATGGTTTCTGAAAGTTCGGGGAATAACAGATGGGTGATTTACTGATCGCCTGTTTCAACTCAAAAAAGGCTTTGTCACAATCCTCAGACCAGGTAACTTCATTAGGGGCACGTTTCTTGGTAAGTTCAATCAATGGACGAGCTATGTCGGAGAATGAAGGAACATAGGATCGGTAGTAAGATAGAAGACCTAATATGCTTCTGACATCTTTCTTTGACTTGGGAACTTCTAAGTTTTGTATCGCTGATACTTTGTCGGGATCGGGTGCATGTATACCGGATCCTACCACATGACCTAGAAATTTTATTTTTCCTCGTTTTCGTCGTCTTCCTGTACTAAATGTATTGTTCATTCGGCGAAAGCCATCACGCGTATACTGTTTCTTTTTCACAGTTTCCTTTATTTTCACTTTAACATAATTTTTAGAAAGTTCAATTTCATTTTTATTTTCGTCGACAGTCACTTCCTTAGTCTCTGTAAACTCATCAATCTTCTCATATCTCTTCTGGCGTTTTTCTAACATCATGTTGTCAGGATGATTTAACTTAAGGAATACATCGGGTTCTTTGTTTGCTATTTCATGTGATTTCACACAACCATTGACTATAATGTAGTCGGAATTTTCATCGTAAACAGGAGGTTGTTTCTCGCTGAACTCAATCGTGTTGGATTCGGAACTTCCATCAAGTGTTTCTGGCATTGTATTATTGAAAACAGAGTAAGATTCTTCTGTTGTCGTGACATCAACTTTTGAATATTTATTTTCAGAAATTATCTTTCGTCTTATATTTTCTTCCTTCATGTCTGCTGATGCAATCAAATATTTATCCGAAGCACTTGCATTCTTTTTAGCATAAATTGCGGTTTCGTATTCGGTTTCTTCATCAGGTGTGACTGCATAGTTTGAGGGTTCGAAAATTGAAATTACATTGTTAACTATGGGAGTATCTTTCATAATATTGTGTTCACTCTGTAAATAATTTTGGACTTTTAAATCTTTTGAATTATGTAAAATTTCTTCTGCTTGCCTAATTTGGGGATCTTCTTCCTTATAATGAATTTCCGTTTCAATTTGATCTCCACTCTCTATTACGATTAAATCGGAAACGGTACATATGTCATTTTCATTATTATTAGTTTCTTTCGTGATCGATTGTGTAATACTAGTACGCGGGTGAGGGTTATTTTTTGTCTCATCAAATAATTTATCCAAGTGATATAAGAAATTCTCATGAACGGAAAAGCTATTAAATTCATTTTTGTTAGCTGTCGAACACTGATTTAACGAAGGGTCGTTTTTCTGTTGCCATTTAAATTTATCTGAATCATTTACAAAAGTATCAGGTGCGTGGCCAATGTTCTCGTTTGCATTCGCATTTTCAGCTGATACATAGTCTAAAATTGAAGCAGACAGATCTACAGTGTTGGTTTCTTTCGTACTGTCACTTATCGCGTCAACATTACAATTTAATGCCTTTTCATTTTCATTATATTTATTCAAATCATTATATGTATCAAGAGAAAGTAATAAATCATTAATTAAATTATCTACTACGGCGCATGTTATCATAATATTAGGATATATCTTGGGGTTTAATTTATCAACTGCAATACTCAATGGGATATTTATTAAAGGAGCTTTCAATTGGTGACCGAATGCAGATTGCAATATTATGGTACCACAAGGATTTTTAAAGTATTCGGGTACACAATTAGCCTTTATTATAGAAATTTGAGTTCCAGAATCTACTACGCCATGTAATATTTTATTACCACATTCGATATCTACCGTCGGTAATGTTTTAATTAATTTCGTTTCTTTTCGCGGTGTTTTCAAATTAAATAACTCATCCAATTTGACTCTAGCAGTGAGTGCTTTTTCATTTGAATTTGAATTATTTTCCCTATCAACTTTATTGGCATTGCCAAGTAAATAACTACATATCGTAACATTATGATATCTGCCGCAATTAGTGCATTTTTTATCTTTTATGGTACAATCTTTAGCGACGTGTTTACCTTTCTTTAAGCATAAAAAACAGCGTCCTTGTGCTTTTAATTTAGCTATTTTCTGATCAACGGGTAATTTATTGCACTCCTCAGTCGAATGACTATTACAAGAACAAAATATACAATAGGTTTCCGCGGTAATATGAGATACTTCAGAATTAATTCTATCACTAGCGAACATTTGTTTACGAAATGCAGTGGAATCATTATTATACGACTGCTTTAACCTTGGGTTATCTAAATTGCCAGTTAAATAATTTTGTTTTTCTCTCGACTCTATTTCGGTACGAATAAATAATAACAAATCATCAATGTTTGGTTGCGAGTCACTAGAATTTTTTATACATTGTTTATTATATTCTAACGAAAGATTATATGGCAAGGATTTAAGAATTATAGGTGTCAACAGGTTATCAAATCCATTTGATTCAATGTCTAAAGACCTGAGACTTCTTATTTGGCATTGAATGGTATCAAATAATTTTCGCAGAGCGGTTACATCATTTGTTTTCAATACAGGTTTCAAAGATAATAAAGTATTTATATGTGTCGTCACAATGAGATCCTTTCGGCCAAATTGTTGTTTCAGAATTTGGACAGCTTCCAAATAATTTTTATCTGATAACGCAAACCCGGAAATAGAATTATATGCACTACCACCTAAATAACTTTGTAAATAGCTCATTTTTTCGATATTTGACAGTGAATCATTATCATGGACTGCTATTTTGAATGAATTCCAAAAGTTTTGAAATTTACTTATTTCGCCGTAAAATTTCTCAATCGTTAATGTAGGGAGTTTAACAGATTGCGCAACTAATTCTGCTTGCTTATTATCGGCGTGAGATACGGGGGAAATTTGGCTTTTGCTATTATTTTTCAATTTCTTATTAACTCTAAATCGCCATAAAGTTATTTTTTCATGATATTCTATGGAGGTCTTCGCGTCTCTTTCGATTTCATCCTCATCATTAATTAACGCTAAAATTTGTTCATCTTCCCGTTTAAGGTCGATACCTTTCTGTTCTAGCTGAGCTAGATTTTCTTCTAATTCCACCAAATTCGGCGATTCTAAAACCCATGCATCTTCGATCTTTTTAATAATAGATGTAATAGATGCTTTTATTACCCCTCTAGTTTTTTTAAGTTTAGTCAGTTTATCGGCCATACTTAAATAATAAAATTTACCTTACCTCTGTATAGGTTATCCAAAATTTTTCTTCACTATAATCTTTCACTATAATATTTCATTATAATGTTTCACTCCGTAATCCAGTAATACAGCCTGTTTTTCATCCATTAATTCTGACACCAATGTCATGTCTCTTCCGTATGTGTGTGGGCGTTCTAAAGGAAACAGGCCGTTGTAATTACGAACACAAGTTTAATTCTTGACATAACGATGACATAAAGTTGACATAAAAATGACGAGGACAGATGACGAGCACAGGAACATAAATCAACGTAAAAGATTATTCATATTTTTCATTATTCATGACCGGTAACATTTACTCACGGCCATTTTCATAACCAATTCTGGTTTCTACTATCACAAACGACGTTCTTCGCCGCTGACGTTCTGAGTTCTACTGCCGCGCGCTTTCGTTTCTCCAGAAGGGGGCGCTACTAGAGCAAGAAAAGGCATGCGCAATCCTCACATATATATAATACTTTTAATTAATCAATTAATTAATGTATTTATTTATTTTGAAAACTGCTCTAAAACCACTACCTAATATTTTTATGTATATCAGTCAGAAAATCATCTTGCCTTGTGTGTCATATGTACATGAACTCATTTTTTAAGAATTCTTTATAAGTACAAGAGATAGGTGCGGATAAGATTACAACTTTTTTTTTTTTCAAAGGTAAAAAAATATATTTTAGATTTTAGCCTCGTCGGGCGCCCCTTATAAGCGCGGGGACGCTTATGGTTGGTTCTGATTCAATTAGATTAGAATCCGATAGCTGAAGAAATCTATCACAATAAAGTTTGCAATGGATTTTTGTCAAAATTTTCATTCAAGAAATACACAAGAGTAAAACCCTACTATATACGTGATAATCAAAAACTTAATTGAAAGTATGTAAGTAGTTCTACTAGAGAGTTGATATTTAGCTTAAAAATTAAATTAGAATCAAAATTTAAAAATAAAAGCTAAATTAGAAAATTAGTTAAGTTTACCAAATTTTAAAATTTATATTCGAAGAAATTGCTCAATTCTTCTTAACCTGTTTTCAATCCGAAAATTTTATGCATGTAGAAAAAAAAAGTTGAAATTACTAAAAATTATTTTGTTACTGTTCATAGCCATGTATGATAGATAGTAAGGATAAAATGCAGAAGTTATGTAGAGCGGAAAACATTCAAATGTAATTTTCTTCCTCAGGGTGTTGACAAACGGATTTAAGTAATTTTAATTAAATAATTTCTCTCAAAACGAAATATTATTATTATTTATTTCATTATAACGAAAAAATATTTCTAGACATTTGAAAACTAATAATTAAAATTTGAAGTTTTATTTAGAATATTAAAAATTATATTATTATTATTATTATTAAAGAAAAAGCGGTCAACCATTGTAATTCTCTGAAAAAGAAACAAGATTTATGAGCGAAAACGCTTGCAAACGGCTTTTATTTGTGTTTACACCGAAAGTTTGTGCGGCATTTCACTAATCAGTCAATCATAATTCAGAAGAAAAAAATACGCAGCTTCCGGATTTTTGAACAGGTTTGGCTTTATGCTTGCGTTTGTAAATGGGTTCAAAATGAAAGCAGGTACGATTGCGGCTTATCACCCCTTCGTGAAAAGCCGGTTTCATCGTGAGTGGACTTGTAAACGATGCTTATAGGTCAAAGTTATTGAGCCGATAAAATTAGTATGCAAAAATCGTATTTATTAATTTGGCAGCAGCATAACTTTCTAAAAATGCAATTTTTACACCACTTAACACTCTACTATTAATATAGAAGGTTTATTTTTTCTTTCTTTCTTTGAGTACTTTAAAATACAAATTAGTTAATAATAAGAAAAAAATATTGAATAAACTTTAAAAACTTCTTCAAGAACCTACGAATTTCATTAAAAAAATATATAACATTATAATTACATTTTTGGCGGCGCGAAATTGGCTTGTTTCATTACGCTAGAATTTTTCCTGACAGTCCTGGCTGAATATCCACGGAGTTTCTCTTTACTCTGTGCCGAATATCGTAATCGTCTGCCGAGTATGAGTCTGTGAAGAATCATAGAAACTCTGTTGTTAGAAATAGTTTGCATTTGTAGCATCATATTTGTCGACTGAATTCGCTTTTGGCGTGAAATTAAAAATTAATTACTTTAAAATTAAATGCATACAAAAGTATGTATTTACGATGTTTGCAGAGAAATTTTATCGGCTCTCTAACTTTGGCGTGTAGTAGGTCTATAAAATGCATCAGGTCCCCAATGCTAGGTGCGAGCAGGGCTCACATAAGACTTAGAAGTAGTGGAAACACGACGTAACACAGGGGGCCACCTTTTACTCTACCAATTATGCTTCAACAATTTGAAATTTTACCATCAAAATTTGGAGTAAACAGCACTTTTTATATTAAAGTAAAACTTATATACATATTAAAAATATTTCATTATATACATAATTATACATAACAAATTAATTTTATAAATGAATTTGCAAGTATGGAACAGGTACGAATATTTGAACTTCAAAATGTATTTTATGCTTTACAAATTGAAGGATTTGCCAGTGCTAAGAACAGTGCAGGGACAACAAATATTTGACGCAAATTTATGCTTGGATGCAACACAATTTTGCTTCTATTTTATAAACAGAAATTTGGTATCATCTGAATGCTAATTACTTTCCCCTTTATTTAAATAATCTATTCTCCATGTTATACCATTTCTCCACTCTTTATGAATATAAACAAAATATAATTATACAGATTAAATTTTCTGTTATTTTTAGCATGTTTGAAATTAAAATGTAAAGCATAAGAAAAATTTAAATAAGTTGCATTTAATCACTGTTTTTATACCATTTATTATATCAACCGAAAAAAAAAAAATAAGTATATAAATGTGTCAGTAATAGTCTGAGGGAAAATTTAGTATCTATAATTAAGAAAAAAATACATTTTTTACCCTGAATGAATTTTTCCCCCTGAAAATCAGTTTTAAAAAGTAAATTTGGGGGCCTATTTGGTAAACAGGCCCTGGGTGCGAGCTCCCCAAAAGTGGACCAAAAGAAATCAGTGGTAGACAGCATCAAACTCCATTTCTGTTGCCATTCTGCATCAAACCACCCTTTTTCCCGATTTTACACCAGGTATGGCAAATCGTCATTTTGTTTTCTGATGGGGAAATATCTAATGGCCGAGATAAATGACTTATGATACCGCGATTGCACAACCATCTTTGCTTGCCTATTTTAAATTTAACTCGAGTGCTTTTGAACATAAGATATCTGAAAGCTTTTAAGCTTAATTTTTAATAGCCCGGAAGGCAGATATTTTTTAGTTTACCATTTCATACAAGCTAATCTCATACTTACCAAATTAGGTGTAAAATTTACACATTTGGACTATTTTTTACACTTATGAGCTACTGTGCCCGCCGCTTCTGTATGTACGTAACGCGATAACTCTTGATAGAAATAACCGTTGTGCTTCAAATTTTGTTTATAGGTTCATTGTAATAAGGCTCTTCCCTGATTAGTTTTGGGGGTTCATTGGTTAAGTATAAAGGATGGTACGGGGGGGGGGTCTAATCCTCCCCCCTTAATTTAGATAGCTGGGTTTTTCATGCAGAATTATCCGATTTGCTTCAAATTTTGTATATAGGTTCATTGTAATAAGGAGTTTCCCTTTTTAGTTTTGGGGTACATTGGTTAATTATAAGGGGGGGGGGATGATCCCCCTTAATTTATTGTCGATTTATTTATTTTTCGAGGGTCTTATTTTAAATCGTTTGAAATAAGAGTATAATATACAGTTAGTGTGAATAGCCTGTGAGCTCAATGCCATCAGTTTAACTGGGCAATTTTTTTTCTTTTTAATTTAATTTAATTTTTAAAATGTTTATTTAGATATCTCAGTTCATAGAACGAACAAAAATGTAATTTCTTAACAATATTCTGATAGTGTTGGAAAGTGTTTCATAATCTATGTCTTGATGCGTGATTTTTCGTTCATCTTTTGTTGTGCTCCTGAATGACCAACTACTAGATATTGAAATTCATAGAATAGAAGATGAAGAAAGAAAATTTTATTAACTAAGCTTATACTAGATGGTACCCGTCAAGATTTGGCGGTAAATAACTTGAAAGTTCCTTTAGAAATATGGCATTTATTTTTAATTAGTTGCTTTTAAATTAATTAGGTATTGAACATTTGATTGAATTGTCATATTATGTAAGCGATTCCTCTAGATATAAGACGATAGATGGTGCTGTCAGTCCAGCCTACACAACCAATGAAGTAAAATAATTTTACGCTTTTAATTTACATCCTATTATGTTTTAATTAATTTAGTAAGAATTTAATTAAAAATATTAATTGAGTGATTTATTTTTACTTACTACTGTCTCAATTTAAAAAAAAAAAATATATATATATATATCAATATTTAGTTTTTTTTTTTTTTTTTAATTACGCGACCTTTAAAATTTTTCATTAATTTTATTTTTAACAGTCTCATTCTAAAACCCAGAACTTAAAATTTGCTGTTTGCAGCTAACGATTTATAATATAAATTTTTTAATTAGCACTTTAATTTAATTTTACATTTCATACGTTATTTATATATTAAACCAAACCATGAATATACATTGTATATTAAACCAAACCAAGAATATACATTAGATATTAAACCCAACCAAGGTGATTTCTTTTATAATTCTTATAGGAATATTTTTGCTTCTTTCCTCTTCTTTTCTTTTTCTTTACTTTAAGGAGAATAATCATATACTTTTCTTAGTTATACAAATATATCTTCTTGATAATGGTGATACAAAATATATAGATAAAAGTTTAGATCACTTTATTTAGTCGATAACTACATGCAAAATATTTTCATTTAAATATTTTTAATATAAAATAAGTAATTAAAAAAATATTGTCGGTTGTTAAATTTTATTTACCATAGTCCCAATATTTTGAAAATATAACAATACTAGCAAGCTACGCCCGCTACGCTGGTCAATTTCTCTTTACGCACCTTTAATAAAGTTAAATGTTGACTGTGAATTTGACATTGTATTTTAAAACCCTATGGATCTTTACTTGGAATGTGCTTCTGCATTTCTGAAAACGATACGAACGCTATTGCGTTATTGCATTTTTAATGTGCCAGACAAATTCGGGCTGTTAAGGACAAATTAGGCCTATTCTCTGTATACTTTATTATGGAATAGGTCAGCATTTAAAAAATGAATAGTTATGTTAAATTATGGTGTCTATGGGGTTTAGATTATGGTGTCTATGGGGGAAAATCATTTCCGTTGGATTCAAATTGGATTTGAATGAAGTTACAATTTACAATACTTCCAATAAAATGAAATTGATATGCCTCACTGAGGTGGACAAAAATATGGTACTCGTCGAGAATTAAATAAAAATCATGCACTCGCGACATCATAATTCACTTTTATATTTTAACAGAATAATAAGGCTACTATAATTTGTGACTCGTGCTATACTCATACCTCAGGACACAATACCGTTATCATTATATTTTTATGCGTGAAGATTTCGCTATGGTACTCCATTGTAAAATTTGGTATTTTTTGAAATTCAATATTTGAAAAACGGCATAATAGATTTGAAATTTATATCAAGAAAAATACAATTTTTTATCTTTCAAACGCAGTTTGTCTAACAATTTTCAGACAAATACTTTTCCAGCAATTAATTTTTTCAGTAACTTCAAATTTTTCATTTTCCTAGATTAATCTGTGGCAACGATTAGCGAAATTCCCTGTCGTCAGCAACACATACCTTTTTATTATTAAATAGGATTAAAGAGGATGACGATAGATAGACGACAGATAGCTGACGGATGTGTTTTAGAAATTATCAGTTTGCGATCACTGCAATAAATTTTGAGGTTTTGTCGCCAAAGACATCGCCAAATTCCAAAATGTGCAATATCTCACGAATTGTTGGACTTGGAATATTTAATTTAATACCATTCGATCAGAATACAAAAATACATTGAATTATGTTATCATTTGGCACATAACTATAATACCCAATTTTTAAGGAAATTTTTTAAAGTTAGTTCCCATTTTTATCCCCCTTAGGGGTAGAATTTTAGAAAATCATTTCTTATTGCGCCTCTACATCCTCAGAAGCATTTTCCCCGCAATTTTCGTGTTTGTAGGTTCAGTAGTTTGGACTGTGCGTTGATGATCTTCCCATTCAGGACTTTCTTTTTTACATATAGAATTTTATTTATGTACAGATAAAATTAACCATTATTTTTACCTAGCAAGCTTTGCCCACTACGCTGCTGGTCAGTTTCTACAAACGAACCTTGAATGAAACGAAATATATCGGTGAATTTGACCATGTGTTTTAAAGCAACATGAACCTTTACCTTGCATGTCCTTCCGCATTGCTGTAAAACGATACGACCACCATTGCGCTGTTTAGGCTGTTAAAGACCAATTCTTTTATTTAATAATTTACAGTAGGATTTCCTAAAGAAAAATATATAACTATAATGCACTACACCAAAACTATCCCTGAAAAATTAACAATGCAAGTTGTTAGTTAAAGCGTTCAAAAAGATGTTATTTTAACACCTCAGCTTTCTAAAAGATAATGCGGACGCCAATTAATAACTTAAAGCATACAGAAAGAAGTCAATTAACCTCTTAAGCTTTCAAAATACTCATAATTTTATTCAGCAGTAGAAATTTCTACCTTATTCCATGAAAATATTTAAAACAGTAGTAAACAATTTCTAATTCACGTTACATATTACAAAAAATGCATCACGAGAAAAAAGGATGAGAGGATAAAAAAAGGAAATAAATAAAACATGGACAATAGGTTTAACATCCTCCCACCTTTTGATTATTTCGTATAATCAAAACTTCACATTAAATAAATACATTTACATGAACATTATAAGTCGAGTCGCTCTGGCATTTTTATCATTCTACCAGATCTAGTCTTTTTAACTTGAGATTCGTTCTTTGAAGGCTCAGCCTGAGTTTCATTCAAAGTTGGTTTAGGAAAATTAATTTTGGTACAATCACTCGATGACACTTCTAGCGGATAAATTCTTTGAACAGGCCGAAGTATCTGCGAATGAGATGTTTGTAACTTTAAAAGCCGAACTTTTCCATCTTTACCAGGAATGAGCTCTGTAACAAGTCCTAATGGCCAGTTAATTCTTTTCTTGTTATCTGCTCCCACCAAGACTATATCTCCTACAGCCACTGAACGTTGGAATCGTCTCCCGATCGGCCGTTGGATAAGTAGACCTAAATATTCTGATCTAAATCGATTTCTTAGATCCTTTTGCAGTTCTTGCCTATATTTAAGTCTCCTAGTGAGAGAGTTTTCCTCGATTGCATCAGCGTCTGGTAAACCACACTCATGAATGTCTTTCAAAAACATGTCTGGAGATATGGGTTTGATAGATTCTTTCTCTGACATGTAAGTTAGTGGTCGAGAATTTATAATACTTTCACAATCAGCCAATACAGTTATCATCTCTTCATAGTTCAAACAGGCTTGTCCTAAGACTCTTTTTAATAGATCATTCATCACTCTGATCAGTCTCTCCCACCATCCGCCCCACCATGCAGCAGTCGGTGGGTTGAATTTCCATTCAATTGAATTGGTTGCTCCATACTTCACTATGCGACTCCAATTCAATCTTTTCAAAAAATTAGCTGCACCAATAAAATTCGGACCATTGTCGCAATATATAATAGAACATCTTCCTCTGCGTGATACAAATCTTCTTAAAGCCATCAAAAAAGTCTCTGTAGATGCTGAAGTAACAAGTTCAAAATGTACAGCTCTGTAGATAGCGCATGTAAATATGATAACCCAACTATTTTGATTATTTTTAAGAAATAGAGGGCCAGCCATATCAAGACCGATAATTTGAAATACTGCTGCATCTTTTACTCGATTTTCTGGTAGAGAAACAGGAGAAGATTCCAAATTATTAGAATTAAATCTTTTACAAATGGTGCATTTGGATAAAACAGAAGTCACAGTTCTTCTTCCATTCAGAATCCAGTATTTTTCTCTGAGCAAATTTAAAAGAATCTAAGGACCTGCATGACAATTTTTGAGGTGAAAATGTAAAATTAATCGCTTGGTAACTTCATGATTTGAAGGAACAACTATAGGGGTGAGGAAATCCATATTGTCTTGTCTATACATAATTTTAATCTTTACACTTATTATTTCTTGTTGATCTTTAAACGTCTCAAGAGTTTTCAATCTCTCATCACTTTCATGGGAAAAACATTCCTGTTGTATCATCCAAATTATCTTCATTTCAGCTTTCTTAAATTCATGACTTGTCAATTCTCCTCTAATTTGTTCTTTTGGATTAGAAGAATTATGTCTGAAACGTAGTATCCAACCAACAAGACGCACGATTTTTTCATAACTGGAAAAATACCGGTAGTACCAGGTTTTCTCTAGACTTTCATCAACATTAAACAGTAATTTTGTAGACTTCAATTTCTCTTTTTCAATTTCTTCTTCATTTATGTTTTGACATGTGAAATTCATATATTTATAATATTCTTCAGGATTTCGAAGCCAAGATGGACCCTCCCACCATTTGAGAGATACCAGCTTCTTTGCTTTACAGCCTCTAGATGGCAGATCTGCTGGATTCATTTCACCAGGTATATGTTTCCATAAAACAGGATCACTCAAATTTTTGATTTCTTGAACTCTGTTTCTAACAAACACAGACCAGTTCTCTTTTCTGGATATCCATGCAAGAACCGCGTGGAATCGCTCCAAAAATATTTTTCCATATCTTCCCAGCCCAATGCGTCAATTACTGATTTAGCCAATCTGGCACCAATCAAAGCAGCTGAAAGTTCCATTCTAGGTATGGTTGCGCATTTTAAAGGACCCATGCGGGATTTCGAAGCAAGAAGGAATAATTCAACATGACCTTTACTTGCTATCCTCAAAAATATAACAGCAGCATACGCATATTGACTTGCATCACAAAATGTGTGAAGAGTACAATCTTTTACATTATCTGGGGTGAACTGAATATATCTTGGAATATGAATTTCTTGTAAAATGTTCAATTCACGAAACCATTCAATAAATTCATATTTTAGCTCACTTGGAATTTCTTCATCCCAGGCGATACCTTCTTTCCATGTATTCTGCAACATCATCTTGGGACAAATCATAACAGGAGACGTAAAACCAATAGGATCAAAAACTTTATGTGTAACTGATAGCATGATTCGTTTAGTTATTTTTTCTAAATTTATATCTTTCGTCCAGCTTACATTAACCTTCAAAACGTCTAGAAATCTGTTCCATTGTAATCCCAGTACAGCAGTTTCTTCACTATTTTCGCTATTTTTTCTTTCTTCTGTATGTTCCCATCCTCTCAAATCAAATCCACCTTTAGCCATAAGACACTTAGAATCAGCAATAAACTTTTCTAACTCCTTTTGCGTATGGACACTAGCAACGACATTGTCAACATAAAAGCTTCTCAGCAATTGCTCTTTAAGATGCTGATCGTATTCTTCATCGTTTTCTATGTGATATTCTATGACGGAAGCAAGAAGAAACGGGGAACTTTTGACTCCAAACACGACTCTAGCATGCCGAAACATTTTAATATTTCTCTCTTCTGGATCGTTCCACCACAAGAAACGCAAAAAGTCCCGATCTTCTTTCCGTACAGCGATTTGTAAAAATGCTTTCCTGATATCAGCTACAACGCCAAATTTCTTTTCTCTAAAACGTAAGAGAATGTCAGGAATTAATTCAATGAGATTTGGTCCAGAATGCAAACACTGATTCAGAGATGGATGGTTCTGTATTCTAGCTGATCCGTCGAACACTCGAAGAATGGGAGTTGTACTGCTTTCTTTTATTACTGGTCGATGAGGCAAATAGTTTCCATAAAGATTCATTTCAGACTCGGGAATTTCCTCAATAATTTTATCATCAAGCCAGCCTAAAAGCACTTGTTCATATTTTTGATAAAGGTTATTGGTAAGAAGCTTGTTTGTAACATTAATTAATCTTTTCTTGGCTAAACTCAAATTATCGGGTAAAGGTGGTATATCTTCCACCCATGGCAAAGAAATTTCATAACGATTATCCTCATTCATATTTACTGTCTGTAAAAAATGCTCTTTTACCTGACGATCGATCTCCATTTTAGAGTGTTTTTCAATTGGATCATTTATTCCAAGTAAATCTAGTTTCCACAAATCGCTAATTTCTGCTTCATTCACGAACATAGATGTAACTGTTAAAGCTAAGTTTTCTTTAGATACGTTATCTTGAGGCACTTTTCCCATTAAGGACCATCCTAAGTATGTTTCCAGTGCTACTAGTCCAGACGACAACATTTCGTTACGACATGTCAGTAATTTTCCAATTACATCGGCTCCAATCAATACTTGAATAGATTCAGAAGTCTCACCAATATCCGTCAGAGTGATGCCTTTTTTCCGACAATTCTTTATACCAGGATCCTTTCCCTACAGGCATAACATTTTCGCAGATAATGTTTTGGTCCAAAACCTCAAAATTGCATTTAAAATTTTCTTTCAAATCGCTTAATCTTATCTTGTAGTAGTTATGATTAAATTATTTTGTTATGACTCCGCCAAAAAGAGAATGAGCGACTTTTTCTTTTCGAAGAGGTAAATACTTCATTTCTTCGGCTAAATGCTTTAAAATATACGATCTCTGAGAACCTGAGTCTAAAATCAGTCGAACAACTTTCTTTTTGTTATCTGAAGTGATTTTTGCTTTGAGTGTCTGAAGAAAGACCTTGGGATTTCTACTGACATTAGCCATATTTACTTCACTTCCTTTACTGACATTAGCCATATTTACTTCACTTCCTCTACTGACATTAGCCATATTTACTTCATTTCCAGACAACATTTCTTCCCCTTTCCTTTCATTTAATTTATTTTTATCGAGCATTTGACACATCACAGATGCATGTTTTTTATCACAAATGAAACACTTCAAGATAGCTTTACATTGTTTCGTTGTGTGGCCTGACGTCAAACATAAAAAACAACACCTTTTATCTTTCAATATATTCTGCTTCTCACTAAAACTCATCTTCCGTGCTGAGAAACATTCTGAACTCAGATGTCTTCCGTTACAAAAAACGCAATTTTTCCTTAAGTCTTGCTTTGAATAAGTTGTTAATAGAGTAGCAGCAGTTGGTAAATGTTTAGAAACATCGGTGTAACCTTTCCTTTTTCTAAAGTTTCTATCATCTTTTTTCGCGAAGCCAAAACCTGCCACTGCCAAATTTATTCTTTCATTTTTTCTTCAACTTCACTTTTGATAAACCTCATTAAATTATCTAGGCGTTCTTTCGGATCGGAAATAGCAGAAGACGTATAGGTTCTGTTCCACGCTTTCAAAAATTCAGCAGTAAAACAAGATTCTACCATTGGATATAATATTGAGGCGCATTTATCTGTTGTGACTTCCAATGTCTCAAGAGCTCTTAAATACGATTCAAGTTTATCATACAAGGATGTAAGAGAAAACTTTTCTTTTGACTGTACTGATATTATTAATTTCAATAACTCTCTAACATATACTTCAACTAAAAGATCTTCCCGACCAAAACGAGCCTGAAGACTCTCTATAGCTTTGGCATAGTTAGCGCCAGTTGGCGGAAAACTATCTAAAACTTCCCTCGCTCTAGATTCAGCTACTGTTGTTTGAATCAAATACTGGAATTTATTTTCGGGCACAATATTCTCATCAGTATGAATCTGTTCAAATTGACTCCAAAATGGTAGCCACTCTTTTAAATCCCCATCAAATTGACGAAATTCTAACCTAGGTAACGTAAATTTTCGTTTAGAATCATTAGTTTCATTAACAGTTGAAATGTACTCACCTTGAATATGCCCTTGTGAATGGATTTTTGCTAATTCTAATTGATGGTCTAGTTCTAATTTTTTCAACTGTACTTCTTGATCCAACTTCTCCTTCTCCTTCTCCTTCTCCTTTTCTAATTGTAAGTTTTTTCATTCTCTAACTTCTTCTCAGCATCTTTTTCTTTTCTTTCAGCAATGGCTGTTGATAAAATTTCTTGTACAAAATCAGGATCCTGCTTATATTTCTTACTATTCAAAATTATTTCTTTCAGGGTTCCAATCGTATAATCTTGCGGAATTGTTTCACCAAGTTCTTCTACTACAAACTTTAAATCGGCTTTTTTAAAACCTTTTACGGCTTGAAACATCGTGCTTCAATAAATCTTAGTCCTGTCGCGGATACGCCAAAATGTTAGTTAAAGCGTTCAAAAAGATGTTATTTTAACACCTCAGCTTTCTAAAAGATAATGCGGACGCCAATTAATAACTTAAAGCATACAGAAAGAAGTCAATTAACCTCTTAAGCTTTCAAAATACTCATAATTTTATTCAGCAGTAGAAATTTCTACCTTATTCCATGAAAATATTTAAAACAGTAGTAAACAATTTCTAATTCACGTTACATATTACAAAAAATGCATCACGAGAAAAAAGCATGAGAGGATAAAAAAAGGAAATAAATAAAACATGGACAATAGGTTTAACACAAGTTGCATCGAAATCCATTTAGCAGAATCTTTTAAAAAGGATAATGCTTCATAATCGGGTTCAATTGATTATAGACGTAGAATGATATGTTATGCACTAAAACCTTGCTTCAAAATTAGCAAGTCCCATCAAAATTCATTCAACAAAATTCCAGTTTTAATTGGCCGAATCGAAATTCCCCTTTGCATTATATATATACAGTAGATAGGTGAATGTATCTTTCATAATCAGCTTGACCTGATGATAGAATATTCAGGAATGTTGTAGAGAGTATATGCTGGTATATGCGGTCTACCTTCTGGAATTTTGAAAAAGAAACTCTGCACACCCTCCGTAGCTGTAACATATACTCTCTAGTATACACCCTCTGTCTATAGCGATATGCACAGTTTTTTTACGACTACACCACTGACAACTTTCTCCAATAGCTCCATAACTAAACAATATAGAAAATCAATCCCTGAAATATTATGTAACTGTGAAACTTCCATCAAAATCCGTTCAGCAGAACTTTAAAAAAGGTAATCTTTCATAATCGGGTTCACCTAATTTTATCTAAAACTTCCCCCCGTAGCTATATAAATAAGCAATGTAGAACAATGTGCTTTCTTTTTAAACCTTTCTAAAACAAATTACTTAACTAATAGTGAAATCCTATAAAAATCTGTTCGGTAGAACCTGAGTTTTAATCGATCTGATTGAAATACGAATTTGCGTTTTATAAATATGGTAGATGATGATGACATGATTTCTGTAATTGGATTCGTTGTCAAGCTTTTGCTTCAGAAAAAGAAACGCAGTGGAAAACTTTTCTACAGATAATTACCAACCATCTACACAAAATTGCGTAACTAACTGTGTAAATCCCACCAAAATCCGTCCAGCAGTTTTCAAATTATAAACGGTCGTAATGAAATACGAATTTGCATTATATATATATAGTAAATATATCTTTCATAATTGCACTCACCTTTACCAATCACTTTCCCATTAGCTCTATCACTAAGCAACATAGAATGATATATTATAGGGCCCATACCTGAAAAGTCACTTCGATCAAAATTTGTTCAGTAGAATTTTTTTGTAAATGTAACCTTTAATAATCGGGTTCACTTAATTTTGGAGCTTTCCTCTGTATCTCTATAACAGAGTAACGTAAAATAGCTATACTCTAAAATCTTTCAAAAAACATTACTTAACTAACAGTGTAAAACCTAAGAAAATATCCTGAATAATCGGATTAAAATATGAATATGAGGTTTATACTCATAGTAGATAATGTATGATTTTCTCTAATAGGATTCATCATGAAAGTTTCGCTTCAAACATAAACGATGCTTTTCCTCATTGGGTACTTCTCTATTATCAGGTCGATCACTTTTCATAACAAAAAACTATCGCTAAATTGTAAGATTAAACGCTAAAAATGCAGTCCCATTTACTTGATGTCAGAAGCATTATACGTGTTTGTTACGTCATCAAGTGGTTTTTAATTCAACATTTGCGTGTATTTTAAATAAAGAAGCAATATATAATACTAAACAGACCTTTGAAACTTTATTTTAGCAATCACGTTTCATTTTAAATCGTGGCGTTTGTAGAATTAAAAATAATACACAATTAAATAAATATCCGTAAGAATAATATTCCATTCCCAATGGGCTTTATTCGAGGCTAACGAAAAAGAAAGGCTACCGCGGTGCTTTACGCATATCTTTTTTTACAGACCGCCGGAGTCATGTGTTGCTCGAATGCACCAATGAAGGCGTACGAATAGAGCATCACGTCACTCTAGCGGTCTGTAAAAAAAGATAAGTGGAATGTACCGCGGTAGCCTGTCTTTTTCGTTAGCCTCGGCTTTATTCGAGGCTAACGAAAGAGACAGGCTACCGCGGTGCATTCCACTTATCTTTTTTACAGACCGCTAGAGTGACGTGATGCTCTTTCCGTACACCTGCATTGGTGGATTCAAGCATCACGTGACTCTCGCGGTCTGTAAAAAAAGATACGCGTAAAGCACCGCGGTAGCCTTTCTTTTTCGTTAGCCTCGGCTTTATTGGCGTGACGTCATAAACCACCATCATGTGACCTCTCTGCTGTGTTTATATTTGTTTGTCTGTGTATCGCATGCATACATTCAATTGGAAATTCCGATAGTAAAATACCACCAACACGTGATTTCTTACAATCTCGAACCCAGATTCCCAATAAAGCCCATTGAACAGTTAATGTTTCTATCTGTAAAAATAAACAAAAGAATTAAATAACAAAAAGATTTAATTTGAATTTCTTCCATTGCTATAGCAACGGATGTATTTTTAGAAATTCTCACTTGTATTGTTAGAATTGTTAGATTTTGACGTCAAAGACTTCGCCAAATTAGAAAAATGTGCAATATATCACGAACTATTTGACTTATGAGTATTTAATTGATACCATTCGATTCAGCATACAAAAATACATTAAACTATGTTATCATTTGTCACGTAACTATAATACTCGATTTTTAAGATTTTTTTTTAAAGTTTGTTCCCCTTTTTACCCCTCTTAGGGGTGGAGTTTTTAAAAATCCCGTCTTAGTGCGCCTCTACATACTAAGAAGTATTTTTCCTGCAAGTTTCGTCTTTGTAGGTTCAGTAGTTTTGGCTGTGCGTTGATCATCTAGCCAGAAAGGACTTTCTTTTATATATATAGATTTAGTATTTCTGATTTATTTTTATTATTACGCGACCTTTAAAAATTTTCATTAAATTAATTTTTATCAATCAGATTCTAAAACCCTGAATTTAAACTTTGCTGTTTGCAGCTAACGATTTATAATACATATTTTTTAATTACTTGAATTCTATTTTACATTTTCATACATTGTTTAATTTTTAAATCATGGATATCAAGATAATTTAGAGTCCTTGTATGAATATTTTCCCTTCTTTTTTGTTTTCTCCCCTTTTGTTTTTTTTTTTGTTTATTTTTTTTTTTACGAAAAATAATCACATACTTATCTTAGTATATGTATGACACCTTGATAAAGGTCATACTAAATATAACAAAAATTGTAGACCAGTTCAATTTATTTAATCGATAATTATGTGCACAATCTTTTAATTTAAATACTTTTAATATAAATTTAGTAATTAAAACAAAATATTCTTGGGTGTTAAGTTTTACTTAATTAAAAAGCATTCGAATAATAATAAAAAAAATTACAAATTATATAACTTTTCCTCCTGAATTAAATATGACATTATTAAAATGAATTATTGCCAATAAAATAAGAAAATCATTCTGTCTGGAGTGGGTCCGAGATGTCGCTGTGTGTCCTACACCGGGCCTGCTACAGGTGACGTCACAACCTGCTGACGTCAAAACAGTGATCCATAATAACTTAAAAATTTTCATGTACTTTGTTCGTTTGTACGGATTGTTTACGACAGTATTTTGATTTTATTTATTGTTTTATATAGTAATTAATAATATTTTTCAGTGTATTTAGATTATAATGCTATCAATAATTATTGATTATAATTATTAAAGAAAGTGTAGATTATATCTATAAAATAAAGAGAAGAAAATGTTGTGCTCCTAGTTTCTAATCTGAGTCTTCAAATTCGCTACTGATAATGAAAAGAAGAAATTTTAGCTACGAAAATTACCTTGTGATAATTATTTTTACATTTCAACAGAAGTGGTTTGCATTAAATGTTTCGATATACTTTTCATAATTCGTGAAGATAGAATTAATATGATGGTATTGAACTTGTGCAGAGAAAAAAAAACCTAACAACAAATGTCTAGCCTACTGTAATGGAAATATTCTGGCATATTTGATTGAATTTGTACTTCCAAATCGAAAAGAGTCAAATGATCTTTAGAAAAAAAAAATAAATAAAAGAAGCAGACGATAAACAGTTTAAAAAATGATTTTGAAAGAAATACTGTAATAAATTGACTAATATCTGGATACATTTAGTTAGAAGTGAGTGATGTGCTTTGTTTATAAAATTAAAAGTAACTGATTTACACAACTTAGTAATTCTACGTAGTTCAATTTAACATTTTAGCTAACTTAAGTGTACATATATATATTATGAAAATAAATCTTTTGATAAGTTATTTTGAGTGGTTATTATGTCCTAGACCCAAGTACAATAAATAGACAATTTTTAAAATATTACAAATCAGTTACAAAGTCAAGATAGAAAATTGGGTACTTTTCGGTTAGCCGGGCGCCAGTGATATATATACATATATACACACACATATATATACACATATATCTACACACACACACATATATATATACACATATCTACACACACATATATGTATGAATTAATATATATATTTATATATGTACATGTATCATTGGCGCCCGGCTAACCGAAAAGTACCGAAAAAGGCTTATGGCGAGAGAAGGAAAGTTGCAAAATATTTTCTGGCTACCTATTCGTAGTTTCATATAAATAAGTATTTTTTTTTTTTTTCAATATTTATATAATTTATTTAATAGAAAGAAGCCATTTATCTCTTTTTATATGCAGGTAGAACAGAATTGTATATATAAATAATTTTATACATATATAAATAAACATAAAAGTACATTAGGTTTGTTTTCATAATTGTGTATATAATTTTAAAACATATCTAACTTTCTGAAGCCCGAATTACGCCAAAGCGTTAAAAAAAAGTGCCATGGTCTCTATAGTTAAAAAATGTCGATTTCTGTATTTAAATTGACATTTATTGTGTTTTGATGGTTAAATTATGGTATGTAGTTGTAAAAGGGAGGAATGGGATTGATTTTGTAAAGTTTTTGGTAGATTTATTATATTTTTTGTACGTATATTTATTGTAAAATAATGTGTTTAGGAAAAGGTAAGTCAATGGGTTCAATCTGATTTATTAATCTTAGCATTTTTTTAATTTAAAACTTTTAATTTCCTTTAATAAAACAAGTATATTATTTCCCTTTTATTTCACGATTATGAAATTTAATATTATTTATGTAATCACAAATTATAAGAGAGAAAATGCTCTCTTTATTACATCTTTCTGCTGCGATACTTTGACCAAAGTGGATCACTACTGTGACGTCACTAATACTTGTAGCAGGCCCGGTGTAGGACACACAGCGACATCTCGGAGGCCCCGGCACAGAACCGGTGGCGAACCGAACAACGAAACACGGCGTCTGACACCACTCGGCCCCCTTTCCTCGCTCGAGTCTACTTTAAAATTGGATAGGTTCTAGATTTAATTTTACCCATGCGCAAATGGGTCATTTTATTGCTAAATGTGAATTTTCTAACTGAACTAAATTTTATCATGCTATGTATCTAGACCAACATATGATACTAATGAAGATGTTGAAACTTTTTCAAACACAGCGAAATTGAAATATTTTATTACAGCTCATTTCCTACAGAAAATAATACACAACATTTATAATTATTTAAATAATTATAATTATTAAAAATCGACTAACATCATTACAATTCACACACACACACACACACAAATAAATAAATAAAGAAAAAAAATGAAGATTTCGTTAAAGAAATAAAGTGATAGGAATCAGGCAAATAATGCTTCTTTGGGAATATGTTATCAGATCCTGATATTCCTAAATACTAAATATGTGCTTGCATTATTAATAGATACATAAAAGGAAATTAACCCAATATTATGCAAGTAATATTGTGATATTAAAGCTATTCTATTTTTTTTTCTATCACTGGGTTTTCAAAAGTTTCAACTGTACAAAATAAATTAAAAATGCAGAGAAAATTTAAAATTTCCTCATTAAAATATAAAATATTGATCATCTTTGAATGATTCAAGTTGCAAAAAGATTAATTTAAAACGTCATCGCAATAGAAGTTTTTAATTCAAAAGATTATGCTACACATGGGTGAATTATTATAAACGTCACTGAAAATTAATACAAAAATTCCTGAAATACAAAAGCTAAAAAATACAGAAATCAGGATAATTTCCTATGCACAATCACCCTTGGCTACAGTGATAGATAAAAGAAAAGTTTGATTGTATAAATTCTTAATTAGGATGTCTTTCTTTTGCAAATGTATTGCGCTAGGCGCATATGTGGGTCTAGGTATGGCGTGCTTGTGATTAAAAAAAAAAAAAAAAAGTTACATACCTTGCCTGAATCCATGCTTCCTTAATTTTTTCATCTTTTGGAAAATAATGCATGGATATTTTATTATCCTCTGGGTCGAAATAGTCTGCTCGACTGTCAATGCTGCAGAAAGGCACGCAACACCTCATATTTGTAAAGATATACAACCAGAATAAAAAAAATCATATCACTATATCATTCACGTGTTTTATAAACTGCAATTTGTTGCTCTAGTGTTGACCACGAGACGCCAAACGCCCCCTTCCAAAACCGGCATGCAGCAAATCGGCGAATGGTCGGGTCTTTAGTATCATATGTTGGCATAGCTATGTATTATATATCCAAGCCTACAGATCATATACAAGGCTGAACAAAATAATTCGACACTACTTTCTTACAATGGAAGGTAATTTCGAAAACTGTATTTTTCAATGCGGTATATGCTTTCTAAACTGTTTACTTACATATCTTCTTTTACCTTATTTAACGGTGAATTTTTGTTACAGTTTTCTGGATGTGTTAGAAAGTGTTTCATAATCTATGCTTGACGCATGATTTTTCGTTCTTGTTTTAGCGTTAAAACAGTGTTCTCGTTATATTCAACTTGCTATAACAGTGTTCGACTGTGTTATCTTTATAAACAAGAAAGATATAGCAAAGAAAGATAAGCATTATATTAAATAAATAAATCATATTTAAATATAAACCCACGCCAGTGCATTAAAGAATCTAAAATTTTCTGTCATTATTTTTTTCTTTATCACTAACCAATAAGTTTTATCATGAAAGGATAAGATTTTTACTTGAATGCATTTTAAATCACTCGAGAATTTTCATATAAATAATAAAACAAAAATAAAAAAAAATACTTCTTCAGATGATATCGTTAAAAATATTAAAAGAAGGTTGTAAGCCTTTGATAATCAATATCATAGAATTCCGTCTATTAAAATCTTTTCCCTTTTTAAGCAGTTTATTTAGGGACACTTATAAGCTTACATTTAAATAAAGTAGAAATAAATTTTAAAAAATGTAAAAAAAAAAAAAAAAAAAAAAAAAAAAAAAAAAAGAATTACTTTTCATGTACATTTGTTGTCTAATAATTTTTTCCTGCTTGAGTAGTAGAATTTTAAAGACTAATGAGGAAATTTCAAATTTAAGATCTTTGCAATGTATTATAGGATTTTAAAAGATTTTGTGAAGGAATTTCTAACGTAAAGCTGTATAATGATCTGTTTATTTACATTAAAAATTTATCTTTTGAAGAATACTGGTTGAGATTTATTAGAATATTTTTTCTTTTTGAAAAGTTTAACACTCTTTTGATGTAGTTTTGCGAAATATTCAGGCTTTCATAGAACTTTGTTGGTTTTCGAAATCTTTTAAGGAGTTTTAGAAAACGTTTATCTGTTGATTAATATGAAAGAAATGTAATCAAAAATTGATATGATGTAATTTTTAGAAGTATAATTTTTTAATCTTTATTTTTTAAGTTAAATAGTTTGAAATATGAAATATTTCTAATAATAAAATATTTATAATAGATTAAATTTTGATTTTCTGGGGATCCTTGCGATAATTTACTTTAGGTATAAATGATTTTTAATCTACTTTTATCCGTCGTACTACATTTAAAGAAACTTTCAAAAACTGTTGATAGTCATAACCAGTGTTAGAACTAAAAAATAAAGAACAGTGGTTTTAACAATAAAAAGTACGGGATAAAAAATGTTACTGTAAACAGAATGTAGTTTCATATTGTAATATAAATAATGAGTATAATGAATTTGAGAATTTATTATAATGACAAAGGAAGCAAGAATCCTAATCCTATCCTAATCCTAATCCTAATAATATTATAAATGTGATTGTGTGTGTGAATGTTTGGCTGAAGTAAACGTCAAAACGGGGGATTTAATGGCTCTGTATCTTTGCATATAGATGAATTATAACCCAGAAATGAACATAGACTATATTTTGTTTATTTTATTCAAATATTTATCTTAATAATTAAAAATTTCATTATTTTCATAGAGAATCAATAAGCAATTTTTCCATAAAATTTAACCATTTTACTTTATTGTTGCTAGGGCTTTGATGGTTGACAATAAATAAAAACGTGGAAAAATAATTTTCCCTCAGCAATTAATTTTCAATTGAACGATTTTCATGTGAAAAATTAAAATTAAAAATAATTCAAAAGAAGATGAATTTCCGTGATATTTGAAACAAAAATATGGAGTATACATGAAGTATGAATATCGGTTACGTTGAGAAGAGATTTTTTGACAAAAACTGCGTTATAATTAGAAAGAAAAATGAACAATAATTATATTATTAAGAAAATAATTCGCTTGAACCATGGAACTATGAAAAGGATCCTCCTTGGTTTGGACAAATACGATGTCATAAATAAAACATGTATTTTCAAATATTCATAATAATACAAGGAGCATGAATATCGGTGTATAATGTATAATGAAAGTAGATAGGTAATGGACGTCATATTTAAGATGAAAAACTGAAATATTTTTTATCGGTACTGATTAATAATAAGCTTGAATATCAGTCACATACAGATGTGAGTTTTCTGCTAAAATTTATATCATGATTTCCAGAAAAAGAAAATTAACAATAATTATCTTAATCCTAATAATATTATAAATCCGATTGTGTGCAAATGTTAGGCTGAAACCAGCGTCAAAATGGAGAAATTAATGGCCCTGTATCTTTGCATATACGTGGATTATAACCCGGAAATGAACATAGACTGGTTTTTGTTTATTTTATTCAAATACATTTCTTAATAATTTAAAATTTGATTATTTTCATAGAGAATCGATGGACATTTTTAGATAAAATTTAACCATTTTACTTTATCGTTGCTAGGGCTTTGATCGTTGCCAATAAATAAAAATGCGAAAAAATAAGTTTTCCTCAACAATTAAGTTTCAATTGAGTGATTTTCACGTGAAAAATGAAAATAATTCAAAAGAAGATGAATTTCTGTGGTATTTGAAACAACAATATGGAGTATTTGTTATTATACATGAAGTATGAATATCGGTTACATTAAAAAGATCTTTTTCTCTCAAAAACTGCATTATAATTATAATTAACAATAATTATATTATTAAGAAAAAGATTTCGCTTGAACCATGGAACTATGAAAAGGATCCTTCTTGGCTTGAACAAATATGACGTCATAAATAAAACGTGTATTTTCAAATATTCGTAATATTACAAAGAGCATGACTATCAGTGTATAATAAAAGTATCTACATAATGGACGTCATATTTAAGATGAATAACTGAAATATTTTTTTGATACTGATTAATAATAAGCTTGAATATCAGTTACAAACATATGTGAGTTTTCTGCTTAAATGCACGTCATTATTGCCAGGAAAAGAAAATTAACAAGAATTATATCATTGAAAAGAGATTTCTCTGGGATCAAAGTGACGTCATATTAAAACGGGATGTTTTAAATATGTTTCAAATGGAGCGTGTATCAATTTCATACATTAATAATCACTGAGTACAGTGAAAGAATAGAGAGGTAATGAACCGTAATATCGGCTTGCAATATGAAGCCGGTTATCGCTCAAATCATTAGGCCCAAGGGCTGACTTCATTGGATGGACAGAGGCTGCACGTGGAACAATTACTGGATTCATTGGACGGGGAGAGGTTTTCAAAGCAAGCGGCCAGTTGTTTGGGCCGACTGTAGGGTTGCATTTTCAGCATCACGCCAAACATGAACATTTCATCTCTATTTATTCTCTGAACTCTGTGATTAATAATACAAGCATCAGTAAGATTATTAGGAAAAGAAAATTGAACACAAGTCTATTAAGTTAAAATCTGACTGTGTGTATTTCGCAACTATACTCCTCTTAATGCAACGCGATTTACTTAACACCGGTTATCATTGATTCGAGGATGTCATATAAACTCTGAGAATTTAAAATTTTGAATTAGATTCCGAGATATCAATATTTTTTTTGTAAATTTTAACGAAATTTCTCTAAAAATGGTATTTAAATTACTCCATTTTTGTGGATAAAAAAAGGAGAAATAAAACGGATTAATATATTTTTATGCCATTTTCTCATTAAAACTGAAAAAAATTATTTTATTTTCAATTTGAATAGTTGGTGAAAAAAAAATCTTGATTACAGTAAAATTTCCGAAAAATACAAACGTATTTCCACATATTCAAACTTTATGAATCAATTTATTCTGCAGAGCAAAAATCGCCTGTCAGCATATTGTCAAGAAATCAAGATTTGTTTCAGCTATAGATTAAATCAAGGACACAAATTTGCTGTTACATGCAAACGTAACACTTGCAATTGCAAAGCTTTTTGCAACCCCAAATTACATGCAAACGTAACATTTACATGTAATTTGCACCCAAATTAATTTTAATTTGAACCGTAATAAATGTTATTTTGCAATGAAAATTACATGCAAAAGTAATGTTTACATATAATTTTGGGTTGCAAAAAGCTTTGCAATTTAAGTGTTACGTTTGCATGTAATTTTGGGCTGCAAAAAGCTTTGCAATTGAAGCTCCTTGCATTTAGGTGTAGAATTATTCCTCCCTATTCACAAGAATTGAATTTAAAGAAAAAGCATATACTATTTCCAATGAATTATTTTTAAATGATGGCTGTTAAAACGTTTCTCAAAGTCGTTAAAAGTAAAATGGTTTATTAGGTAAAATTGACATTTCTTTTTACCCAATTCGTCGATTTACACGATTTTATTTGGCCGTCCTTTTTCCATTGGTTGCAGTTTCCTTTTCGCGGTTATTTGGCACAAAATTTTACCTTTTTTCAACTGATTTATGTCAAGGCCCCTATAACAAAGAAATATCGTATTTTCTTCTATGAAATGTGATAAAGAGTTAGTTAATTATTTACGTTTTTAATTATCGGGAGTGAAATATTTTGCTTGATTAGTACATTTATTTTTCTTTTAATGTTACGTGAACGAAGTCACGGGTAACAGCTAGTATCAATATAATAAATTATAACACCGTGTAATAATCTATTTCTTTTAAATGCTAAATGGTGTAAATTATTATTATTTTCTAATCCAACATCGATATTTATGTAACAATATAATAAATTATAACACCTCGTAATAATATATTTCTTTTAAATGCTAAAATGTGTAAATTAATTGCAATAATACAAGGAGCATGGATATCGATGTATAATGAAAGTATATAATGAAAGTAGATAGATAACGGACGTCATATTTAAAATGAAAAACTGAAATATTTTTTATCGATACTGATTAATAATAACCTTGAATATCACTTACATACTGATGTGTACATTACATTTTTATTTACACCTTTTACCTTATAGACTTATACCTTATATTTTATATACTTTATTACACCTTTTACCTAATACCTGCTCTTGTTGTTGTGGCTTATCCTCCAATTGTCTGACGAAGTCAGACAAGATCCAATAGACCGTTAATTTTCAGAAAATCAATAACTTGAAGGGGGAAGCATATAAGTCCTTCCTGGAGAGATCCAAGCAGTCCAGGATGTGTTCTACAGAGGCCTGTTGAGCTTGACATTTAGAGCAGACTTCAAAGATATTTTTGTTCTCAAAGAACGAGAGACTTGTCGTGTGTCCACTTGCCAATCTTGAAATTGTTGTTCGAGAGGCTTTGTCACAGTTGATAGCGAACGAAGAGCCCGGCTCTTTGCCCGAGTACCAGTGGTGGATGGGACGGACCTCCCACTCCTTTGAAATTTCAGATTTAACTCTAGATTGATGATCTGAGTAGGCAAGGACTGAAGAGGAAGATATAGATTGACAACAACCCTCCTTGGTCAAGCGATCAGCTTGCTCATTGCCATAAATGTCTGCGTGGGATGGAATCAACTGAAAATGAACATCATGGAGCTTTGAAATAATTTTAAGTTTAAGAAGGATAGAAATACTAGTTTTATCTCCAACTGTAATCCAATTGTGAAGGTGTTGAAGGGAGCTGCGACTGTCTGAAAGAATCCAGAGGTCTCCGAAGTCCCACTCGCTGAGAATAGCCTCGAGGCCTTATTCAATTGCAATAAGCTTGCTTTTAAAGACTGAAGAGAAATCAGGGTTACGGAGACTGATGGACAACTTTTGCCCTTGTTTCTCAATGTAGATCTCACTACCAGCGTGGTCGTCCAGTTTACTGCCATCCGTATATAATTTTATGGCGTTATTAGGGATCTCATTTACAACTTCTAATCAGGGCCTGTTTACCGAATAGGCCCGTGAAGCCCGAGCTTAACCACTGAAATACAAAGGGGCCCCCCAAATTTACTTTTGAAAACTAATTTTTAGGGGGAAAAATTTCAGTCAGGGTAAAAAAATTATATATTTTTTCTTAATTATCGCTATTAAATTTTCTTTCAGACTATTACTGACACATTTATACCCTATTTTTTTCCTGTTGATCTTATAAATGATATAAAAACAGTAATTATATGCAAATTATTTTCACTTTGCTTATGTTTTACATTTTAATTTCAAATGTTTAAAACTGTAACATGCTAAAAATAACAGAAATTTTTTTATCTGTATAATTATATTTTGTTTACATTCATAAAATGTGGAGAAATGATATAAAATATGGAGAATAGGTTATTTAAATAAAGAGGAAAATAATTAGCATTCAGATGATATCAAATTTCTGTTTAAAAAATAGAAGTAAAATTGTGTTGCTGCTAAGCATCAATTTACGTCAAATATTTGTTGTTCCTGCACTGTTCTTAGCACTAGCAAATCCTGCAAAGTCTGTCTACAGCATAAAATATATTTTAAAGTTCAAATATTCGCACCTGTTACATATTTGTAAATTCATTTACAAAATTAATTTGTTACGTATAATTATGTATATAATAAAATATTTTTTTATATGTATATAGGTAGTTAGCTTTAGTTTAATATTGAAAGTGTTGTTTACTGGAAATTTTGATGGTAAAATTTAAAATTGTTGAAGCATAATTGGTAGAGTAAATTTTGCATGTGATTTTTAGTTAAAAGGGGGGCCCTCTGTGTGACGTTGGGCTTCCCTGACTTCTAAGTCTTAAGCGGGCCCTGCTTCTAATGTCAACTGCCTGAGATGAGCTGATATATGGTCCTTCTTAGTGACCGGAGCAGAAAAGCCGATGTGGAAATGGACTCTGGAGAGTCCCTCTGAGGGACTTAGAAAATATTTTAAGGAATGGAGCTCGACCTCACTATAAGGCAAGTGCAGGAGTTCAACATGACTGAATGGGCTGTTTTTCTTCAGTCGCTGATTATTACGCCAGTTGTTTAGGTATAGAGAGGTTTTGTTTTGACCATAACTAGAAAGTTTGTTGAAATATTTGGTGAGGTTAGCCTTTCTTCTAGTTTGGAGAGATTGTAGGTCAACTTCGTAGAGAACTATTTCTTTAGGGATGTCTCAGCCCAGTAATTATTCTCGCAGCACTGAGTTAAACCCTCTCCAATTTATCCAAGTTGGTGCTTGAAGCACAGCAGTACACAGAAAAACCATACTCCAGGATGGGCCTAATGAGTGACAATTATGTATCTCTTAAAGTAACTGCATCGGCTCCCCAGTGTTTGCCCGCTATATATTTAAATATATTTAATTGTTTTCTACACCTTGAAGCAATATGTTCGATGTGCTTGTGACTTGTCCATTCAGGATCTAAAATATATCCGAGATATTTTGGGTGCTTTTCATAAGCAAGGTCCTACCTTTATTACCTTATTAGACCTTTATTTTACTACACCTTTAAATTTACACCTTTTAGCATTTAAAAGAAAAATAATTATATCATTAATAAAAAAAAAACTTTTACAAAAATAAATAAATAAATAAATAAAATATTAACCGACTTAAAAAAAGCACTAAAAAGTATTAAATAAATCTTTAAAATTCTCTAATGACAAAATGTTATCCATTAACCACAATTCCGATATCATGTGTCGGAATAAAAATGATAAATATAATATGTACAGTTAATAGCCATCAAACATGGATTTTCGAGAGAGTATATTTTACAAGAGATGAATTTACAGACATGATTTCTTTTACGAATATATACATATAAAGAACAGTCAATTACTTTTTGAAGTCTGTGCCAAACTACCTTAAGTATAGTAAGAATTGTGAATATATTGTAACTAGTATCTACTAATTTATCGATTGAGGTTGTTTGGCACCGACTTCAAAAAGTAATTGACTGTTTTTCATATGTATATATTCGTAAGCGAAATCATAAGTCTGTAAATTCATCTCTTGTAAAATATATTCACTCGAAAATCCATGTTTGATGAGTATTAAACTGTACATCTTAAATTTATCATTTTATTCCGACACATGATATCGGATTTGTGGTTAATGGATAACATTTTGTCATAAGATAATTTTAAAGAATTATTTAATACTTTTTAGTGCTTTTTTTAAAGTCGGTTAATATACACTGCTCAAAACAATTAAAGGATATTTGAAGTTTTATATAAAATAAAGATATAAACGAAATTTTTTTTGCCGAAAATAGAAGAAGAGAATCACAAATGCAAATTTTTCTGGTTTTCAAACTGTGGAGTATGCAAATTTTGAGTTCGACGTCAAAAACGTCGCTTCAGCGGCAGCGAATGAAATTTGACTTTCAACTGGATAAAAGAGAATGAAGACAAGGATGATCGACATTCAGTGATTGCTTTGTTTCGATGAGTACGATGTCTCAGCGAAGTCATTTGACAGATTCAGAAGCTTGGAGTATTGTTGGTAGATTAGAAGGGGGCCAAACTCAAGCCGAAGTAGCGCAAGCCATTGGAGTGTCACAAAGTGTCATTTCCAGGATCTGGAACCGTTTTTTGGAGAGTGGATGTGCAGGCCGCAGACCAGGGCAAGGTCGTAGACGGGCAACAACGCCCAATGAAGATCGGTATTTAGCGTTAACAGCTTGGAGACACCGAAACATGAACGCTACTCTTCTCCAACAACACCTTCGCTCGGCTACAGGCACCACGATTTCAACTCAGACTGTCCGAAACCGGCTCCATGCTGTAGGTCTGTATGCTCGCCGACCGATGGTATGTGTTAGATTAACATCAAGGCATCGTCGCGACCGCAGGGAGTGGGCAACCGAGCATGTCAACTGGAGGAGAAATGAATGGAGCAATATTCTGTTTTCTGACGAGTCCCGTTTTTCTGTGCATCCGGATAATAGGCGTATTTTCATCTGGAGGGACCGTGGCAATAGGAATAATCCTGTGTTCGTGCACGAAAGTGTCAGATTTGGCGGTGGAGGAGTGTTGGTGTATGGTGGCATCTCCATTGACGGGCGCACTGACCTCTACATCATTCGAGATGGAGCTCTGACTGGTCGCCGATATAGGGATGAGATCCTCAGACCTATTGTAGTCCCTTACGCTGCAGCAATCGGAGATAACTTCATTTTAATGGACGATAACTGCAGGCCACATCGTGCAAACCTGGTGGAGGATTTCCTTTTCGAGGAAGGAATCGTTCGAATGGAATGGCCAGCGTGTTCTCCAGACATGAATCCAATCGAGCACGTTTGGGACGCTCTAGGAAGACGAGTTTCTGGCCGCCAACAACCCCCACAAACTCTCCAAGAACTGGAAAGAGCTCTTCTGGAAGAGTGGGGCAGAATACCCCAACTCGTTATTAATAGCCTCATTGAGTCCATGCCTCAAAGGTGTTCAACGTTGCTGGCCGCCCGTGGAAACCATACCCCCTACTGAAAATGATTTTCTTTGAAGAAAACACCTTTTCTTATTCTTTTTTTCTCATATGCACAAATTGTGTTTTTTTCCTTTTGTACACAAATGCGCAATAAAATGCATTTTTTTTTTCTGCCAAACATGTGTAATTTATTCTCATATAACCTACTATGTCTGTCGACCATGTATCAATCAGCTACAAAGTTTCCCAGATACAAAATCCACCTAAAACTGCAATATCCTTTAATTGTTTTGAGCAGTGTATTTTTTTTTGTAAAAGTTTATTTCCTACTTTTTAGTTATTAACGCAGTAATACACAATTATCTTGATTTCAACATCTGCTGAATAAATAAGCAATTTGTAATAGAAATTATAATTTACCAAAATTATTCGTTAAATAAATAGTTACTAAAATCTTTGACAGATTCAAATTCTTGTCAATCTAGACGACAGGAACGAAATATCACCAAATTTGGCAACAAAAATAGGTGGCCATAAATGAAGCCAACATGGCTATAGTTGACTAATTTCACGAAATTCTCATTCAAGTTGACGAGAACTGCGAATGAATCTTCTGTAATCGGGTTCCACGCATTTTAGCTTCTGTTTTCCAGTAAAAAAATGTTTTTTCGAAAGGACAAACTTATGTGCTTTAAGTCGAGCTACGAGCTTAGAATGATGCTTTGTGAGATTTGGAGCCAAACAAACTTCGAAAAAAACCACACGATCGCAAGTCGCTAGCTGAGAAACAAAGACTACGAGAGCTATCTACTTAATGCATTGAATATATAACCAGAAAAAGACAATGTTTTCTGCGCTAAATGTCGAATTATTTAAATAATAAAGTTTATAGCGGTGATAAAAATATTAGAGTTAGAAGCCATTGTCCTTTATCAGGAACTATTTCAATGTCTAGTATTAAACGCTGAAATTGTGTGAAATATTTTTTTTTGGCTGGTCACACCACCAACTTTTCTACGAAATTTATTTCATACACTTTTTAATTTAATATTTCATTGATTTTTAAAAGAGTTTATTACAATCTCACTTTGAGTTAAAGTTTTTTATTTTGAAATTTTTCTAAAAATCAAATTTGTTCTAATCATCAGAGTTTGACGAAATTCAAATGGGACCACCAGGGTCTTACACTTTCAAAAAAAAAAAAAAAAAAAATTGGGGCTCATTTACGAAAGTTACGAGTGAAAAAGACTAAAACATACAAGGGTCAAATTATTAACATTCTACTTTTTTCACCTTCTTCTACAGGGTTATTCTAAATGATGGACCCATTTTCAAAAAATTGTATTTATTAAAGTACAAATCCAAAATGAACAATCTTTATACCAATGAAAAGAGGAAATTTCAAAGTTTTTTTAAGACATTATAAATGTTCAATGTGTCCATCGTTTGCTGCACGGCAAACATCTACGCGATAGCCAAACTCATCCCACACACCAGAAAGCGTATCTGTTGTTACTGACTGCACGGCAGCAGTGATACGGTTCCGCAGATCGTTCAGAGTTGTTGGTAGCGGCGCGGTGGGACGTACACAGGACGTACAAGCCGTGCACTCAGTAGCAGCAGATACGCTTTCTCGTGTGTGGGACGAGTTTGGCTATCGCGGAGATGTTTGCCGTGCAGCAAACGGTGGACACATTGAACATTTATATTGAACATTTATGAAGAGGAGTTATGAAAAAAGAAGAGTTATGAAAAAAATAATAAAAGATGAATTTTTATTGGATATATTTTTTATAAAGCAAAAAACTTTGAGGGGTAGGGCTCCATTACTGTCATTTCCCATTTACCCTATTATCAATCAGCAACAAAACACTTATATTAGCATTTCCTCAACAAGTAATTAAGGTAATTATAATAAACTTTCATCTATTTATGGTGATCATTTTAAGAAAGGCAAAGTTATAAAGCGGATCTAAAATATTAAAAGACATGTTCGCAAAATATATGCATACGTATGTAGTATAATTAGTCAGAACTACTTCTTATATTAGCAAGAAATGCGCGGTTAAAATGTTGAAGTAGTTTCAGTCGTTTGAAAATTTATCCGTATAAGACACGCGAATGGGTGCTGCAAATTTCTTGCCAAAGCGTTTGGATACAGAGGTTTGCGTCAGGTGCGTAGTACGTTGAGTGATTGTGAATTTGCGTCCGGGTCCTCAGAAAGATATCGTCTATCGTAGGTATACTTTTCGTAGGTATGCTTTGATATTTTTTTTTCTATCTTTCCATCTTGGCAAAACGTGGATGACAATTTTAAACTTCAGAAAAACCGGGAAATATGGAAACATCTTCCAAAAAGTAATTTTTTGAACAAGTAAATATTCATATTTTTTTAATGAAAGGTATTGTTGAGATCAGGAAAAAAACCTTTTATCGTAATTTCTCTCTCTCTCTCCTTTTTTTGTGTGTGTGTGTGCGCGTGTTTTGTAAAAGTAAGCTGAGATAAATAAATATGTCGAGTACATAATTGCCATAAATAAAAAACAAATATATATTTTTTCCTAAAAGAAGTTTTTTGTTTTAGATTGATTTAGTATTCGCAGAAAGCATTTTAAGTTAAGAAAAAACGGAAAATAAAAAAATTAACTCCAAAAATTAGTTTTTTTGAAATAGAAAATATTCACACACTCACACACACATATATCTACTTATAATAAAATCCGAAGGCAAGAAAGTGTCTGTAACCATTCCGAGCGCGACCACTCTGGTCTGCAAATCGACGGTAGTTAAACGCCATGTTGGGCTTAATGAAAAACCTATGCTAGATACAGCTAAATGAGATAACATCTTCTTCTTGAAATAATGCCTGTTCAGCATATTTTCCTATAAACATGTATATCATATCCTATTATAATGTTTTAAGTTCTTAATTAAAAATACAGATTAAACCACGGAATCCGAGATTTAAACAAACGAACACTTTTATCCAGTATTATATTACACATTCTTTTTAAATATTCTGGTGCCATCTACCGGCAGATAATGCAACAGGCATGAAAGAGTTCCTCCTAAAGGAGGAATTCCATCTTTTTTAAAGCAATTTTGGACATTCTCTGGGTTTATGCAAAAATGCAAAGAAAAATGTAGGGGGGGGGAGGGGGCAGGGGTCTGAAAAATTTAATAATCCGATATTTCGTCTACTCAAATCCTTGGAGTTTGCTTTTGAATTGCTGTGCAAAAGATCCATCAAATGAAAGGCGAGCTTATATTATAAGTATCTGAAAGTCATGTATATAAATGAGGTTGTTTAAAGTGTCTTTGCAGAGTGAAATTTCTTTTAAAGGAAGTTTTCATAAGGTTCTCTTTTTAATAGAATAAATTGTCTTATTTATACAACACTTTTGGATAATTTCACTGATGTATTTTTGGTGATTTATTTCTGGAGCAAAGATTGATTTGACGTGTAAATATTTAGCATGGAAAATTTTTTTTTCTTTTGGAAGAAGGGGAAAAATCTTGAACAGCCAAATCATCCAGAATAATATTTGTTTTGAAAAATTAATCACTGTACATAAGCTGATGAGATATATTTGGATATATACCTTTAGCAAACTGTATTCAGTTTTATTTTTGATGCAATTATGCTATGCATTTATTGTTAGTTTTAATTTGTTTTTAGTACTTTCTAAGTTATGGAAAAAAAATAACAATCATATGTACAGTTATATTGCATTTTATTGTATAAATAACTGTTAAAATGTGTCTAAATTATAAGAGTTTGGCGCCATTGTATAGATGGAAAAAATTCTCCAACTTTTTTCCTGTTTCTCACTTTCATGCCTGATACAAACAAATTTTGAAATTTTGTTTCCATCGTAAATAAATGATTTTTTTATGAAACGTAATCAAAATATAAGGAATAAATAGTACCGAGTAATTTCCATTTAATTTTGCTTATATAATTAAAAAAATGTGCTATGTGGTGAGTAAAGCTCCTGATAAAGCTCTAACTCATTGATAACACTTATTTACAAAAACTTTCGCACATGGATTATTTTTTAATATTTAATTTAAATGTTTTGTCCAATCGTTGAACGATTTCAAAAATTTAATATTGAGTAAAAAATAAATAAATAATAGTAATAGAAAAAATCCTCATCATTTGTATTTGTAGAAATCATTCTTCATTTTTAAAATGTACATACTTTTCAATAATAAAATCTTCATGCTGTTTGTTTGTATGAAGTCTTATGAAAATGCAGCGCAGATCAACTATCTGTCATTTTTGACGGAGGTTATATACTATAATTTCATATAAAGCATGTATTCTGTAAACATTTTTTTTCTGTAAACACCTTTTTTCAAAAAATGAGGTGATTTCTTCCGTAGAGAGGCTTTGCGGTGATCGCTCCAGTATTACGCTTCTGTTTTAAATATTGTTCTGGTGTCATCTACCGGCTTTAAAATGTACTTTTCTACAATACAAACCTTTCAATAATAAAATCTTTATGCTGTTCGTTTGTATGAAGTCTTAGGAAAATGGAACGCAGAAACGCAATCTGTCATTTTTGACGAGGGTTACATACTATAATTTCATATAAAACATGTATTCTGTAAACAATTTTTTCTGTTAAACACTTTTTTTCAGAAATAGCGGTGATTTCTTTCGTAGGGAGGCTTTGCGGTGAGCAATCCAGTATTACTCTTCTGTTTTAAATATTGTTTTGGCGCCATCTACCGGCTTTAAAATGTACTTTTCTACAATATAAACCTTTCAATAATAAAATCTTCATGCTGTTTGTTTGTATGAAGTCTTATGAAAGTGGAACGCAGATCAACAATCCGTCATTTTTGACGGGGGTTATATACTAGTATATTAATTAAAAAGTACCTTCTACGTAGGTTTATTTATTTATTTTTTGTATTTCGTAAAAGTTAGTTGAGATATAAAACTGAGTACATAATTGCTAAAAACAAACAAACAAACAAAAACAAAACAAGAAAAAAAACATTTTTCCTTAAGAAGGTACTTTACTTACGCAAAAACACCCGCTCGCACACACCCCGTTAATCCAATGGGAGACATTTTTTTAAGTATCTCATTTACATTTTAATATTTTTAAATGATTTTATGTGTGTGTGTATTGGACAGCTGAGGTCGATCTCCACAAAGGCCGTTTTTTACTTTTTCGATTTTGTTTACAAGGTTTTTTTTATTAAGATACTTTCACTTTCGGAATAGGTTTCGAAAGAGAAAGCATCGTCATTAAAAAAAATTGGAACCAAAATCGAAAAAGTAAAAAGTGGAAAGCGTAGAGATAGACCTCAGCTATCCAATGCAAATAAATAAATAAATTAAATAAAATAAAATAACTAACAAAATAATGAAATAAAATAAAATAAATAAATAAATACAAATCATTTAAGAATATTGAAACGAGATATTTAAAAACTTTCTCTCATAGGATTAACATTAGCAAGCGGGTGTTTTTGCGTGAGTGAAATAGCCCCTTAAATTTTAGATTTAGTATGTGAAATATAAATTCGCATTTTCCGTTATCAGAAATAACAGCTATAGGATTTATTTCATTAAAAAATTAGCAACTCTGTTATTATTTGCTAAATTCTTTCTGTTTATTAAAAGTATCACTACCTTCAATCATTTTGTTCAAACTGTATTTTGAAAGTGTGATGCTACTAAATCAAGTGGAAAATATCTCGTACACATTAGTTCTTTCTTTAGGCTTGGTGATTTCTATCCAAGATTAATGAACGATCAGGAAGAATTCGGTAAATCTATATATTTCTGTTTTATAAATGAGGTTTCGCATTCTTCTCAGGTGTTACATTTCTATCCTGGCGTATCTTTTCACGGCCCAATAGATCTTGAGGTTGCTGAGTAATTTGTCTTAGGATATTTAGCCAGATTCCTGGTGCTTAAGTCTTTTGAACTTTAAAATTCTTTCAAAGTGTATTTCAAATATCTGTCAAAGTGGCAGGCATTTCAAGTTGTATTTGACATACTTGAATGAAGTGCTAAGTAAAAGTCCGTGAAATACGACGAGTGGAAAAAATATCAAAATATGTTAAATAAATAGCATCCTTTTTATTATAAATGACAGTTAATTAACGGACATTATATGCTAAAATATCCTATTTATTACAAGTATTTCTGAATTATTTCAAACAGTTTGATGAAAATCTGATGCCATTACCTCAAATCGAAAATATCTCACATACAATAAGTAATTCTTTTTTTAGGCTTCATGATTTCTATCTGAGATTAATAAGCGATCAGGAAGAAATCGGTAAAATCTCATCCAATATCTCATTCAAAACATCACACGTAAAAAAGGTAGCCAAGTCTCGTGACTCTTTTACCGTAAAAAGTTCTGAGATCATATAGAGCCAAGTTTAGCTTTCATATTAACTCTAAAATTTTCATTCACAAATCTCTCTTAGTTTATACATCTTTAGTTAATGATTATTTTGTGATATTGCCCTTATGCAGCACGAGAATGTGACGGCTGTATATACTGTATTATTTATTACAGTGTCATAATTATTAGTGTCATGTATAGTAAGTACCCATGTTTTTTTAATAAACATTTCCAAGTAATTTTGATTCATTATTTTTTGATCCACTAAATTTGATTTTAGGTGATACGTCATGGTCATGTAAAATATTTTTTGAATAAATTTGGAACGCGGATGTGAAAAGGTTTGCAACAAGAGATGAGTCCGGGCACTTTTTTCGGAGTCCGATCCTGCCCGATCCTGAAAAAATTTGTGTCATCAAAGCCTGAGTCTTATACCGAACGTATGCAGTAGAAAATCGTTATTAATATTTTAAAACTGTTTCAAAATTAATCAACTCATTTAAAAATCTCTTTTTACAAACAAATCAGTCTTATTAATAAATACTTCCTTATGACAACGTTTCGTGATTTTCATGTCCTTGAAAATCTGTTGAAAATAACAAATTTGTTATTTATACCCTGGCACTTTCAAAAATTTGAAAAACAATCATCATTATATACATTTAGAATATCGTACAATTATGACGGAAGGACATGAGTTATGTTTCCCAATAATTCTGGTAAAGTTCTTCAAGAAGAAAGCAAGAGTATACAAGGGTTATCCCACAGCTTCTTTATGTTACCATCACTGGCAGTGCAAAGTCTTTAGAATCAGAATATTTATCCTAATATTCCATCAATAACCATTCAATTCCTTTTAAAACTGATTTTTAAAAGATAGTAAAACAATTTAAGAAATTTGTACATACATGTTTATCAAAAAGCAAGTTTTTAGATCACAGGCTATCAAAGCCTGAGAGCTAATGTGCCCGTCCGTTCTGTATGTATGTATGCATGTATGTACGTACGTAACGCGATATCTCTTGATAGAAATAACCGTTTTGCTTCAAATTTTCGTTATAGGTTCATTGTGATAAGGCGCTTCCCTGATTAGTTTTGGGGGTTCATTGGTTTAGTATAAAGGGGGGAACGGGGGGCTACCCCCCTTAATTTAGATAAATGGGTTTTTCATGTAGAATTATCCGATTTGCTTCAACTTTTGTATATATGTTCATCGTAATAAGGCGCTTCCCTGATTCGTTTTGGGGGTTCATTGATTAATTATAAGGGGGGATGGGAGGATGATACCCCCCTTAATATATTGGCGATTTCTTTATTTTTCGAGGGGATTATTTCAAATTCTTTGAAATAAGAGTATAATATACAATTAGTGTGAATAGCCAATGACCTCAATGCTCTCAGTTTAACTAAGCAGTTTTCTTTTTATTGTTTTTTCATTTTGTAAATAATTGGAATATTTAATTTGAAATCGAGCCCGTTTCATCTATATTTGCTACCTCTGATCTACACTAACTAGAGAAAAAATGAATGTAGCCGTGTAAAGGTTGAGTTCTATTAGTAAAATTCATGATTTTCAGCTTGTAATTTTTTGTTTTACTTTCTCCGAATATCAGACAACCTATCGTCTTCAACGTTTACACTCACATCAACCCAAAATCGATTTTGAACATACCATGAAGTGTCAATCGATCCGAAAGTGAACAATTGACTTAAATCAAAATTTTATACCATAATTTGATGCACTTAATAGTTTTGAGATATTCTAGATAACTTAAAAATTTCGCTTCTAAGGGGTGCTAAAGTTATTATCATATGATAGCGCATAGTGGTTCTACTATAAATGCAGACATGTTACATAGTTCTAGTTTTATCTGTTCAAACGTTATTGGAGTGTACGGGCTTTAGTTTGCACCCTGTATTTTTAATTTTAAATGCTGTTCGAGGCCTACAAATATAGCAATAAAATATTTTACAATAAACTAAATCAATAATACTTTTCTCTGTTTCAATTTTATGATCTGCGATGAAATGTTTGAACTGATTACTTCTGTAAATAGGAATTTTATTCCATAAACTCAGCTATATACGATATTAGAGGATTTTATCCTTATAACAAGTTTTCTTTTATTTGCGTTCCCTGAAGAAGATAATATTACTTTGTAAACAAACATTATTTCTTTCAGTTAGAAAAGGAATTTCCTTAAGGAAGGTAATCTATATAAAATAGGTAATATTGTTCAGAAATCATCTAAGCTGGATTTTATACGTGATTGTTTCAATGGGGAAATTGCAAATCACGATTTTAAACTTATTTCTTAGAGTCTTTCTTTTTATTTTCTTACTGGAAAAGAGTATGTTGAAAAAAGAAATAAACAAATGGTGCTAGTGAGGTTTTTGTTTTCGTTTACAGGGTCACACAAAAGCAAAACAACATGCAAAAATTTTTATCACGAGAACGTTACGAAATATTGAACCAATTCGAATATAATACGAAAAAGCTAAATACAACGTTGAAGCACACAAATTACAAAACTTTAAAACACATACTGCCGTTTCAAGGATACAAAGATCCCCTTCATCAGTGTAAGGTGGGAAAAAACAAAAAATGAAAAACAAAAAAATGTTAAAAGGGTTCAAAAGAACCACGCTCGGCTATAGCCCGTGGTTCTTTTGAACGCTTTTAACATTTTTTTTTGTTTTTGATTTTTTCCCACCTTACACTGATGAAGGGGATCTTTGTATCTTTGAAACGGCTGTATGTGTTTTAATGTTTTGTAATTTGTGTGCTTCAACGTTGTTTTTAGCTTTTTCGTATTAATAACCACACGAAGTGTACCTTCTATATCTAACCAATTCGAATAGTAATTGGTACAGTGTATTGATCTTGCCAGTCCAGTGAATGAATTCGTTAATCAACTATGTAACCGATACTTCGCTTACAGGGACACACAAAACAAAAAAAAACAGGCAAACTTCTTATCACGATAATGTCCAAAATACTGAACCAATTCGAATCTAATTAGAACAGCGTAGTATTTAATTAAACAAACAAAGAAATCCACTAAGTCTTCCTACTGAGTCAGATAAATGTGTCAGTAATGTTTTTCTGTCTTTTCTAACTTGAATTGTGCTTCATTTTTATTTAAGATAAATCTGAAAATAATTCGTTATAAAATGATAATTTATTTTACTTCAAACCTGTCTCTAGTGATAATTTTGCATGGTTGCAGTATTAAAAATCGCGAATTAATACCTTCGTCATTACTTGGCCTCAAATTAGGCCATATGGCCTGTCACGATGACTTTTATCCTTACTTTAACAAACGGTAACTAGTGAAAAAATTATTTTAAAAGTTTGATATGTCACCAATTAATTGGTCTGCTGAAGTTGTTTCTCTCATGCTTAAATATTTATTAATTTACACATCTTTGAAATCTCCTCAAAAATTAAAATCATCAATTCCACCCCATTTTCAGAAGTGTAGGAACACTTTTGATTTGATTACCGTTAGTACCACTGGAAAGAGAACATCTTACTTTATAATAAAATCTCTATTTCAGTTCAGGCCTCTTATATATGGGTAAAAAATAATAAAGCTAAATGAAACTTATTTTACGCGATATTATTTCTTCGAAGATCTTCATTCAGATCGGCATTTAAAAGAAATCAGATTTAAATTAAGATAATATTTTTTACTATACTTCCCAGTAAAATTCCTAATTGTTATAGAGATAACCTCATCATAAAAAAAAAGTTTCAGCTATTCACGTTTTGAGAATAACCTCAAAATAAAAATAGCAAACGTAGCCACATTTTCATAATACATCAACATTAAAGGACAAAAAATTGCAGCTTTTCTATTTGGACCTATCTATAAAAAGTACCGATCTATAATGACACTTTTTCCTGGTTCTATCAATTTCGTTCTAGACAAATTTCACTGTATTAAGTAAGTAAAAACCTGTCAGATACGAGAGATGAAAAAGTAATTTTCAGCCATGTTAAATAAGCGTTTTTTCATAATATTACTGAAAAGGATATTGAAAGAATCCTATAACGGAAGATATTTAAAAAAAAAAATCATATTTTAACTTAGTAGTCTTAGTTTAACTTAGTATTTGTTTTAAACTTAAAGAAAAGTTTGCTTCAATAAATTGTCCATAATCCTTATCTGTTTAGATTCCATTCCGTCAAACATTTACATTTAGCATCAAGAAATTCCCGTTAACCGGAAATTAAGGAAAAAAAATTGTGATTAAGCGAGAAGTATAAAGCATTAAGCATTGTGTTTAATGCAATGTTTAATTATCACAAATTTACCCCATTTTTTTAATATGGCATTTTAATTTATTTTTGGCCTTAGTAAAATGTTTAATTATGGCTATAAGGTAGAAATCAGCGGTTTATCAAGAGTTAATTTAAAAGGACCACTAAGTTTAGCTACATTACTTAAAGAAACATTGAACGTAACATTATAAAATGCATAAATGAAAATCTTTTGTATGAAACATTTAATATAGTATTTAATCGCATCAATGTTGCATAATCTATACTATTATATAAAGAGGAAACGGTGACTGACTGACTGACTGACTCATCAATGCCCAGCCGAAACTACTAAAGTCAAGGTCCCGAAATTTGGACTGTAGATTGCTGTTATGGCCTAGTCAAGCAATAAGAAGGGATTTTTGAAAATCCCCCCCCCCCCCCCCAACGAAGGGGATTAAAGAGGGGTTCGAATGTTATAGGTCATTTCGCCATATCTCAGCAACAGTTATAGGTAGGAGCGCGAAAATCAGGAAAACAAATCTATTAAAAAAATGATTAAATACCTATTTCAGCGACTTTAGAAATCCCCCCCCCCCAGAAGGGGGTTAAAGGGGGGTGGTCGAATGTTTTAGGTCATTTCGCCATATCTCAGCAGCAGTTATAGGTAGGCGCGAAAATCAGGAAAACAAAGCTACTAAAAATGATTAAACACGTATTTCAACGATTTTAGAAATCCCCCCCCTCCGAGGGGTTAAAGGGGGGTGGTCGAATGTTTTAGGTCATTTCGCCATATCTCAGCAGTAGTTATAGGTAGGCGCGAAAATCAGGAAAACAAATCTACTAAAAATGATTAAATACGTATTTCAACGATTTTAGAAATCCCCCCCCCTCCGAGGGTTAAAGGGGGGTGGTCGAATGTTTTAAGTCATTTCGCCATATCTCAGCAGTAGTTATAGGTAGAAGCGCGAAAATCAGGAAATCAAAACTACTAAAAAAATGATTAAACACGTATTTCAACGATTTTAGAAATCCCCCCCCCGAAGGGTTTAAAGGGGGGGGGTAGTGGTCGAATGTTTTAGGTCATTTCGCCATATCTCAGCAGCAGTTACAGGTAGGAGTGCGAAAATCAGGAAAAAAAAAAATCTACTAAAAAATGCTTAAACATGTATTTCAGCGATTTTAGAAATCCCCCCCGAAGGGTTTAAAGGGGGGGGGGATTGGTCGAATGTTTTAGGTCATTTCGCCATATCTCAGCAGCAGTTATAGGTAGGAGCGCAAAAACCAGAAAAACAAATTTACTAAAAAAATGATTAAACACGTATTTAAGCGAGTTTAGAAATTCCCCTCCCGGACGGGGTTAAAGGGGGGGTCGAATGTTTTATGTCATTTTGCCATATATCAGCAGCAATTTTATTTAAGAGCGCAAAAATCAGGAAAACAAATCTACTAAAAACATGATTAAACATGTATTTCAGTGATTTTGGAAATTACTCCCCCCCCCCCTCCCCAAAGGGGTTAAAGGTGTGTGGTCAAATCTTTTAGGTCATTTCGCCATATCTCAGCAGTAGTTATAAGTAGAAGCGCGAAAATCAGGAAGACAAATCTACTAAAAAAAGGATTAAACACCTATATCAGCGATTTTAGAAATTCTCCCCAGAAGGTGGTTAAAGGGGGTGGTCGAATGTTTTAGATCATTTCGTCATATCTCAGCAGCAGTTTTAGTTAGGAGTGCGAAAATCAGGAAAACAAATCTACTAAAATGAATAAAACACGTATTTCAGCAATTTTTGAAATATCCCCCAGAAGGTGGTTAAAGGGGGGGGGGGGTCGAATTTTTTAGGTCATTTCGCCATATCTCAGCTTTTATGTAGAAGGGCGAAATTAATTAAAACAAATCAACTATAAAATTGGTTAAACACGTATTTCGGCAATTTTGGAAATTCCCCCCAGAAGGTGGTTAAAGGGGTATTCAAAACTTTTGGGTCATTTCGCCATATCTCAGCAGCAGATTTAGGTAGGAGCGTGAAATTCAGGTAAACACATTCTACATGAACACATATAGTTGCTATGTCCTTCCATGGGCCGTGTATTATTTATTAGTTTCAACATGTACATAAACAGAAAAATTTATTTGTCACATTTTTACAAACTTTTATTTTTTAAAATTTCTAAGTACTGCAATTTTGTCTCACTCCCACTTTTGTCCAATTTAGAACAACTCTTTTAAAGTACCTACACTTCTCTCCCTACATTGTAGTCAACACATTGTCTACCCGTGCAAAGCCGGGACGAACTAGTTCTATAATAAAGCAGAAAATAACAAAACAACAAAAACAAGAACAACAAAGAAACAAAACAAAACTAGTGTTTGTTTTATAATATGACATCAAGAGTATAGAGTTTTAGTACTTATATTTTTATTTTCTAGAAGTAATGCCAAAACTAAAAATATAAATTAAGAAGCAAGTGCATGAAGAAAGTGTCGCAGCATTTAAAATAAATCAGAGCATTTAAATTAAAACATTATATTTTACGAGACTTCTCAATAAATTTTATAATTTTTATATAGATATTCTCATCACAAAAAAGTTTTTTAAGATTTTACATAACAATTATTTTTGACGTTTATTAGAATAACCTACGAATTAAAATATCAAACGCAGCATAGATCGTTAATAAAACTACATCAGCATTTAAAAAACTATATTATTTATGTTTTTAAACGCGTATGTATGGATTTCTTGAAATATCACGCATTAATGAAAAGCCTCCGACATTTCTGCTGCAACATAAATTTTACTGACATATTTCCAATTATAGATGATGTATGCAAAATATTCCATTACATCAATATCCCATTTAAATTTGAAATCATATTTCGTAGCAGATTATAAAATAACATAGGAAACTACTTCAAAATAACTTCTGAGAATGAAAGGACTCGTAAGAAAATTTTATCCTAAAAGTCTTTTTAACGAGGTATACAGATATGTTGACACTTAATAGTATCTTTCTTCGATTTTTGAGAACCGAATATTTTATTTTCGTTAGTTGAATTAATAAGACAGGTTTTTCACTACAAAAAAGTCATCAATTTTCTACTAGACTTTAAACGATTTAGCAAACTAAATAAATTGAGACATGCATTAGGCAAGATTTTAACATTTTAAAAGAAAGGTTGGATGTCATTTTTAGGAATGTATCCAAATCAATGAATCCAAAAGAAGTACTTCGACATAAATAAATTAATATATTCTTTGAAAGGGTAGGATATAGTATGATTCCTTCAATTAATCTATATTATATTTTAAACAAAACTTTTCAAACGACGTCGTTTGGATATAGATAAATAATTAAACCCGAATTTATCCCTCCATTTGAGGTACAGGGGGGAAGACTAACATTTAATTGGAGATATCCTAACTCCAATTAAGTGCTAACTTGTCATCGTATCTTATTATATTTCTCATTGTAGAGATGAACGCGGATGTTCTTCAAACATCTATATCACAAATAAATCCTACTCCAGAAAAGCAAGTGCAGAGGAACATTTGATATTTGAATTATATAGACAGTTACAAATAGCGAAATACTTTGCATCAGTGATGCATTAGTCAAGATTTTAACATTTTAAAAGAAAGGTTGGATGTCATTTTTAGGAAAGTATTTTGCATCAATGAATCCAAAATAAGTACTTCGACATAAATAAATTAATATATTCTTTGAAAGGGTAGGGCATAGTATGATTCCTTCAATTAATCTATATTATATTTTAAATAAAACTTTTCAAACGACGTCGTTTGGATATAGATAAATAATTAAACCCGAATTTATCCCTCCATTTGAGGTACAGGGGGAAGACTAACATTTAATTGGATATATCCTAACTCCAATTAAGTGCTAACTTGTCATCGTATCTTATTATATTTCTCATTGCAGAGATGAACGCGGATGTTCAAACATCTATACCACAAATAAATCCTACTCCAGAAAAGAAAGTGCAGAAGAACGTTTCATATTTGAATTATATAGACAGTTACAAATAGCGAAATACTATGCATTAGTCAAGATTTTAACATTTAAAAAAAAGGTTGGATGTCAGTTTTAAGAAAGTATTCTGCATCAATGAATCCAAAAGAAGTACTTCGACATAAATAAAGTAATATATTCTTTGAAAGGGTAGGACATAGTATGATTCCTTCAATTAATCTATATTATATTTTAAATAAAACTTTTCAAACGACGTCGTTTGGATATAGATAAATAATTAAACCGAATTTATCCCTCCATTTCAGGTACAGGGGGAAGAAGAACCCATTTAATTGGAGATATCCTAACTCCAATTAAGTGCTAATTTGTCATCGTATCTTATTATATTTCTCATTGCAGAGATGAACGTGGATAGTCAAACATCTATACCACAAATAAATCCTACTCCAGAAAAGCAAGTGCAGAAGAACATTTCATATTCGAATTACATAGACAGTTACAAATACTTTGCATCAGTGAATAAAAATAAATATACTTGAAGAGAAAGAAATATTTATAAATTTGCTGGAAAAAAATTAGATATATTATGATTCCGTCAAAGCCTATATTATGACAAAAATACTTTTCAAATGACGTCGTCAGGAGCGAGATAAGTAATTAAACCCAGAATTATGCCTGCATTTAAGATACAAGGAAAAGCCTTCCATTTAGTTGAATGTATGCTAACTCTAATTAAGTGCTAACTTGTCATCGTATCTTATTATATTTCTCATTGCAGAGATGAACGTGGATAGTCAAACATCTATACCACAAATAAATCCTACTCCAGAAAAGCAAGTGCAGAAGAATATTTCATATTCGAATTATATAGACAGTTACAAATACTTTGCATCAGTGAATAAAAATAAATATACTTGAAGAGAAAGAATTATTTATAAATTCTCTGGAAAAAATTAGATATATTATGATTCCGTCAAAGCCTATATTATAACAAAAATATTTTTCAAATGACGTCGTCAGGAGCGAGATAAGTAAACCCAGAATTATGCCTGCATTTAAGATACAAGGAAAAGCCTTCCATTTAGTTGAATGTATTCTAACTCCAATTAAGTGCTAACTTGTCATCGTATCTTATTATATTTCTCATTGCAGAGATGAACGTGGATAGTCAAACATCTATACGACAAATAAATCCTACTCCAGAAAAGCAAGTGCAGAAGAACATTTCATATTCGAATTATATAGACAGTTACAAATACTTTGCATCAGTGAATAAAAATAAATATACTTGAAGAGAAAGAAATATTTATAAATTCTCTGGAAAAAATTAAATATATTATGATTCCGCCAAAGCCTATATTAATACAAAAATACTTTTCAAATGACGTCGTCTAAGTAATTAAACCCAGAATTATGCCTGCATTTAAGAAACAAGGAAAAGGCCTTCCATTTAGTTGAATGTATCCTACCTCCAATTAAGTGGTAATTGTAGTGTTATAGCTATTGTATCTTATTAGATATCTTATCGCAGATGTGAAGACAGATATTCGAGATTCGTATATCCATTCCAAAAATAAATCCTACTGCAAGAGAGCGAATACAGAAGAGCGTGTCATGCATGAACTATCCAAACAATTACTTTTATCAAACTATTTTGCATCAGTGAATAAAATAGTAGATAGAGATAGAGAGAAGATCAGAAGATCTTCTAATATATTCTTTATATATATATATATATATATATATATATATATATATATATATATATACTAGCTTACCCGCCCGGCGTTGCCCGTGCCAACAACCTTAAATGTACCTGAAATCAGTGTTGAACATTTTTTTATTTTTAAACAAATCTAATGTTGGGGGCCCCACTACCTTATACCGCAAACACTGGGCGTGCCATACACACTCCCATATTACCATAAGTCGAGTCGAAAGAGCCATACCCCTTCATGATCCAGCCCATAGAACCAGAGATAGAAAAGCACCCCTGGTGGTGAAAATCGAAAAGCTCTATCTATGTAGAGTCGAATGAGCCATACCCCGTCGTGATACAGCCTATAGAACCAGATATAGGAAAGAACCCCTTGTGGTGAAAATCCGAACTAAAATCAGTCAGCTCTATCGATGTCAAGTGGAAAGAGCCATACCCCATTGTGATCCAGCCCATAGAAACAGAGATAGGAAAGCACCCCTTGGTGGTGAAATTCAGAACTAAAATAGGTAAGCTCTATTGATGTTGTGTCGAATGAGCCAAACCGTGTCGTGATGTGACCCATAGAACCCGAATTAGCTGCAAAATCCTTTAGTTACACCTTCCACCGCCAGGGAGCACAATATGTTCTATACGAACATAACTGAATTCATTAAGGTTATCGATGTCGAGTCGAATGAGGCATAACCCGTCATGATCCAGCCAAAGATTCTATACACTAGAAGATGTGAAAGTTCCGTAGACTTAATGTAAAACGGCTTTCGGCAAAGGATATGCGATACAGCAAAGTTGCATTACAGGGTGAACTCATTGGCGCGCTCGCCCGGATACTCGGATTAAATCTATTAGCGATAAGTCGCCAATTCTAGTCAATCAAAAAGTGGGATATGTTCGCGTTTTTGTTTTCTTTTTTGTATTAGAAAGAATCGTTAAATTAACAAGGTGTATTTTTCATTGTATTTAGAAAAGATAAATGCATATTTCTAAATCGTAGGCACCTAGGTAAAAAATATCATTAATGTTATAACTATTATTTATTTTTTTATAGACTGGAATAGATATATTCATTAGTTAAAGAAATTAGAAGCAGAGGCACAATTTCTGTTGCAAAATACGAGAAAAAAAAAATAGAATACATATACACACGTTATCTTAAAATTGAAAAGAAATTTTAAGTATAAATAAGAAATATAAAAATAATTATTAAAAAAAAAACCCCAAAAAAATTCCGAAAGGCGCTGACCCTCACTGGGGACAGAACCCTCAACTAGTTCATTTAGCCGCTTCCTGTCTGTTATCATAACCATTCAGCCATCGGTGTTCGCTTTTCTACAGAGAAAGATTGAATACGGTATTTAGGATTAGCAGGAGACTTTGTACTTTTTTTTTTGGCTTGTACTGAAAAATGTACACTTATTATTTTTATATTGACCTATATTATTTTGATGAATCTGGTTCGAACTAAAAAAACTTGAATAAGAAAAACGTATAATTTAAAATTAATTTCAGTTTATTAATGTATAATGACGGTGCGACGATAATAATAAAATTGTAATATTACTAAATTACATTTATATTAAGTACTTAATATAAATTAATATGTCTATTTATTATTATTATTATTAAAATCATTTTAAATTTTAAAATAAATGGATAAATAATAAACTATATAAATACAAGATTTTGCTAATAATACATTTTTTTTTAATTAAGATTATTTGAAAATAATAATGATAATAATCTAATAACAAATTAAAATGATCTAAAAATAATCTTCTGACTAAATGTATCATCATTATATATATATATATATATATACTGCATCTAACAATAACGAAAAATTATTAAGAAAAAATATGGAAAAGCACATATCTAAGTTCAGAATTTGGACTAGAATAATATACAAAAAAGTATATTTCAGAATTTTTTATTTATTTTTATTTTTAAGGGAGGGAAAAACGTAAAAATTAAATCAAATAATTATTTCTGTTGAAAAATGTAATCATTAGAAAATATGGGATACACCCCCCCCCCCCCCCCAATGGGAATACAGTAATTAATACAAAAGTAATAAGTCTTCCCTATCTAGAAAATGTTTAATAAATGACTAAATTATATAAATAAATACAACTGCATAAGTGAGAGGCGTATAAATGGTGCACTCTTGAACTAGTAAATTGCTTTAAAATTATTTTATTAATATAAAAAGGGAATTTATTTTCTTGTCTTAAATTTTCTATATAATTTCATAAATAGGTTAAATTTATTTCGTTTTCTCACTTCGTCGAAACTATAGTTGGGTTCTACAGCAGATGCCCCATTCGAAGAGTTAAGTTAGCTTGTTGCAACCATTTGGCCTCATGTTTGGCGTACACGAATATTGCCCCTTAAGATAACTTTTTTTGCAGTACATTCCCTTTGCTGAAAAATCCAATTTGCACAATTCTGGCAATAGATGGCGCAGTCACGACTTCGCCCAAGCTTCATATCTTCTAGTGTAGTATCTTTGATCCAGCCCATAGAACCAAAGATACAAAAGCGCCCCCTGTGGTGAAAATCCGAACTAAAATCAGTAAGCTCTATTGACGTCGGGTGGAAAGAGCCATACCCCGTCGTGATCCAGCCCATAGAAACAGAGATAGCAAAGCACCCCTGGTGGTGAGAGGAAGTTGATGTAGAATAAATGTGATATTTAATAAAAAGTCGTTCCCACCCCACCCCTTTTATCTCGCCATTTTCGCTAATTATTACAAATATACAAATGTTTCTTAATTACATCTAATGTCCCGATCTGATAATGGGGTTTCCCTATCTACCTATCCTAATCCGCGTTTCCCTATCATAATAGAAACAAGAACGAAAAATCATGCGTCAAGCATAGATTATATAACACTTTCCAACGCTTCCAAAATAATTTTACAAATCATATCGTTTAATAAGCTGAGAGGATGCTAAATTTTAGTTCAGTTAAGAAACGCGTAGCACAGTTTAAAATTCTCCTTCTGGAGTTTCTGTCAATAAACGGAAATGTGTTCGCGAACTTTTGTATTTCCCTGTATAAGATCTACAGAATTTATACACACTACGTAATAAACAAAAAGTGAGTTAAATTTAAAATCGCGTTCAGTAACTTAAAACGCGCTTCCAGGAATTATTGTTAACAGACAGTAGAGAATTCTTTTGTGTGTCCCTGTAAATGAACGATGACTGCTATACACACACTATTCTATAGTAAGCTTCTTGTAATGCACCTTGGTGATATATATAAATTTCAATGCGTTTAAAATAGTGAAACATTATTTAAATAAACCGCAGACGATTTTTCTCCATAGACGTAATGTAACGGAATTCTTTTGACTGTCCCTGTAAATTAACTATAAGTGCTATCCACACCCTATTCCATATTAAGCTTCTTGTAATACACCTTAGTGATATATATCAATTACAATGTGTTTGCAATTGTGTAACATCATTAAAATAAACTGCAAAGGATTTTTCCCCATAGACCGTAATGTAACGGAATTCTTTTGAGTGTCCCTGTAAAAAAACTATAAGTGCTACACACTTCAGTTGAAATAGAGAACGTGCTATAGATAACGACAATAACATATAAAAATTGCAAGGCAATCCGAACATATTTACGGGAGTTAGAGCACGGCCAGACGGCCAGACGGCAGACGGCCAGACGGCTGACGGCCAGACAAACCGAAGTCATAAACACTTTCAAACTAGGTTGGAAAGTGTTAAAAAGCATACTTTAACGCGAATTTCGTCAAAGGTTCGCAAGAAAAACACGAATTTTATCAAATAATCGCTGAAAAAACATGAATTTTGTAAAAAGGTCGCTAAAAAAACATGAATCTCGTCAAGAGGCAGCAGAGAAAACACGAATATTGTCAAACGATCATTAAAAAAGCAAATTTCATCAAAGGAACACGGAAAATGCGAATTTCATCAAAGGATCGCGGGGAAAACGCAAATTTTGCCAAAGGATCACAGGAAAAATGTGAATTTCGTCAAAGGATCGCTGAAAAAAAAACACGAATTACGTCGTAGGATCACTGAAAAAACATGAATCTCGACATAAGTATGTGGAAAAACACGAATTTCGTTAAAGGATCACAAAAAAGAAAATTTCGTCAAATGATTGCAGGAAAAACTTGAATTTCATCGAAGGATCGTAGAAAAAATACGAAATTCGTCAAAGGATTGTGGAAAAAATGCAGATTTTGTGAAAGGTTCACAGAAAAAACTTTCGTGAAAGGGTCGCGGAAAAAATGCAACTGTCTTTATTAAAAACAGCACACACACAAACCTCTACATAAACAAACCTATTCTGTCTTCCTGCCTGAGGAAAGCACCGTAATTATAACACCTAGGCCTGATTTTTTTATTTCAATTTAGATTTTTTTTTAAATTATTAAAACGTGCATACGGAATTCTGGATTCGAGGCTATTCCATGCTCTCCGCCAATCCACAGCAACAAAGCAGACAGCCAATGAGAGCAGGTGTGAATATGGGAAGATCCAGGATCCAGCGACGGCAGTTCATGTTCACAGCTGAAAGCGGCTAGCCACAGATTTCATTGTTTTGTTTATGTTTGAGTTTTATTTTAAAGAAAAGGTATATATTTTTGGCTAATTGAGGTTCACATAAGTTAGTTGCAATTGTCTTCATTCTTTGTATGCGTAGTTGCCCCCATATATTATGTGTTTGGTCAGAATATATTTTGCACTTTACTGAATGTTTTCGTAGCGTTAGACATATCAGCTTCTTAAATGAAACAAACTGTTTTCAATAACAAATCTTAATGAATCAAATTAATCTTACACTTTACTATAAAATGTACAGTTCTACAATTTATCGCATATTACAACGTTCTTGGGAACTAAAAATGTAGTCCAATAACAGTAACAGAAAGAAAAATTGTAAATAACAATAAATAAATAATCATAAACTTCACATCATTGAATTAACAAACTCATATATAAGATACAACTTTAAACTGATATGCCTCATCAACTGTTGTCGAAATCAATATAATGTAAATAATTCTTAAACATTATGAGTTTGCTAAGAAATTAAAACATTCAGTACAGTGTAGGATGTATTTTTTCCTCAAAACAATTTAATTTGTAAATATGAAGTTAAAAAAAAATCCCCGTTTTCTCACATATTATGAGTTTTATCAGCAAGTTAAACAATAAGTAAATATGAATGATTTGCGGAGCTGTTTCTATCACTAATTCAATAACATCACCCAAAAACCTTCAACAAAAATAATTATAAAGAGTGCGATGACAACATAAATTTGCATGTCCGCATTGCATGTCCGTTCTTGGGCGATTCTTATAAAAAACAAAATTTGTCACAAAATGGTGGTTTTTTTTACAACATGCTTACAAATTAAAATGGTTTATAATTATTTAAAAAAAAAACTCGGCCAGAAATAACATTGATTTTACATTTTTAAAGACTTATTCTTTATAATTATTTTGAAACAGCTCCGCAAATCATTCATATTTATTTATTGTTTTACTTTCTGATAAAACTCATAATGTGAGAAAACGGAAAATCACAAAATTCATCAATCAATAGTTGAAAAAAATCTCAAAAATCATCAAATGGTCTCGGGGGGAAAAATGCAAATATCGGCAAATAGCTTAAAAAAAATCACAATTTGTCAAATGATTTGGGGGGAGGGGGGGTAATTGTGAAATGTACCAAATGGTTTTGAAAATCATCAAACGACAGCAGGGGAAAAAATCTTTTTTCAATCAATCATCACAATTGGCGAGTGTGACTATTTATATGGCCAGTGGTGGCAAAACAGTCAATCGACAAATTTTTAGTATTACTTGCAGATTGGTGAGTGCTAATTTTGTCCTATATGTGAGTGATTCTTATGAAACTCATGTCACAAAATGCACATCATAAATATTTCACGGACTGGGAATTTATAATCAGTTCATCAAAACAATTTAATAATTACCGTAAAATCCCGTTAATCCGCCCCCCTAAATGCGATGGAAAATCGTAAAATAACCAGGGGGGGGGGCGCTTGCACGGTATTAGAATTGTACTATATGATATTTATGGGTGGTGGTGGTGGTTGGGTGCTACCGGCCGATCGTCGCAAAGTATGCGTTCTATAAAGTGACAAAAGAAACAAATTTGAAAAAAAAATGATATACAAAATAGAAAAACAGTATAACTTTACTATTAATGGCGATTTCAGATTATAAAAAATTCTGGATTTCAGAAGCTTTGAAACTGGAATGCATTTAGATTAATAATAACATTAATATCTGTCATTAATATGGTAACAGAAAAATAAAACAAACTTAATAATTTAAAATAATTAAAAAACATCGAGAAATTGCAGTTGAAATTTTAGTCGCCCAAGAATCGACTGCTTTTCTTGAACTTTACTTTCTATAAAATGAAAACATTCAGCAAATAATTTTCGTTCTCAATGTGATTAAGATTTAATAATTATTTACTGAATGTTTTCATTTTATTCAAAGTAAAGTTCAAGAAAAACATTAGATTCTTGGGCGACTAAAAAAGTTCTTAAATCATAAACATCACTCAAAAACGCCCCAACAAAAAAATAATGAATATATAGAAACAGCTCAGAAAATCTGTTTCATTAAGAATATTTTTAGTCGACCAAGAATCGACTGCTTTTCTTGAACTTTACTTTCTATAAAATGAAAACATTCAGCAAATAATTTCCATTCTCAGGTCAATTGATTAAGATTTAATAATTATTTACTGAATAAAACATTAGATTCTTGGGCGACTAAAAAAGTTCTTAAATGAAACTTCTTAAATGGAGTTAAAAATGGTTCTTAAATGGAGTTCAATAACAAATCTTAATGAGAACATACATCTAAACAATTTATCGCATGTTATGAATTCACCATTCTCGGGAACTAAAAATGTAGTCCAAAACAATTACAGGAAAAAAATTGTAAACAATAAATAAATACTCAAAAATTTAATGTAAATTGTTTGTTTCCATCAAAAATATTTAATTTGTAAGTATGAGGTAAAAAATAAATCACAATGGATTCCTAACCGCCCAAGAATTCAAATTATTTACTGAATATTTTCATACTAAAAATGTTAAAAAATGAAACAAACTAACTAAAAATACAGTCAAAAACAGTTTTTTTTAAATATTATAAGCGTTGCACAAATTATTTACTGAATATTTTCATACTAAAAATGTTAAAAAATGAAACAAACTAACTAAAAATACAGTCAAGAATAGTTTTTTTAAATATTATAAGCGTTGCAGATACATGAAGATATACTTTCTGTTCAGTGAAGTGTAAGATGAAATAGGCCTAAACCCCAGTGACAAAACTAACTATCGGGAACTTAATATGATATATATTGCATATTTCAAACTATTTTTGAAATATTATTAGCGTTGCAGACACACGAAAATAGTTCTGTCACTGGGTTTAGGCCTATTTCATCTTACACTTCACTGAACAGAAAGTAAATAAACTAACTTACGGAAACTTAAAATAATATATAAAAAGGAGCAGAAACTAAAGAAACTAACTTACGGGAATTTAAATTAGTAAAAAATATATTTTACAATACTAAAATGTTTAAAAATAGAAAACTATAGCTCAACAGTAAAAACTGCTGTTTGATTTACATATATGAGTTTGTTAATTTACAATCTTTCTGTTACAACTTTTGACTACATTTTTAGTTCCCGAACTGTACATTTTATAGTAAAGTGTAAGACTAATTTGATTCATTAAGATTTGTTATTGAAAACAGTTTGTTTCATTTCAGAACATGAGCAAATATGTGAACGTTTTGAAACCATTCAGTAAAATGCAAGTTATATTCTTACCTAAAACATAATATATGGGGGCAACTAAACATACAAAGAATGAATACAATCAAAACTAACCTACTTTAATCTCAATCAGGCAAAAATTAATCTCAATTCCTTTTCTTTAAAATAAATCTAAAAAATAAACACTGTGCTACGACTAATAAAATGTCGTCGCTGGTCGCTAGATCCTGGATCTTGTACCTGCTCTCATTGGCTGGCAGCTTCGTAGCCACGAATGGCGTTGCCGAGGCTATTTCATGGGAGGAGCTTGAAATAGCCTCGAACCCAAAATTCCATATACACGTTTTATTTTTTTTTAAATCTAAATTAAAATTTAAAAATCCGGCCGCGAGGTATACTATCCGGTGACAACATCTACACATGACAAAAATTTCTGAGTCCTAGGTGTTATAATTACGGAGAAATCCGCGGGCAGGCAGGCAGACAGACACTTACTCTTATATATATATATATATATATATATATAAAGATAATACACTCTAAAAACGACATTTTCAAAACTGAGCAAAAAATACTCAAATCTGAGTATGTCGCATAGTCAAAATGGCTCCGAATCAAAATTACTCAAGTTTGAAACATGTATACACTCATTTCTGAAAACATGCACACACTCAAGGACACAAAACATCATATGCTCATATTTGAGTATGTCCATGTTTCAAAACTGAGTATGAACTGAATTCTATGTGTTCATTTTTGAGTATTTCCATGTTTCAAAAATGAGTTTGATCTGATTCTGATCATTTTTGAGTATGACCATGTTTCAAAAATGAGTATGAACTGACTTCTATGTGCTCAGTTTTGAGTATGTCCATGTTTCAATATTCTGAGTATTTCTGGTATTTCAAAATTGAAAGCATTGGGTCGTCATATTTGAAACAAAAAGTTTCATAACAAAATACTCAGACTTGAAAGTCTCATTTTTCTTAGTGTATTTTATGATTTCTTTATCAAATATTACATTATTAATATTTTACACATTCCTCAGAATATCCACAAAATAAAAATAATACAGTGGCAGCGAATTTTTATACAACTGAAGAATAAGCATTAAAAAATATGATTTCTTAAAATTATTTATTTATTAACCGACTATTATTACTTACTTAAAACATTACGCATTAATTAAAAGCCTGTGAAATTTCTACAGCAACGTAAATTTTACTGACATATTTCCAATTATAAATGATGTATGCGAAACATCTCATTTAAATTTGAAATCATATTTCATATCTCAGATTATAAAATAACACTTCAAAATATTTTCATAAAATGAAAGGACTCGTAAGAAAATTTATCATAAAAATATTTTTTTAACGAGGCATGCAGACTATTGACACTTAATAATATTTTTCTTTATTCCTCTTTTCGACTTTTGAGAACAGAATATTTATTTTTATTAGTTGAATGAGACTTTTTTTTTCTTTTCTTTCTTTCTTTCTTTCTTTTTATTTATTTTTTATTTTTTATACGATCGAAAGAAGATATACATTTTCTAGTAGACTTTAAACGATTTAGCAAAATGAATAAATTGAGATATGCATTAGTCAACTTTTTTACATGTTGACAGTTATTTTTAGCGAAATATTATGCATCAGTGAATGAAAAATAAATTTATATATCCTTTGAAAAAAAATATATATATTATAGTTTCTTCAATAAATCTATATTATAATAAAAATCTCATATATAGCTGAAAACGTTCCGTTTTTCTTTTTCTTTTCAAGTCAAACACAATCCGAGACAAAAAAAAAAAATATTTAATGAACTGTTATCTGTTTTGTTGTGGTTATTTAATTTTTTAATATAATTTCCGTTTCTATTATGTGATTTGAAAATAATAATAATAATAATAATAATAATAATAAACATTGAAGGCTGGTAGCTATGAAAATATTTTCAAATGACGTCGTTCGAAGCGAGATAAATAATTAAACCCAGATTCATGACTTGCATTTATAAGATATGAGAGGGGAAGGTCTAACATGTAATTAGAGATGTTCTACCTCCAATTAAGTGGTAAACATGTAATTGTGTCGTATTAGATATGTTGTTAAAAGGGTGGAGGCAGATATTCAAGCACCTATTCCAACAATATTTCCTACTTCAAGAGAGCAAGTACAGATGAATGTTTCATACAAGAGTTATGTATTTAGTTATTTTTAGTAAAATATTTTGCATCATTGAATAAAAAAATAACAGAAGATAAAAAGGATTATAAATTTCTTAAAGGGATATACAAAATTGTGTTTTCTTCAATAAGTATATTATAGCAGCGCCAGGCGAGACAAAGCCCTGGTGCGTTATAAGCCCTTCAGAGGCTTGGGTGCGATAGTCGTTTACGCGCGTCGGCGACCCCCGTGGGCGCGGCGCAGGATAGTTTTATACCAAGATTTTATAAATGCTGCACAATGATGATTATTTTTTGCACTTTTGGGAATATCCACAAAATAAAAAAAAATATATGAAGCGCATTTCGTTAGTACAACTTCACAAACACTGAAAGATAAAAAAATTGGAGTTTTTTAAAATTGTCATTTATTTATCAGCTAACTAAATATGATTTTCAAGAAATATCATACAATAATGAAAAACCTTTGAAATTTCTGCACTGAAGTAATTATTACATACATGTTTCCAATTATAGATGATGCATGCAAAACATCCCACGATATCAATATCCCATTTAAATTTGAAATCATATTTTTCTAGCAGATTACAAAGAAGCGCATTTCGTTAATACAACTGCACAAACACTGAAAGAAAAAAAAATTGCAGTTTTTTCAAAATTGTTATTTATGCGTAATTGTAATATGCGTATAAACTAGCATTTTGGATACAAACAAAAAGCATTTTCTTGTATGTTATTTTTCGTAATTATTTAATGTCCTCGGTTATATCGCAATTATTTAATTGTATTCCTTCAGACGCAATATAACGATGGGTCACTTTATTATTTAATCCGTGTTTTCAATTTCGAGTGTAAATTGTGTCCTTCAACAAAATCTGAAAGTAGCGAAGTAGCGACTACTTTTGAAAAGTAGTTTGTAGTCGTTACTTTTTAAAATAAGTAGTTGTAGTTGACTACATTTTTGGTAAAGTAGTTGTAGTTGTAGTTCGCTACAATAAAAAAGTAGTTTTTCCGACCCCTGCGTTACTGATATATATATATATATATATATATATTTTGTGGGGGGGGGGGTGGTAATTGAATCTAAGGGGATTTGAGATGGTGTCTAGGGGAAAATCTTTAGTGGGGAGGCTAGTAACACTGGTTACAGGAATATATTTTCATTTCCGAAATATCGTTTTTTTCTTTTATGAATTCGGCACTTCTGTCTGTCCGACAGTCCGTCTCTGTCTGTTTGCTCGTCTGTCTATCTGTCCGCGATCTAACCCTCGTTAATCTATTTAAATTTCTACGTTATTGCTATATGTTATTGGGATTTATTATTGGTATGTGACCTATTAAAAACGAAGTAATGTAACATTTATAGTTTGTTTGCAGAGACACACACACAAAAAATTCCATTACATTATGGCCTATGGGTAAAAGCATTTGCAGAGTATCTCCGATGTTACACTATTACAATCATAATGAAATTAATATGCATTTATGAAGTGCACTAAAACATGATTTCTGTGGAAGAGGGAGCGCAGAGCATTTTTCATTAATTTGCAGGGGTACACAAAGGAATTGAATAATATAATGTTCTACTAGGAAAAATAGTTCGCACTATTTCAATCATAATGAAGTTTAAATATGTTACTGAAGTGCATTACAAGATTCTTACTGTAGAATATACAGTGCGTAGCATTTATTGTTCAGTTACAGGGGAACACAAAAAAATTTCACTGCATAATGGTCTACTGGGAAAAATAGTTTGTAACGTATTTTATTGATTTTACACTAGTTCAATCATAATGAAATTTAAATACTTTACTGGGGTGCATTACAAGATTCTTACTTAGAATATAGAGTGCGTAGCATTTCTTGTTCATTTATTGGGGCACAGAAAATAATTCAATTACATAATGGTCTAATGGGAAAAATGGTTTGTAGCGTATTTTATTGATTTTACACTATTTCCACAAATTTAAAAACTTTATTGAAGTGCATTACAGGATTCGCACTGTAGAATATAGAGTGCGTAGCATTTATTGTTCATTTACAGGGGCACACAAAATACTTGAATTACATAAATGGTACACTGGGAAAAATAGTTTGTAACGTATTTTATTGATTTTATACTGGTTCAATCATAATGAAATTTAAATATTTTTCGCAGTTTCTTTACAAGATTCTTACTCAGAATATAGAGTGCGTAGCATTTATTGTTCATTTATAAGGGCACACAAAAAAATTCAATTACACAATGGTCTAATGGGAAAAATAGTTTATAGCGTATTTTATTGATTTTACACTGCTTCAAGAAATTTAAGTACTTTATTGAAGTGCATTACAGGATTCTTACTGTAGAATATAGAGTGCGTATTATTTATCGTTCATTTCACACTCAAAATACTTCAATTACATAATGGTCTACTTGGAAAAATAGTTTGTAGCGTATTTCATTGATTTTATACTAGTTCAATCATAATGAAATTTAAACACTTTACTCAGGTTCATTACAAGATTCTTACTGTAGAATATAGAGTTCATTGCATTTATCGTACATTTACAGGGCACACAAAAAATTCGTTTACAGTACTGTCCACGTCTATGAGTGATAATTGCTGGAAGGGCATTTTTAAATTTTGATTTGCATTTTTAAGTTTCTAAATTTTAGGTTCTAAATTTTTGCATACTGCATGGCGCGTATAAATTCTATAGATGATGATGATGTACAGGGTTAACAAAAGAATTCGAAAGCATTATTGTCTATGGGCATGGATTTTCTTAATGGTGGCTTTTAATCGTGTAATGCATTTTCCAGCTGAATTATATTCAGTACATTAGAATATGTTTGTATACTAAAAGTAAATTCATATGCAGGGCTACGAAAAGAACTAAATATTTTGCCCTTTATGGACGGTAAGTACTGGAAGTGTCTTTTTAGTTGTATTATGCGTTTTTTATAAATTTTAGCTTAATATGTGGTGCATATAAAAAATTATAGATAACTTACAGGTTTGTACAAATATATTCGAGTACATTTCCGTGCATTGGCGGAAATTGCTGAAGGTTGGGTTGGGTTGATTATTGACGGCCAATTATCTACACTAGGGATATAGGCCCGGGGGGAGACCCTTTCTAAGGGAACCTAATCCGTATTTACGCATGGATAAATCCACGGCTCGAAGAAAACCACGAAAACTCCGAACGATTAGGCCGACGGGCGCGATTGGGATCGAACCCAGCACCTCCCGTCTACCAGCTTCGAGAGCACAACCTCTCAGCCACTGGTGGGGCGAAATTGCTGAAGGTGACTTTTCAAGAATGTCATGCGTTTTCTAACTTAACTTAATAATGTAGTTTATATATAAATCTATACAGGGTTGAAGGAAAGGATTAGGGTACGTTTCTGACTATAGACGGTAAATACTGAATTTGGGTTTTCAAATGTTATGCGATTTTTTTTATTTTTGACTTAAGGTAACCTATTTTATCTTATTAAACTGTGAATTTTTGTTTCAGTATTATGTAAGTGTCGGAAAGTGTTTCATAATATATGCTTGACGCATGATTTTTCTTTTTTGTTTTGAAATTTTTATTCTCCTATGCTTTTACACTGAATTGAAATATTATTTTAAATGCGGTTAAATAAAATATGTTTCTTTTTGCACAATGTTTTTAAAAATTATATTTCTCTTCTGACTGATAATTAACCATTATTATTAAACATTAAAAACAGCCTTTTTTTATAGAAAATTTAGTAAGTCATACGTCGCCAACAGATTCTCCAAATAATGAAAATTTCGTCATTTTTCAACTAAGGTTATAGCGAGATTACGCCCAAACTTTTTAAATAATTATGCACAGTCACATGAGTGGTGCTTTTAGTATTTTTTTTTTAATATTCAAATTTTAATTGCTTAAAAGGCGTAAAGCGAATATAGTGAAAAAGTACCCAAGCCGGGACTCGAACCCGGGACATCAGTATAGCGCACTGACGTTCTATCAACTGAACCACTTGGGAACGATACTCAACCTGGCACATTCTCACTATAACATGTTGGCAAGACTACAAATGCAGCACAAGATGGAATATATTCCGTGATCCACCAACCCTGGGGCAAACACGAAACCAAAGAAAATCCAGCATCGATAATCGAATAAATATATTATTATTATAGTGAGAAAGTGCCAGGCTGAGTATCGTTCCCAAGTGGTTCAGTTCGTAGAATGTCAGTCCGCTATACTGATGACCCGGGTTTGAGTCCCGGCTTGGGTGCTTTTTCACTATGTTGGCTTTAAGCAATTAAAATTTGAATATTATGAATGCAAGGCGTGTGAAATTTTCTATGGAAAAATTTCCATGTATTAAGTATTTTTTTTTTTCAAAATTTTTCGAGTATGATGTTATGTGTTTATTTCTTCCTTGTAAGAAATAATTAAAAAATATATAATTTGTTATTTACTCTAGACTCATTGAAACAAACACAAAAAAATCCAACTCAGATGATATCAGCTTTTCTTTTTTTTTTATACAGATTTCCTACTTCTTAAGAAAATTCGTTTTCTAACTGAAATAAATAACGTTTGTTTAGAAAGCAATACATTCTTCTTCAAACAGTGTAAATAGAAGAAATTTTTTTATAAGGATAAAGTCCTCTAATATCTTCTGTAGCTGAGATTATGGAATAAAATTTCCATTTACAAACGTAATCAGTTTCAAATATTTTATTGTATATATGAAAGAGAGAAAAGCATTTTCGATATAGTTTATTTTAAGACATCTTGTTATTACATTTTTAGGCCTTGAGTAGTAGTTAAAATCATGCATTATATGCAACATTTTACTTTTCTTATAAAATTTGTAAGATTTTACTTATGTCTGATATTTTTTTAAAATTTTGTTTGAACGTTAAATAAATATTACTCTCACAAAAGGTATTTTGTATTTGATGCTTTTGCTTTACATTATAAAAGGATAAAGGAAATAGATTTGAAAATTCAATAGGGAAATTGGAGATAAATGCATGAATGTCTGCAAAATATGCTCATTCTAGATATTATATATTTTTGAAATATACTTTAAAATTATTTTTTTTATTTATTTTTATTTTTTTATGAAGCATCTCTATGCTCAATCATTTTCTTTAGATAAAAGAAAAAAGGTATGAAATCAAAATAATGTTATAAGAGTTAAGAAAGAAAATTCATTCGTCAAGCGTAGATCATAAAACTCTTTTTAACATATTCAAAATACTGTAACGAAACTTCACCGTCTAATAAGGTGAAAGATTATACATAAGTAAACAAGGTCAAGGTCAAACCTGGCGAGGAGGCCTACCTTTCGGCTTAAGCTCAACTAGCCCCGCCCAGCAGGTTTGTTTACTATTTGGCAAAGAGTTACAAGATAATTATTAAAGTTGAGAGAAAACAATAAGTACAAAACAATACTATTGGAAAACGCATAATACATTTGAAAATCCAATTTCAGCCATTACCACATTTATAGTCAGAAAACCACTCGAATTCTTTTGTTAAGTACTGCATACGATCTATAGATTTTTGTATATACTACATAGTATATTAAAATTTAGTTCTGTTAGGAAACGCATATCACAGTTGAAGTAATTCCTCTTCAGTGATTTCCGTCAATAAATGGAAATGTACCAGAATTATTTTGCGCAGCTCTATATATATTCTATAAAATTTATACACACCAAGTAATAAGTAAAAAATTAGTTAAATTTAAACACGCACACCAGAACTGAAAAGGCATTTCCAGTAATACACTGACGCGCAGCAGTAATACACTGCAGTAATGCACAACAGTAATACACTGCCGCGTATGCGCGGTAGTGTATTACTGCTTATTTTACAGTTTATTACTGTTAATGTTACGGTATAATACTGCCAGATGGGGTGTCAGTATTACATTGCAAAATAAACAATTTTTTTTTGCAGTGTACGCAGTTCTGTAATCCAATCCTTTTGTGTAGCATTGTAAATTAACGATAAATGCTATGCATACCTTATTCTACACTGCAAAAAAAGTGTTGATTTTACAGTATAATACTGACACCCCAGCTGCCAGTATTATACTGTAAAATCAACACCTTTTTTTTTGCAATGTACAGTAAGCGTCTTGAAGTGCACCTCAGTGATGCATGTCAATTTAAATATGTTCGAATAATGGAACATTGTTACGGTTTTAAACAAACGGGTTTTCCCTCCATAGACCATAATGTAAAAGAATTCTTTTAAGTGTTCCTGTAAACGAACTATAAATGCTACACACTTTATTTTCAATTCCGAACATGCTGTAGTAAACCTCAATAACATATATAAATTACATGACAATCAGAGTATAGTTACGCGAGTTAGAACACTCCTAGACAGTACACGTTAAATTAGAGCTAAAATTAATAAATGTTTTTTTAATTTTTAAGTTTATATATTAATATATTTTTTATCTCCTTCTTTAATACTTCATAGTAACACACGCCCATCATACATACTTGCATGCCTCTTACAACGCACACACATTAAGAGTTGCATGCATTTTACAATATATACAAAATATATACATACGTATATACTTCTCATATTTGCTGGCTTTCAATAAAGCATTTAAAAAAAATAAAATCATTTAATATAATAAAATTCGATTCAAAACGTCAAGTTTGACAGCTTTTTTTGATAGATCCTCTGCTTTTATCGAAGAATGGGAAAAACTGTTCGATTATACTGTTTCCGAATAAGAGTAACCTGCCAATTGCATGCGTTTGCGACAAACATGAATTGAATAATGTGTCTTGAAGTAGTCTGTTTAAATTTGAGAATAACTTTAAATTACTAAAACTAAATTCCACCCAGAGAAAAACAAGAACGAAAAATCTTGCGTTCATGTGTTTTTGCGTTCATGTGTTTCATGAATATGAAACACTTTTTAATAATTTCAAAATACTTTTTAAAAACTTCGCTGTTGGGAAAACGCATAACACAATCGAAAACCAATTTCAGGAGTTACCTACCATCAATAATCTGAAAATTATCCGAATTCTTTTGTGCAACTCTGTATATGATCTATAGATTTGTATATATTTTACCTAGTATGATAAAATTTAGTTCAGTTAAGAAACAGTTGAAAATTCAGCTTAAGCGATTTCTGTCAAAAAACGGAAATGTACTGGAGATATTTTGTGCTGCTCTGTATATGATCTATAGAATTTATACACACAAAAGTTAGTTAAATTTAAAAAAGCGTCCCACCACTGAAAACGCAAATCCAGCAATTATTGTTAATACACAGTACTGTAACCGAATTATTTTGTTTGTCCCTGTAAATGAACGATGAATGTTTTATGCACACCATATTCCATACACTGTAAAAGATTTTCAGAACGTTTCAGGAAATTATCCTGAGACATTTCGCGTATTTTACCGGAATTTCGAATTTCTTTATGTCCCACGTCAATTACGACAGTAATTCGTGTAATATTTTTCAGAGGTTTCAACTTTTCCGTAAACTACCTTCTGCGCATGCGTGCTTCATGTTTTATGTTCCATTAGCCATTTTGATAATTAAAGAAGAATAAAAAACAGCTGCCTAGGTATTTAGAGATAAGTGCAATCTGAACAAATTCATTCTTTGTTTGGATATCCACCGATAAAGTAAGTAGCTAATTTAAATCTTTTTATGCTTCATTATTTGAATTTTCATTTTATCTGTAATACGAAACTTTAAAATTTAATTGCTTAAATTAAATAAAAAAAAGTATGTTGATTATTGAAAATTGGAACTACTTTGTTGTGAAACGTAACAGCAAAAAGCCGTGGCATCTTAATGTCACCATTTTTTTCCGGAACCTTCAGGAAATTTTTTACAGTGTAGTAAGCATCTTGTAGTGCCTTTCAGTGATGTATATGATTTTCAATATGTCTGAAATAGTGTAACATCATTAAAATACACCGCAAACGATTTCCCCCGATATAATCTCTGTAACGGGATTCTTTTGAGTGTCTTTGTAAACGAACTATAAATGCTACACTTCATTCTCAATGCCGGAAATTCCATAGTAAACCTCAATAACATATATCAGGGTCGGCGAACCTTTTCACATCCGCGTGCCAGTTTGTTTCAAAATTTTTGTTCAAGTGACCATGGCGTGCCAACAATACTCCCCAACTCCCCCCCCCCCCCCCATCCCTAATATCATATCCACACAAGAAAAAACTATAAAAATAAAGAATGAAATTACTTTTATTATTATTAGATTAAGATAAATATGGATAACATACCTGCAGGAATATCAATATACCCATTCAATTATATAATGTATAATATTGAAAACTAAAACCAAAACAACTTTTCAGATGAAAATATTAATTAATTATAGTAATAATTATAGAAAAAAGATAATATATAAGAAATAATTATAGTATTAGTAAAAAAATATTAAAAACTCAATTTGAAACAACTCGCTAAATGACTATAATAATTGTAGATAATAAATACATGGTGTTGCCATTGGGATCTGTTGATTTTGATATTTTAAGCAGGGTGATGGTTTTATAATTTATGTAATTTAATTTTAAAATAGACAATGAAAAAAGAAACTTTAAATAAAATCATTTACAAATCATAGGTGCAAAATATTTATTTTACACCTGCTATTAAATGGAAAATTATTATTTAAAAATATATTACAGTGCATAAGAAGAAACTAGCAAATATAAAAAGCATTACCTAAAATGTCTGCCTGCAAAGAAATCTGTTTTCTCTCTGGTTTTCTTTTCTTTTCTTTCTCTTTTTTTTCATAGAAAAATTAAAAACTTTGCAAAGTACGTAATGCAGCCACAGTGTTGTGGGGTGTTAGTTTCTCTTCACCGAGCTCATTATTACTCTCATTTAACTCACTGTCACAAAATTTTGTTTCTTCTATCAGTTTGCGGCAATCATTTGAAGAAAAAAAGGTAAATTATAAGCCGAAAATGGCGGTTTAACATATCTCATATTTATCGAGCCAATATTTATTACGATTTTTTACCGCTATTTCCTATCGCTTTGTTTGGTACTTTAAGAAACTGGCATAATATACACATACAGAGTAATGCTTTAAGTGATTGACGGTTCAACAATGCCTTACAGTAGTTATATTTTTAAAGTAATTAAGAAAAGAAGAAAGTAAAGTACTGAACAAAATTAATGTTATTTCTGATTTGACATCCTGAATGCCAAATGATTATTAATATCGGGATCATAATTAGTTATTTTTAATAAAATGCGTCATTGAACTGGACTCATATGACAAGTTGATTGGATTTTAATTTTTAATATTTTTTTTCTCTGAAAATAATTATTCACAAGCATGAGTAGAGGGAAAGATTGTCAACATGGGCAAATACTAACTTCTTAATACAACTATAAGTGTCTGGAATTGAATTCAAAGTGGACATAATTTTATTATAAGCATTTTTGCTTATGATGCCTGATAATCTTTCTTTTTCGATCATCTCCAAATCCTTTCCCAATCTGACAAATTTCTGAGCCCATATTGAACTGGATTAGAAGTCGATAAGTTCCATTTCAATTTTGGAAATTTACAACCAATCGAATACAATCAAGTTCAGTTTATCAATAGGACGGACATCTGTATAGATAATAAATTGAAATGTTTCCGAAATACTTTTGAGTTCACCAAATTTTGATTCGAACTCTTCAATTAATGCATTTATTACCGAATTAATATCTTCAGTGAGCTATTTTTTTTAAGTTTGGGATATCCTTACAGTTTTTAGACACATCTTTTCTAAATATTTGCAGTTTCGCTTTCGAACCTCGAATCATATCTATCATGGTAATAACAGTGTTATTTGTTCCTTGGAGCTTTAAATTTAAGTCTTTTAAATGTTGGTACACTGTTAAAAATTTGCAGCAAAATGTCCAGTCATTTGACCGTTTTTATAGAAAACGGTTACGTAACCGTAATTTAAGTTTATTCTGGCCATATTATTGCGTATATTATGGTGAGAATGGAGTTAAATTATGGTTATGTAACCGTATTCTAAAAAAACGGTCAAATGACTGGACAGTTTGCTGCAAATTTTAACAGTGTACAAATCGGTAAATTGCATTAAATTTTGCAAGCTATTTAACAGTCATACACTGCGAATATTTCTCAGTTTTATTTTCTTCATATAAGATAAGCCGGATTTCTTCAAAACAATCAACGAATCTTTGTAGCACTTTGCCGCGACTTAACCAGCGAAAATTGTTATACATCAATAATCCACTGTACAGAGTTGACTTCATCTAACACAGTGTCAAAATTTTGTTTATTTAAAGCCTGTGACGATATGAGATTAACTATTTTGTGACTACAACCATAATATCACCAAGAGATTCAAAACCAGACTTTGCACACAGGATTTGTTGATGTATGATCTAGCGAAACCCAATAATAATATGTCCAATGTGAGTTTGGAATAAACTAAAAAAAACATTTATTTTATCCACCTTACTAGGGCCCCCGTCAGTTCAAACGGAAACTATTTTAGACAAATATATTTCATTTCCAATAAATGAATTTATAACTGCTGTACAAATATCTGCCCCATAGGTCTTAGTTGATAATAATAATAACGAGAATAATTCTTCCATAATGTCATTTTCAACAAAATATCCCACAAACACATCTAAACGAGCAGACGTTGTTACATATGTACTTTCGTCAAGACATAATGAGATGACAGGAGAGTATATCAAATTTTTGTTGCTGTTGATATCAGATTTTTGTTGCTTTCTTACATTTTCTGCCATATTTAGGATTCTGTCTTTGACTGTATTCCTTGATAAAGGAATATCTTTAATTAGTTGAATTATTTTATTTTTATTTTCAAAATTGTCAAGAAGTGATGGAGCGCATTTTAACCAGGTATCCTTCAAAAACTTTCCATCGCAGAAAAGTTTACCATTCAGGGCAATGACATTCGCAAACGGGAAACTTGCGACAGTAGTTTGAGAAACCTTGCTGACATATTTAATCATAGATGTTGACAGTTTACTTTTCTCTTTAATTGCACTGCTAATGAAGTTCGACTGAATTTTGATTTAGAACTTAAATCAACGGCGGGCCAAAAATATCCTCTCGCGTGCCACTTACGGCACGCGTGCCATAGGTTCGCCGACCCTGACATATATGAATTACATGACAATCCGAGCATATTTACACAAGTTAGAACACGGACTGACAGAAAGGTAAACCGAATTCTTAAACACTTTTCAACTATGTTGGAAAGTGTTATAAAATCAACAGAGAAATTTGCTTATTTCTTCATCCAATATACGCCTTTTCTATTGAATTAAGAAATAAGCTCAACATCATGAGCCGAAATTTCGTCAATAATCATTGAAACTATCATGTATAAAATTCAGCATAGATGATAGTCTGAAATAATATCTGCTATTTTATATAGATTTTACCCGAGAAATAGCTACCTTCCTAAAAAAAATTCATTTTCTAACTGTTAGAAATAATGTTTGTTTTCAAAGTAATACAGTCTTCTTTAAACAGCGTAGATACAAGAAATATTTTTATAATATCGTCTATAACTAAGATTGTGGAACAAAATCTGTCATAAAATACAATCATGTATAAAATTTAGCATAGATGATACTCTGAAATAATATCAGCTATTTTATATAGATTAAACGAGAAATAGCTACTTTCCTTAAAAAAATTCAATTCCTTTTCTAACTGTAAGAAATAATGTTTGTTTTCAAAGTAATACATCATACTATATTCTAATACGAGCAAATCTTGTGTGTGGTTATATATGCAAATTTTATCTTAAAAACGGCTCTAACGATTTTGACGAAATTTCGTATCCTACCGTTTTGGGGCACCAGAAAACCATTGGGCTAGGTCACATGTTCGAGAAAATTCGATTAGTGGGTCATTTTGGGTTATTTTGGCTCAAAGTCTAGCTAATTGTATCTAAAAAACGGTTCAAACGATTTTGACGAAATTTTGTATTCGACCATTTTCGGGCACGAGAAGACAATTGGGCTGGGTCACATGTTCGAGAACTTTTGATTAGTGGGTCATTTTTGGGTCAACGCGGGTCAAATTAATTTTATCTAAAAAACGGCTCTAACGATTTTGATTTAATTTTGTGTCCTACGAGTTTCGAGCACGATAAAATCATTGGGCTAGGTCACATGCCTGAGAAAATTCGATTAGTGGGTCATTTCTGGGTCATTGTGGGTCCAGATTTAAAAAGCGGATCAATTTACACTAAATTTTGCATCCAATGGTTTTCGGGCACGAGAAGACTATTGAGCTGGGTCACATGTTTGAGAAAATTCAATTAGTGGGTCATTTTGGGTCATTTTGGGTCATGGTCAAGCTAATTGTATCTATAAAACGGTTCAAACGATTTTGACGAAATTTTGTATCCGACTATTTTCGGGCACGAGAAGACTATTGGGCTGGGTCACATGTTCGAGAACTTTCGATTAGTGGGTCATTTTTGGGTCAACGCGGGTCAAATTAATTTTATCTATAAAACGGCTCTAACGATTTTGATTTAATTTTGTGTCCTACGAGTTTCGAGCACGATAAAATCATTAGGCTAGGTCACATGTCTGAGAAAATTCGATTAGTGGGTCATTTCTGGGTCATTGTAGGCCAAGATCTAAAAAGCGGATCAATTTACACTAAATTTTGCATCCAATGGTTTTTCGGCACGAGAAGACTGTTGGGCTAGGCCACACTTTCGAGAAAATTCAATTAGTGGGTCATTTTGGGTCATTTTGGGTCATGGTCAAGCTAATTGTATCTATAAAACGGTTCAAACGATTTTGACGAAATTTTGTATCCGACTATTTTCGGGCACGAGAAGACTATTGGGCTGGGTCACATGTTCGAGAACTTTCGATTAGTGGGTCATTTTTGGGTCAACGCGGGTCAAATTAATTTTATCTATAAAACGGCTCTAACGATTTTGATTTAATTTTGTGTCCTACGAGTTTCGAGCACGATAAAATCATTAGGCTAGGTCACATGTCTGAGAAAATTCGATTAGTGGGTCATTTCTGGGTCATTGTGGGCCAAGATCTAAAAAGCGGATCAATTTACACTAAATTTTGCATCCAATGGTTTTTCGGCACGAGAAGACTGTTGGGCTAGGCCACACTTTCGAGAAAATTCAATTAGTGGGTCATTTTTGGTCATTTTGGGTCATGGTCAAGCTAATTGTATCTGAAAAACGGTTCAAACGATTTTGACGAAATTTTGTATCCGACTATTTTCGGGCACGAGAAGACTATTGGGCTGGGTCACATGTTTGAGAACTTTCGATTAGTGGGTGATTTTGGGGTCAACGCGGGTCAAATTAATTTTATCTAAAAAACGGCTCTAACGATTTTGATTAAATTTTGTGTCCTACGAGTTTCGAGCACGATAAAATCATTGGGCTAGGTCACATGCCTGAGAAAATTCGATTAGTGGGTCATTTCTGGGTCATCGTGGGTCAAGATCTAAAAAGCGGCTGAATTTACACTAAATTTTGCATCCAATGGTTTTCGAGCACGAGAAGATTGTTGGGCTAGGTCACATATTCGAGAACATTTAATTAGTGGGTCATTTTGGTCATGGTTCATTATGGGTCAAGCTATTTTAAAACTTTTAATTTAATCATTTTAAAACTTTTTTAACGTCGAATTTCGACGGTGCTTTTGGGCAGATGCAATGCACATGCGCATAGGAGCTCATTCGGTTGCATTATCACAGGGGGGGGGGATGTGTGCTTTATTTACTATGTTCTGTTATTTACTGAATATGATATGAAGTAGGAATATGGTATTTGTATATACTTCATAGGTCCATGAATTTTTTTTCTTGCCGTGGGTAATATGGTGGTAATGTCAAACTGATTTGCATTACACAGTTATTTACGGATTGTTTGTTTGGAGTTTGCATCGGAAATAGTATTGTATTTGACTGGGGGAAAAAAAAATATTTGAAAGACTGTTTTATACGCGCCCCTTCATAAATAATAAAGAAGCTTATTTTACTGATATTGTTATAGTATTTTTTTGCGTCAAGTTTTGACGGGTTCCATCTAGTTTTATCTTAAAAAGGATTCAGAGGATTTGAAATAAATATAGCACCCTACAGGTTTATGGAACAATAAGACTATTAGGCTAGGTCACATGTTCGAGAAATTTCGATTAGTGGGTCATTTTGGTCATGGGTCATTATGGGTCAAGCTATTTTATCTTAAAAACGGCTCTGACTATTTACACTAAATTTTGCATTTTCGAGCACGAGAAGACTGTTGGGCTAAGTCACATGTTCGAGAAAATTCAATTAGTGGGTCATTTTGGTCATGGGTCATGATAGTTGAACTCAAATTTAATTTTGAGCTCGTTCTTCTTTAAATAGCGTAGTTACAAGAAAGATTTTTATAATTTCGTCTATAACTAAGATTGTGGAATAAAATCTGTCATAAAATACAATCATGTGTAAAATTTAGCATAGATGATATTCTGAAATAATATCAGCTATTTTATATAGATTAACCGAGAAATAGCTTCCTTCCTTAAAAAAATTCCTTTTCTAACTGTAAGAAAAAATGTTTGTTTTCAAAGTAATACATTTTTCTTTAAATAACGTAGATACAAGAAATACTTTTATAATATCGTCTATAACTAAGATTATGGAATAAAATCTGTTATAAAATATAATAATGTATAAAATTTAGCATAGATGATACTTTTTCTAACTATAAGAAATAATCTTTGCTCTCAAAGTAATACATTCTTCTTTAAAGAGCGTAGATACAAGAAATATTTTTATAATATCGTCTATAACTAAGATTGTGGACTAAAATACCTATTTACACGCTAATCAGTTAAAAATATTTTTTGCAGATATGAAATTGAGAAAAGCATTTTCGATTTAGTTTATTGTAAGGTACTTTTTTTTATTGAATTTCCAGGTAGTGAGATGTTTTTAAAATCGTGCAATATTTACTTACGATTTTTTTTTATTCCGATAAATCGCAATGCTTTACTTGAGCTTTAAGTATTAATTTTATTTCAACGTTATGTTATATAAATATACTATAACTAAAAGTATTTCCTTTTTGATACTTTTATTTTGCATTGTGAAAGGATGAAGGAAAGAAAAGTTTGACACGGAAAAGTATACATAAATGTCAGACTTTTTAAAAAATATATTAATACGAATTATATCGCTTTAACCCTTAGAATACTGAAGTCTAAAAATGCAATAGCATTCAAAATGTGGCAATCGTCCGAACGCTGAAATATTGTTACGAGATCTTTTCTCTGCCTATTTTGCCTGTTTATTTGACAGCAGAACAATAATAAGCAGCTTTCTTCGAAAGTGGAAACTGCCTAAGATTATTCGTAAACAAGAACGAAAAATCATGCGTCAAGCATAGATTATGTAACACTTTCCAACGCTTCCAAAATAATTTTACAAATCATTATCGTTTAATAAGCTGAAAAATAACATCTAAGTAAACAATTTGGAAAACGCATAACATATTTAAAAACGTAATTTCAGGAATATCCAACATATATTTCCATTATATACAATATTCAGAAAAATATCCGAATACTGTTATTCAGCCCTGTATATGATATATAGATTTGTATATATACTACACGGGATGCTAAATTTTTGTTTAGTTAGGAAACGCGTAGCACAGTTTAAAATTCTCCTTCTGGAGTTTCTGTCAATAAACGGAAATGTGTTCGCAAACTTTTGTGTTTGTGCTGCCCTGTATATGATCTACAGCAATTATACACACCAAGTAATAGACAAAAAGTGAGTTAAATTTAAAATCGCGTTCAGCAACTTAAAACGCACTTCCATGAATTATTGTTAACATACAGTAGAGAATTCTTTTGTGTGTCCCTGTAAATGAACGATGACTGCTATACACACACTATTCTGTAGTAAGCCTCTTGTAATGCACCTTAGTGATATATATATCAATTTCAATGCATTTAAAATAGTGACACATTATTTAATTAAACCGCAAGCGATTTTTCTTCGTAGACGTAATGTAATGGATTTCTTTCGACTGTCCCTGTAAAGTAACTATAAGTGCTATGCACAGCATATTCCATATTAAGCTTCTTAAAATGCACCTTAGTGATATATATAAATTACAATGTGTTTGAAATTTGTGTAACATCATTAAAATAAACCGAAAATGATTTTCCCCCATAAACCGTAATGTAACGGAATTCTTTTGAGTGTCCCTGTAAAAAAACTATAAGTGCTACACACTTCAGTTGAAATAGGGAACGTGCTATAGATAACGACAATAACATATAAAAATTGCAGGGCAATCCGAGCATATTTACGGGAGTTAGAGCACGGACAGACGGCAGATGGCAGACGGCCATACGGCAGACAAACGGAAGTCATAAACACTTTTCAACTAGGTTGGAAAGTGTTAAAAAGGATACCCACAGTTTTATAGCAATAATCCCCTACTATGCGATAATTGTTGGATATTTCCGAGGAGGAGAAAATGGAACACCTGTTTTTCAAGCTCTCGGGCGGTTTGGCAGTAATTTATTTTGCTGGGCGTCTTGTTCAGTTGAGTAGCGAAAGGGTTAAATATAATTAAAATTCTCAACAAATTCGTCCTCATTTAACAAAACATGTTGTGGGCTTAATATTTTTTTCAGATACGAGAAGAATAAACCAGTAAAAGTGCGAGCAGGATCGAGAGGTAGACTATGAGGGTTTCGTACCGTTATGTTATATTGCCATTTCAAAAAAATCCCGTTTCAGTGCGTTAATTTGGCGTTAATAGCGATTAAAAAAATTCATTAGTTTGTCACGTAATAAATCTACACAGAATTATAAATCAATGATGTTTTTTTTTTCTCTTTACATGTCCTATAAGACCTTCTTTAGTGCCAAATTTCAAGGTGTACCTTATAAGTTTTAGTCTCAAAACCTATAGAGTACTTCTGGTTGACCTAGAAACTTGAAATTTGGCACGAAGTAAGGTCCTATAACACATATAGGAAAAATATCCGAAAATCATTGTGTTTATAATTTTTTGTTGCTGTTTTATACATGGCCAGTAATCATGATTATGGAAATTCATTAGTTTGTCACGAAAAAAATCGATACAGATTTATAAATTAATGATTTTCGGATTTTTTCCGTTACATGTGCTATAACACTTTCCTTCGTTCCAAATTTCAAGATTCTAAGTCAACTGGAAATATTTTATAGGTTTTTAATTAATAATTTTATGTCGATTTATTACGTGATTTTCTATAATCGGGATTTCTCAAGCGAGAATATAAGGGTTCCGTTTTTCCTTTTCAGGTACAATAAACCTAATTATGTGATGAAAACAATATTACTTCTAGAAAAAGTATGACTTTACGGTGGATGACATTTAAATTCTAAGGGTTCTTAATTAAATGATATCCATCTAATTACACTAGTTTACGATGAATATGTTTTCTGCTGGTATTTGAGGGTATTTCGTATGTATTTATTTATGCTAATTTGGAGAAAAACACTTAAAAATTTGTATCATATACAGTTTTGTCACAAATTTTGTCACAAATTAGTTGGATATAATGATTTTTGAATTTGTGATAGGTGAGAAAAACATAACAAATGAATAAAATCTATATTAATAAAAGAAAGTTTCACTGTGTGTGTTTGTTTGTTTGTCTGTCTGCGATGGTTAGCAAAATCTAGCCCCCCTAGAAGTCTGAAAATTTAGGTGTGGCTAGTCCAAGGTCTGGCCATGTGCACCCGAGTCTCAAAATGTTAATATTTTGATAATTACCCAAGATATTAATTAGTTTATCATTAACCATCTCTTCTAAAATGCCATATTTTTCTGAAAATGGTGCAAAAGAAATGTGAAACTGCAAAATGAGGTGTGTGTTGGGAGAGGGAAGAAAGACTTTAGGTTTACTGGAAAAAGGTAGGGTTACCACAATTATTTTTAACTACGCCTTTTCGACACATGTCGAAATAACAGAAACTATTAGGTCTTTCGGCACAAAAATTTGCAGATCTATATAAACAAAAAATCGCAAATTCAAAAAGTCAAATTTAAAAAAAAATCTATCCACAACTTTCAGAAATATTAATTAGAAATGTTTAATTTTTCGAGCAATTTAATCTTGCAATGATAAAAATTTTGATAAAAATTTGAGTCGCGAGAAGTGTCTCTATAATGAAAGCGCAAAGAAAGAGGTACTAAGAGATTTTTTAGGTTACTCAAATTAACAATTCTAATTAAGCTACGATTTTAAAATTAACACCTTTCGAATCCTCTCTTTTTCCACATTACAAGTTTGTAAAACTTAAGATTATCCGATTATTATAACCGAAGATATTTATTATTTCGTATTAATTTGATTGCAGAAAAAAAAAATATTTTAAAGTGTTTCTTTTTTTTTTCCTACGAGCAAGCATAGCAAACAAGATATCCGTCATCTTTTGAATAAAAAAAGATACAAAACAAATAAATAAAAATTTGAAATGGTGCTATTAGAAACTGTATAAAATTATTAAAAATCTTGGAATTTTTTTTATTGGAAAATTATGCATCCTTTCTTAAAACAGGCTGAGAATTAAAATTTTCAAAAAATCAAAATAATCCACCAATAAGTTTTTCTTTTATAAAAATTTTGATTTTTATGAAAAAGAAATAAAAGCTTATTTGACAATGAGAGTGATAATTAAAGAAACGTTTGCATCAGGGTTTTCTTGAACAAATTATTTGTTATACTTACGGGTATGAGGAGGGAGGGGGGGGGGAGGTTAACGTCTTTTTATTTAGAGTCGCATTTATTGTACTTCATCGAGCGCCCCTTGGCGGCGACTTTTTCATAAATTGAAAACTCTTATTATTAATAAAAAAATGTATTCCTCTGATTTAGACAAAACAAATTCCATTTAAGAAATGTAACATTTTTACTCTTAACCGTAGCGTTTTGTAAACGTTACATATAGAGAATACCGGAAATTTCCAATAACAATTTTCGTAAAAATTAAATTTATGTTCGTAATAAAAGTACACAAACCGTATTCGATGCATACCAACAATCAAAGTAAGTGATTTGTTGTTGTGCACTTGACCAAGCGCCCCCTGGCGGGCAATCCTACAAGTTTTTTCTCTAACTGTGCATTTTTATCTCGGGTTCTATGGGCCCGATCACAACGGGGTTTTGATTCTTGGTTTTCGATCGCGTCACAGATTTTAGTTACACCTTCCACCACCAGAAGGCGCATTATTTTCTCGAGGTCTATGGGCCCGATTTCGACGGAATTGGTTCTTCAACTCCCTTGATATAATGGATACAAGTGTCGGATGTTCGTATAGAACAAATTTGCATCCCCTGGCGGTGGAAGGTGGAACTAAAGAACTTTGCAGCGCGTGCCTCTTATACGATGCAGGAGGCAACAGGGACACCTGTCGGAGTTTCCTTCCGAAGGTGTGCATCCCCTTGCCGCGGAAGGTGGAACAAAAGATTTTGCAATGTGTGCGCAGCACATCTATTATACGGTACCCCAATCAGTGGGAACACGTGTCGGAGGTTCGTTTAAACCAGAATGAGCCACCTGTCGGCGGAATGTGGAAATAAAGGATTTTCCGTCGCGCGCGCAGTAATTTTAAATAAATAATTTTAAACAAATCGAGTTAAAGATATAAAATCATACAAACTTTTGGTTTGTTTAACTTTATTATCACGGGCCCGGGCAACGTCGGGCGGGTCAGCTAGTGTAAAATAAAGCTTATTCTTACGTGCTTCTTCAATAAAGTTTTTGAGTCTGCTAGATATTCTGTATATTTTTTATTTGATCTTTATTCGCACTTTTTTATAGAAAAACCTTATTTAATCTATCTATCTATATATATATATAAATAGACGTGTATGTCCCTATATTTCACTTTCCAGTCACCACTACCCAGCGCAGACCACTAATGTTTGTGTGTTGTAGTAAGCTTCGAGTCTTCCACCGTGTGGTTGCATCTCGGTAGCTGTGTGGGAGATATGTTTGTTTGAAAGTAGGCCGACCTAGGACATTTTCATATTTCGACCAAAGTGTTCAAAAAAATGTTTGTAATCTTCTGGAATTGACTAGAATGTTATTGAATGTATTAGAATTTTCTAATATTCTTCCCAGGTCTCCCAGGTACTAAATAAACTTCGGTATCCTTTTTCCAGCCCTGGAGGTTTGTTTAGAACAGAATGCGCGCCGTAAATGATTATCTTTTTTTAAAGAAACCGCAAAAGAAAGTTGCTGTTTTCCGGGCAACGCCGGACGGATCAGCTAGTAGAGAATAAAGCTTGGAATAGCTGTAATCAACGGGTCGAAAAACACTGAAAAAAATATAAAAATGTTATTTTGCAGGCCTGTGTTATCCAACATCACATCACTAATTTAAGTTTTCAATTTTATTTCATTTCATAAGTAAGTAATGAGTAATTCTTTTTCACTTCTTTTTAATATTATTTTTATTTTATTTATTTCAAATACGGGAGATTATTTGATTTTGAAAAGCAAATTTTTAAAGCATCGTAAGTAATAGAAGTTCTAGAACATGTATTCAAACAAACTTTTCCGATATTCTAAACAAATATTGTTCGAGTTTAAAGTAAAAGCATCAATAATTTAAAAATAATATAATTATTATATATATTTCATTCTTTCGATGTACTTTTCAGTAACACTATGCGAATAATCTTATTTAACATATGTACAACAAATGTTTTTAGACCTCATACACTGTTAAAAGTTTGTAACAAACTGTCCAGTCATTCAACCGTTTTTATAGAAAACTGTTTCATAATCGTAATTTGACTCTTTACTGACCGTGTTATTGCCCATATTATTGTCATAATAGATTTAAACTACTTTTATGTAACCGTTTCCTATAAAAACGGTCGAATGATATTATGCTGCAAATTTTTAACACTGGTACTTACGGACTTTCAGCTACATAATATAATAAAAAGAAAACTGCCCAGTTAAACTGAGGGCATTGAGCTCACATGCTATTCAGACTAATTTTATATTATATTCTTATTTCAAAGAATTTGAAATAAGCACTCGAAAAATAAAGAAATCGACAATATATTAAGGGACGATCATCCCCCGTTCCCCCCTTATAATTAACTAATGAACCCCCAAAACTAATCAGGGAAGCACCTTATTACAATGAACATATATACAAAATTTGAAGCAAATCAGATAATTCTGCATGAAAAACCCATTTATCTAAATTAAGGGGGGAGAGATTAGCCCCCCCTTTTCCACCTTATACTTAACCAATGAACCCCCAAAACAAATAAGGAAAGCACCTTACCACAATGAACCTATATACAAAATTTGAAGAAAATCAGATAATTCTGCACGAAAAACCCATTTATTTAAATTTAGGGGGGAAGATCAACCCTTTACGTTACCCCCTTTATACTTAACCAATGACCCCTAAAACTAGTCAGGGAAGCGCCTTATCACAATGAACCTATATACAAAATTTGAAGCAAATCGGATAATTCTGCTTGAAAAACACATCTAAATTAAAGGGGGATTAGCCCCCGTTCCCCTCTTTATACTTAACCAATGAACCCTCAAAACTAATCAGGGAAGCGTCTTATCACAATGAACCTATAAACAAAATTTGTAGCAAAACGGTTATTTCTATGAAGAGTCATTGCGTTACGTACATACATACATTCATACGTGCATACAGAACCGGCGGGCACATTAGCTCTCAGGCTTTGATAGCTTGGTGAGCTAAAAAAGTAATAATTTGCATTTTCAATAAATAAATAAAACTATACATCTGAACAGAAAATACAGACATTTAATGTTTATTCTTAAATTTCTGATCATAAATACAAGCAAGAGAAAAAATTCTCTAGAATATCTGTCTATTCCTTTCTTCGATATATTTTATTTCTGTGAACTAAGAAATAAGCTTAAAATCCTTATTTGGAATTCCCCCAATACTCATTGAAACAATCTTGTATAAAATTTAGCTTAGATGATATACAGGACAATATCAACTATTTTATACAGATTACCTAAGAAATAGCTACCTTTTTCAAGAAAATTCCTCTTCTAACTGAAAGAAATAAAGTTTGTTTACAAAGTGCTACTTTCTTCTTCAAAGAGCGTAAATACAAGAAAATATTTTCGAAGGATAAAAATATCTAATATCGTTTGTATCTATAAGATTATGGAATAAAATTTCCATTTAGAGACGACATAATCAGTCTCCAATATTTTTTGTAGTTATGAAATAGAGAAAAACATTTTCTATTTAGTTTATTTACAAGATATTTTATTATTGTAGTTGTAGGCCTTAAATAGTTTTCGAAATCATACATATGCAATATTTTTGTTTTCTTGTTATCTCTTAAAAATTGCAATGCTTTATTCATGTCCGAAATTCTTAATTTTTTTTTTAAAATTTCGTTTCGTTTTTGTTGCTTCTATTTTGCATCATGAAAGAATAAATTAAATAGAATTGAAAATTTGAAACAAAAATGGAAATAAATGCATGCATTTCTGTAAAACATGCCCATTCTTACAATATTACTTTAATGCATTCCGATTCCGAGCCGTGCTTAATGATTTATTTTTCTGCGTTTATACTGTTGTATTTCATTGAAGACTAAATTTTATTAGTTACTAGCTGTACCGCCCGGCGTTACCCGGAACCGTGATAAAACCCTAAAAAATCCCAAATTTCTAATTTAACCTGATTTTGTGTGAATTTATATTTTTAATGACAGAATCGCGAAACAATACTGATAATTAGTGACAAAAGTTCTCATAAGAAATAATTTTATTCTTTTTTCACGTAGGGTCATTTCATAGTTTTAAATAAACAAGTTGGAAATTGTACGTTAAACGTGACATAGGATAGTTTGATTTATAACTAGTTTCCCAATGTAAAAAAAATATTCTTATTATTTCAGTGAAACGAATTTTATCGTCTGCTATATGAGCGAAATGAGCATGCCTTTTTTAACACTTTCCAACCTAGTTGAAAAGTGTTTATGACTTCGGTTTGTCTGGCCGTATGGCCGTCTGGCCGTCTGCCGTCTGGCCGTCTGCCGTCTGCCGTCTGGCCGTCTGTCCGTGCTCTAACTCCCGTAAATATGCTCGGATTGCTCTGCAATTTTTATATGTTATAATCGTTATCTATAGCATGTTCCCTATTTCAACGGAAGTCGATAGCACTTATAGTTTTTTACAGGGACACTCAAAAGAATTCCATTACATTGCGGTCTATGGGGAAAAATCATTTGCGGTTTATTTAAATAATGTTTCACTATTTTAAACGCATTGAAATTTATATATATCACTAAGGTGTATTAGAAGAAGCTTAATATGGAATAGGGTGTGCATAACACGTATAGTTACCAGTGTTGAATTCAGACACTTTTCTCCGGGAGGGATTTATGTGGCTCCGGGGGGGACATTATAGAGTTCCGGGGGGGGAAATTACACATTTTGACCATTGAAAGCATAAAATTTCAAATCTTCCGGGGGGGACATTTCAATGCTCCGGGGGGGACATTCCCCCCCGGGCCACCCCCTGGATTCAACACTGATAGTTACTATACAGGGACAGTCAAAAGAATTCCGTTACATTACGTCTATGGAGAAAAATCGTCTGCGGTTTATTTAAATAATGTTTCCCTATTTTAAACGCATTGAAATTTATATAAGGTGCATTACAAGAGGCTTACTACAGAATAGTGTGTGTATAGCAGTCATCGTTCATTTACAGGGACACACAAAAGAATTCTCTACTGTATGTTGACAATAATTCCTGGAAGTGCGTTTTAAGTTAATGAACGCGATTTTAATTTTAACTCGCTTTTTGTCTATTACATGGTGTGTATAAATTCTGTAGATCCTATACAGGGAAGCACAAAAGTTCGCGAACACATTTCCGTATTATTTAACTCCAGACGGAAAATTTTAAACTGTGCTACGCGTTTCCTAACTGAACTAAAATTAGCATCCTATGTAGTATATATACAAATCTATAGATCCTATACAGGGCTGAGTAAAAGTATTCGGATTTCTTAGATGTTATCTTTTAGCTTATTACACGGTATGATTTGTAAAATTATTTTGGAAGCGTTGGAAAGTGTTACATAATCTATGCTTGACGCACGATTTTTCGTTCTTGTTTTTTTTTATTATTATTACGTATGCCACGTTTACAAATGAAAACTTTTTTCTACACCAGACAGCACTGTAAAATTCATCATAGAGATCTTGCTTTGCGAATATGATTACGTCCATGGTTTAAATATTTTCATGACTCATAATGAACGAATCTCCTGTGTTTATTTACTCTAATGAATTGAAATATTCGGCTGTTAACATAATTTTCACTGAAGTTATCTCAGAATCTATACATTTTTTTTAATGTAACTTATCTCTCAAACAAACAATTTTTTTCAACGATCTTTCTAAAAATGTAACTTTTATGCAATTTTATTCGAAAAAATTATTTTGAATAAAAATGGCCGTCTGGCATTTGAGGAAAGAGGTGGTTTGCCCGTATTTGTTTTCCTCAGTCACATGACTTGCGCTTTTATTATATAGATTACGTACGATCGAATTTAATAGAATAAAGAAAACTTTTATTAATATCTTTTTAAGTTTTGTTTCGATTTTCATAAAATTTGAAATGACTCGACAAAATTCTACAACGATAATACATATTAAATTTCAAACCATTCGGTTGGGTAGTTTTTGCGCTATTATATGCTGACAAACGGACAGACGGACGGACAGACGGACAGATGGTTGGACAAGACGACTATACGTGCTACATATTTATATAATTAGGAACGCACCTAAAAAATAGCTTTTTGTTGTCCCCCTTAGAAATTTTTAATGGCTATAAATATAAAGGTTTTACAACCCGTGTAAGAATAACGTCAGAAATATTGTTATCAGATAATAAAATAAATATGTTTTCTTCTCGCTTTTTTTGGTTTTCGCGTTGAGTGCGTTAACATAAAAAAAAAAAGTTTTTGTCGTCTGAACTCTCTGAAATTTTTGTCGTTTATAAATATAACTGGTTCCAAGTCCTCTATTATCTCAATTATCTGAAAATACATGCATATTAAATAGTGAAAACGTTACTCGAAGCCGAGCATGACCGCGCAGATACACTCCGTTATTATGTGTTTTCGTCGAAAATTTCTCAGATTTTACTTAAAAAAAATATATGTATATATATTTATTCTTGTTCGAACGTTTCGAAATTGTTGTAGGTGATGTAAATCTGGTCTACCAAGATGCTCTAAAAAGATTGTGTCGAAATACGAACATTTAGTAACTTTTAGCATAAGAAAAGAAAAAACGTCTTATGAGGTGCGAAATGACCTGCGGTCGCTGATATTTTTTAAAGGGTTAAAATTCGTATTTTTTAAAACTATTTATACCGTCGATTAGAAGAAGGTTTTGCCTTTAAGAGCATGTTTGGTTTGTCTGTATCTCTAAAATTGCGCTCTTGAGGGGCGTTGCCATAAGGGAGAATACATTCATCCGAGCGTAGCCGCGTCGAAACGACTTGCCCCGCGTTTTGCCGATTTCATCGAAAAATTCTCAGATTTTATTTTTTTAAGTACTTCTGTTCGTTGGAACATTTTAAAAGTTTTGTAAGTGATGTAAATCTGGTCTGCTGAGATGCTCTAAAAAGTCAGTCTCGAAATACGGACGTTTATTTACTTTTAGCGCAGAAAAAAGATGGTATCCGGAAAGCGTGTGGTTACAAATGTTTTAAAAAGGGTTAATTCGTATCTTTCAAAACCGATTGCACTGTCTCAACTTTAACAACATAAATTTTGTTTGACGGTACCTCTAAAATTGCGACCTGCGGTCCTTTTTCAAATATATATTTCAAAGGGTTAACGACGATATATTTTTTTTAACTGAGTGCGTCATTTAAGACGTAAATTAAGAACTTTAAGACTATGTCTTTCGTTTTCCGTATCTCGAACGGGTTGGCTGATGGAGATTTAAAAAAAAAAAAAAAAAAAAAAAAAAAAAAAAACGCTATCATTTGGTTCTGCATTTTTTCCGGCTCGAAAATCAGGTTCTGGACATGCGCGCAAAAGTCTGCCAATTTTTGATTTAAAAAAAAAAAGTAACTTTTTTTGGTGAGTTTTTAATTAATATCTCAGCAATTATTAAAAAATTACAAATCTGAGCCTCAGGTGAATCAGGACCTACCTTGACTATCCTTACCCACATTTTCAGATTTCTATATGCGGTAGATTTCGCTACCGAACTGGTCAATTGTCAGGGATTCAACACATTTCTTTCCCCAACATTAAGGATGCGACGAGGATTTTCTGTATAATGTAGTGGTATTTCTAAACTGTTTCGCATCTTAATCCTGTTAAAAAGCAACTTTGGGCATTCCAGGCATAGAAACAGATATCTGAAGTTGTCACCAAAGAACTTAAATTCATAGTGGCTGTCGCTCTCAAAAATCGGGCGTCTTGGGAAATACGAAGAAGTGCAAAGGTTTTGCATGGCTATGTTGAGTCAGCACAATGTTAGGTGACTAGTCATAATGTTCAGGTTGATCTACTCGTTAATTTTAAAAGCATCTGTATTAGAAAACTGGTCAAAGGTTACATGGGATTTTTACTTAAGAACTTCGTTAATTTAGTAAAGTGTATTGTATAAAGTGTATTTTTCAATTATTTCCTACAAATATGGCCCAAGAAGGTCTAAATACTGGACATCAAGGCTCTAGAGACAATAGTTTGTTCGATATCGTAACAAACCAAGTTCTGTGTTGGAAATATGAGCAACAGAATGACACTAATCAACTATGATTCTGAATAAAATGCATAAGAGTCCATCCACTTTACATCCAAATATCTCTGTATAATGTTTTATGGACTAGATCCACTTTCATTGTGAACACCTCATATATGCTGTATAATCCCACAAATCAAAACAGTCTGTGAACAAAGGTTTTTAGATATTATTACTTTCTTCTACCTTTACAGAGGAAGAAAGTTTTGGATTTGTGAAAAAATTCGACTTCTGAATTTCTGCGGATTTATACGTTTTAGACGCAGTGGTTCCCAACGGGGGGCGTACGCCCCACAAGGGGGCAATTTGACTTTTCAGGGGAGCAATTCCAGATTTTTGTGAACTGATACCCTCTGAATTATTTTTGTAATAGTAATGCTGTAGACTGAAAATAAAAGTTACACATTCAAATTGAAAAAAACAAGTTTTTTATTCACTTTTTAAAAAAGGGTCCATTCAAAAGTTTTAAATATACTTCTACCAGAATAATTGTAGAAAAAACTATTTATGATATTTAGATACCTTTTTATATTTAAAAATTCTTTATAATTTTTCTGATTTATAAGTATTTTACAATTTTAAACAACTTTTTCGATTATTTATTGAATGAGTCGCACTGCAATATGTTACATGGAAATCAATTTTACACATGAAACTATTCAAGTGTATATTTAACAATTACTTGACAACCTTCCTTTAAATTTTTTTTATCACGTTTTATTCTGATTAGAAATTGTTGTGTAATTTAATCGCAAAAATTCTGTGATTAAATAAGACAAAAATGTTTTATTAAAAATTATTGATTGATCTAATCAAGGATTCTGAGCACGCTATACATCACGCATACGTGGCGACCGTTGCGAAGAGATTAAAAGTGACCCTTTATGTGCCAACGATACTTTAAACTATGAGTAGTATCAGATGATTATAAAATAAAAAATTGATTGATCCATTACAAGTTCGGTATGTTTCCGGATCAATGTTAAATGTCTTTTACTCTATCAGTTCATTCATTTAAATTTTTATAAGACTTACAATTTTTGGGGGAGAGGGAGGGGGGGGGCATCATCATTTTAGAGATGCTTTGGTGGAGCACGGCCAAAAAAGGTTGGGAACCACTGTTTTAGAGGGTCCTGAACACGAACTGACAGTTTTTAGAAAATGCTTATCTGTGAGTCTGTGAGTCTGTCTGTCTGTATGTGACAAAAATTTTGTAGGCGATCTATTTCAAAAACTAATGCACGGGATTTAATAAAACTTTATATTCAGTTAGCACCTGATATAAATTAGTGCTGATTAGTTTTTGGTGTAAATCACCCAACAAGTGACGCTGCTAAGCTACATTTTTCACGATTTTCATGATAGCTATATCTCAAGAACTAATGCACAGAATTTCATAAAATTTAAGATTCTGTTAGACCTTGACATAAATAGATGCTGGTTACGTTTTGATGTAAACGACCCAACAAGTGGCGCTGCTATGCTACCTTTTTCATGATTTTTACGATAGCTATATCTCAAGAACTAATGCACAGAATATCACCGAACTTCAGATTAAGTTAAGTTGGCATAAGTTGTTGTTGATAAGGTTTTATTGTAAATCTCCCAACAGATGGCGCTGCTATGCTGCATTTTCAGCGTTTTTCAGGATTTTAGCGATAGTCATATCTTAAGAACTAATGCACGGAATTTAAAATAAAACTTTAGATTCAGTTGGACCTTGATATAAATTAGTGCTGATTCGTTTTTGATCTATTGAAACCTGTATGAGGTAGAAGACAGTTTGGGATTGCCACATCCGACTTGTTCTCTTATTTAGTTTAAGAAATTTATTCATCTATTTTATATATATAGAAAAGAATAGATCAAGCAATATGCTAAAACAGACTATGAATTAAGAAGGGAAAATATCTTTATTTGGTATTTTTATATGAGCCGGCCACAAATCTTGCCAACAGCAATTTTTCTGGACAATAGCAGCTATTATTTTTTATATATGGAAATTAGAAACAATACTTTGATGTTGAAATACAATGTTTTGGTTTATAGTATTATTATTATTATTATTACTATTTTGTATTTTAAATGAAATGAGTGAAAGGCATGTATGTTAAATGTATCTAATATATAAATTTTAAATGTAGGCTTAAAATGAAAGTTATGTATTTTAAGTGAAATAAGTAAATAGTTTATATTTTAAATGAAATGAATTCAATACGAATAATGACGACGGGAACAATATTTGGCGATTTATCGCCTGCGTCCAGCTAACAGAAAAGTACTCTTAATTTTAAGTACTCTTTGTTTATTGTCTTTTCGTACAATCTCTTTATACTTCCATGTGTCAAAGCTTTCGATACAAGTAATTCAATTTAAAACACACTTAAAAAATAGTAAAAATATTTTATCAATTCACCTCAAAAGTGTTTTTATAAAATATTAAAAACATTTTATCAATTCACTTCAGTAGTGTTTTTATATATAAAATTAATTATTTTTAATATAAATCTAACAATTGTATATTTTTAGAAACATTACATATTCACTGCTTAAATTGCAAAGAAAGTGTGCATATTTGAAAGAGATGTTATACATATAGGGTGTTATATATACAGAGTGTCCAAAAATAGACTGAACATTTTAAAAGTTCAATAACATGTAAACGATGACAGCTATAGAAGTTTATCTTGCAGAAAAGTAATGTGTCAAATCAAGAATTGCTTTACTATATTTTCTTGTTTTAGTTCCCGATATCATCAATGGATAACGCTGCACTATATGAGGTGTGATTTTCCCAATTGGACGAAAAAGTCCGGGCCAGGGTTCGAATCAGGGATCTTTTGGCTGAAGCTGACAATGCTCTACCAAATGAGCAATCCTGGATGAATATGGCGGAACTAATTCACCCAGTTAACCCTATTGATCATAGCATCTTGCCTGATATCTGAATCAGCTCAACAGAATAAATAGCAGGTAATGGAACCTTCAGTGCTGCAATTGGAAGCTTCAGTCAAGAAATCCCTGGTTCGAATCCTGGTCAGGACTTTTTCGCTGTGTTGGGAAAATTACATCTCATATAATTTCTTTATCAATTTGAATAGTTGTGTCAAAATTATTATAGTTTAATCAAGTTTCCGCGTTTACTGGAGGTCCCATTACCTGCGATTTATTCTGTTGAGCTGATTCAGATATCAGACAAGATGCTATGATCAGTAGGGTTAACTGGGTGAATTAGTTCTTCCAATTTCGTCCGGGAATTAGCAGCTTCAGCCAAGAGATTCCTGGTTCAAATTCTGGCCCGGCCTTTTCCGTCCAGTTTGTAAAATTACATCTCATATGATTTCTTTACCAATTGGAATAGTTGCGTCAAAATTAATCTAGTGACACTGCATTGCCTCAAGTTGCAATACTGCTCAAAATAACCACGCAGTTTCAAAACACAAATCTTTATCTTGGTGTTTCAACAATTAAACAGAATGAAGGATAAAAACTGAGTGAACTTTGATCCAGTATTATATGATAGTTATGAACATTCTAGGATTTTGATACAGCGCAGTGTCATTTATCGGTAATATTTGGAACGTAAAGAAAGAAACAAGGTAACGTAGTAAAGAAATGAACGACCTTACACATTAATATTTTGCAAGAACATCTTCAATACTTGACACTATTTATTTGTTACTGAATTTTAAATAGATTTAGTTCATTTTACTCCACCTTGAACATTGTCCAATCGAGTAACCTTCTCTTTTTGAATTTGATTAACAATGAAAAATATGTAACGCTATTATTTTATATATCTGAATTTACTACTTTTAAAAAATAAATTTAAAGCAACGAAGAAAAATAATGAAAATGATGATTAGTTATAAAGTATTTGTTTGCTGCAGTCCTTACAGAGCTAATTAGCTTGATTTTTTCCCCAGAAGATTAATGGCCGAACCAATTCTTAAAGAAGGGTTTCTCTTCACTTTTCTTTAACTTTTTAAAAACTGAGGTATCACTCATGAGTTTTATTTTCTCCCTTTGAATTTCGTAAATATATTGTTCATTTAAACTATTTTGCGTAAAATGAATTAATTGTTTCCGATGAATTTTTTAGTGTAGAAAGTTCTAAAGAAAATAGCAAAATTTCTGTTTCCAGACAGTAGCTTTGTTAGATTTTCTTAATATGAGAGAGTCGTACAAAGGTGAAAAATTATATCTAAATAAATGATATGAAAACCCATTTTCAGGAATTACCTTCAACTGTCGGAAAAATATCCGAATTATTTTGTGTAGCGTATATGTTTTTTAGAGTATGCTAAAGTTTAGTTCAGATAGGAAACACATAGCACAGTTGAAAATTCCCCTTCAGTATTTTCCATCAGTAAACAGACATGCACTCGAGATCTTTTGTGCTGTCCTGTATATGATCTATAGAATTTATACATTCGAAGTAATAGGCAAAAAATTAGTTGAATTTAAAAAAACGAGTACCATGACTGAAAACCTAGAAATTATTGTTCATAGATATTACTGTAAACGAATTCTTTTGTGCGTTCCTGTAAATGAACGACAAATGCTATTCACACCATATTCTATAGTAAGCCACTTGTGGTGCACATCAGTTCTATATATATCAATTTCAATACGTTTGAAATAGTGTAACATCATTAAAATACCCCGCGAACGATTTTCTCCATTGACCGTAATGTAACAGAATTCTTTTGAGTGTCCGTGTAAACGAAGTATGAATGCTACGCACTTCAGTTTCAATACCGAACATGCCATAGTAAACCACAAAAACATATATCAATTGCATGGCAATCCGAGTATATTTAAGTGAGTTAGAGAGCGGACCAACCGACGACAGACAAATCGAATTTATAAACACTTTTCAACTATGTTGAAACGAATTAAGAAGATTAATTAAGAATTAAATATAATCAACCGAGTAAATGTTAGCTATATTTTATATACACTGTCTACCAATAAGTACTGGGACACCTGCGATCAAAAAGAAAAACATCATTTATTCACATTCAATAGTTAGTATAGCCTCCACGAGAAGCAATTACAGCCGCAACCCTCCTGGGCATACTCTCTACCAGTTCTTGTATGACAGCTAGTGGTACTTCTTTCCATTCAGCTTGGAGAAGAAAGGTAAGTTCCTTCACTGATTATGGTAGGTTGTCGCACTCTTTAAATCGACGATCCAACTCGTCACAGAGGTTTTCTATTGGATTCAGGTATTAACTCTGGGCAGGTCAGTCCAGTCAATCAACCAATCACCATACCAATCCATGGTGGACATCGAAGCATGACAGGTAGCGTTGTCATCCTGGAAGTAGCATTGGACCAACCCGTAGAACTGCCACAACGTAGGAAGCACACTGTCAACCAAAATAGTGCAGTAGGCGTCGGTTTTGAGCTTACAATGAATTGAGACCAAGGTTCCTAGACCAAACCAGGAAAAACATCGCCAGGCCATAATTCCCCCTCCACCGAACTTAACTATGGGCACAATGCATTCTGGCAGGAGGCGTTCTCCTGGCAGACGCCAGACCCAGATCCTACAATCCGAACGGTAGAGGGTGAACCTTGATTCATCACTCCAGGAAACCAGTTTCCACTGCTGTACGGTCCATTGTTGACGTGCTTTGCACCACTTTCACCGAGCAGAGCGATTGGACTTGGTGATCAAAGGCTTATGGGCGGCAGCGCGACCATGAAAACCAAGCAAATGAGCTTCCTTATGGATGGTATTCATCGAAACAACACACACGGATGCCTGTTGATACTCTTGGCGTATGTGTGGCATTAGCTGGGTGCGGTTCTTCCAAATTTCTCTGGACAGCAAACGTAGGTCTCTATCTCCCAGTTTCGTGGGTCTGCCGATTCTGGGATTATTCCGATAATCACCGCTCACCTTCCACTTCTGAATCACATAGGCCACAGTCGATTTTGAGTAATTCAGCTCGCTAGGTATGTACCTTAAGGATCGGTCATTTCTGTGTTAGCCGATGATTACACCTTTCTCGAAATCGGATAACTCTGTACTTCGTGGCATTTTGCATGCGATTGATGCCATTGTTGTTTCCGACAGCATATTTAACGATGGAGAGCGTGACTTGTATCAGTACCGCATATATCAGCATTTGCATAGGTGTCCAAATGCTTATTGGTAGATAGTGTGTAAATCTACTTATTAGAAACTTCTTGCATACAGAATTTACTAATGCACATGAATAGAAACAGGAAAAAAATCAATTTAAAAACAATATTAGCGTTTTTCTCACTATGTACCCACACCTAGCAACACAATGAGACGGTGCTTATTTTTTATGTGCTTCAAAGACACATTCAGAAATCTGGTATAGTGCATGGTTGTGCCTGCATTTCTGAGAATCCATGGGCAACGGGAGCAATGTTAAAGGGTGCAAAAACTTATAAATCATAGGACTGTATTTGTGGATACTATTTGGTGGTAAGATCAAAACAGTGTCCCCTATCTATGGGCTTCCATGTAAGACATAAAGCATATGAAATTAACATATAATACATATTATTCATTATGGAATAAATATAATTGTAAAGATACTCAGTTAAACACTGTTTCACTATGTACAAGCGTTCCATCTTCAAAAATTCTGCACAGATCTCTTCCAAACTGATACATAAAATCAAGGGGCATAAAATCTCGGTCAAGTTCGTTAGTGGGCAAAATTGAACCAAGGAGGGGGGGATGGGGGGAGCTTTTTGTGAAAAAAGAAAAATCCCCATAACTTCTTAATTATGATACGTATCGAATCCCTTTAAAGTTATTATTACTTCTAGGAAAAAGGCCGAAAATTTATGTAAGACAGATTTTTGATATAATTAAAAATGGCTTCAAGGGGGGGGGGGATAGGGGTTTCAGAAGAAAAAAAATCACAACTTTGTCAATTCACAAGATATAAAATCCACTTAAATTTAATATAAATCCTCTTAATATTTTCTACTACTTTTATACTGACAAGTTTTCTATGGGACCAACCCTTACAGCAAAAAATAAAATAAAATAAAATAAAATAAAAATAAAAATAAAAACCAAAAAATTCTGCCGGCACCGCCTGCTTGACACAGGTAGATTTCGAAATGGGCGGTTCCAACTGGAATTCCCAATAAATAGGCAACCCACGGTCTGCGTCTTCGAAATTTACCTGTGCCTGTAGGCCGAGCTGTCAGGGATTTTTTTAATTGTTTCATTTTTCCCGAATAGGAAAATGTCATTCTCTGTTTAAATTATAGTTTCCCTTTTCTTATACATACCGACAAATTTTCTGTTTCTCATTCTGATTTCCGATTCTTCCGTTACAATTCGTTTATCCATGTTACTATAAATTTATCATGTATGCAGAATAACTAATATGAGAATTTTTTCATCTGAAACTCTGAAATTTAATTTTAGAAAGAGAAAAATTTACGGGGAAAAGCTGTATCACTGAATTTAAATCACTGACTAATAGGATAGAATCGCATTTCCTAAATATTGCGTTTCTGTTATATCACAATTACTATGTAGAGTTTGATTGTATATTTTCAACAAGATATTGGGAATTAAAATTAACCATTTTTGAAATTTTAGATCTAGGACCTTATTAAAAATAAATGTATAAAATTTAGGATGCTGTGTACTAATGATTGTTTTATTGCATAAGTATAGTTCCATCTCAAAATAATCATATGAAATATATAAGAAAATCAATAATAGGAATTAATTTTCGAAGTTAGAAGTCAATTAATAAACATTTGTTTGATTCGAATTTTTCCTTCGTTTACATACAAAACACTCACAATGTAGCAAGTTTCAAGTTTATAAGTGTAGCGAAAATAATATATGTAGAACTAGTATATAACGATTATATTTCGGACGACTATATTACTGAAATTTCAAATTTTAAATGCGACCTGATAAGATTAATACAAAAAAAAAAAAAAAAAAAAATCAGTTTTTCCCTTTGGTTACAAATAATACTGTCTAGGTACCGAAATTCAAATTTTCAAGTATACCTGAAATAGTTTATCGATTATAGAAAATTTAATCGATCAATGAATATCTAAATTATTGATTTTTGAAATTCTATATCGCATTCCCCGCTGAAGATATGTATATAAAACTTGGGATGCATCATAATAATGATAATCTTATTACATCATTAAAATTTCACGTAGGAATAATTCTGGTCAACTTAAAATCATGTTTATCATCTAACTTACAAAGGAGTCAAAAGTCTGTGTAAATGAACGAATGCTACAATCAACAAATTTTGAAATACCATATCTCAGAATCGATGCAAGATAAATATATGAAATTTTGTATACTGTAAAACATTAATTTTCATTTTACACGAGAAAAAAATCCTCTTAAAATATCAATTATCTGCTATTCTAAGTTATAATAGAATCGATAATGGTTGGAGTGCAAGGTATCGATATGCATAATTGGACGTGCATAATTTAGTTTCGAATTAAAAAAGTTAATTAATTAAAATTTTGTGTGGTCTTAGATATTTCTTTTCGAAGCATGTAAAAGGCTCCCTATCGATTGAATTTCAAGTTCCTAATTACACTGGAAGTAGTCCATAGGTTTCAATTACATACTTTGTAATCAGTAAATGAATGAGTGCTAAAATAAATGTTTTTGAAATTCTCAAAATTTATCAAAATCTACAAAAGATAAATGTATTCAGCTCAAAATCGCCATTACCTTCTAAGTTACAAAGGAATCAACTTTCAATGATTGGAATCCCAAGATACAGCTTTGCCAAAAGGAAAAAAAAGAAAAAAAGAAGAAAGAAGAATAGGGAGGTTTGAATATTAAAAGTGAAGTAACAAGAATTAGTTTTATTTTCATTTTTTTTCTCCTCGATAAGATGCAAAACTTGTTCAAGTTTCCAAGTATACCGCAAGTAATCTATAGGTCTTGATAACATAGTTTGCGATCCACTGAGTAAGTGCCTAAAGAGTAAATTTTATAATTTTATAGCTCCTAGTCTATACAAGATACATGTTTGAAATGTAAAATGCAGTGAAATAATAATCCTATTATTATAGAAACAAAATTTCAGGTCAAAATCTGAATTTGTCCTTAAATAGTATTTAAGGACTTGATGGCAGGCTTTGGTTTTCTATTTGTGACTGCTAAAAAATTAAATTTTTAAAAGTTAACGTCTCTAAAGCATCAACAAAAAAAATAGATAAATGAAATTTAGGATACCGGGTTGTGATGCCACTTATATTACATCAGCGAAATTTAATTTGTCTGACTCAATTGTTTTCTGAGTTACAGAATAAAAAATAGCTGGGGTCGTGTAAATATTTTTGCTGCGTGCTATATGAACTTGGTCAGTGTCCGGTCATATCATTAACGGATTCAAGAAGTGTTGAAAATTTAGTGGATCATTTTAGAATCAAAATAGCTACCAGTATTTTGGAATAGTAATTTTTGCTTGATTTAATCACACAATGCCTGTCATTAAATGAAGTAAAGATTACTGTTCGGAAATCTGGTAGATTTTTTTTAATAAAAAAATTCTGGAAATACTGGATCTAAAAGAGGAGTGATAAGGCGATCACATCTAACTTCGGTTGATTATAAAGGATATCTAAGTTGACATTTCTAACACAGTTTAAAACCTCTTAAGTGCTTATACAGGGTGTCCCAAAAAGATCCATGCAACTTCAAAATTTTATTTAACAAAAAAGAATAGGCCTACAGCAAAACTAGTTAAAACAATAGATAGAATAACTGAAAAAGTTTTTTTCTGCAGTATGTTTCTGGTCATAGACGACGCTGCCCAGCACGTAAACGATTATTAAAGAATTCAGTTATTCGAACAGGCAGATCCCGTGAAGAAAGCTCAATGTGTCGAGTGGTTTATCGAAAGAAAAGTGTCGAAAAACAGTTATTAGTCTCAGGAAATTGAAGCAAAAAACTGCTGCAGCTACTGTTGGTGTTAACATGCTCAAACGCTCGTGGATTGAATTGGAATATCGTCTTGATATTCTTCGTGCTACGAAAGGATCTCATGTTGAAGTTTACTAAGGCAATCGAAAAAAAAAGTTAAGTTATTCTATCTATTGTTGTAATTAGTTTTGCTGTAGGCCAATTCTTTTTTTTAAAATAAAATTTTGAAGTTGTACGGATTTTTTTAGGGCACCCTGTATATCCATTTCCCTGTATATCCCTGTATATCCATTGGGACACCCTGCATAAAAATGCTAAAATATGAGACACATTGAAAAAAATGCATACAAATATATAATATAAAATAATTCGAAATTGTAGAAAAAAATATTCTTTAAAACTTTTCTTTTATTTCTTGAATGAAAATTAGAAAGTGTGAGCGTACCGATGACCAAAAAGTAACTCTTGAACCCAGAAACAGTCACCTAGGATATGATATACCCCGAGTGTGTACGGTTTCAATATTTGTCACCACTATTTTCAAATAATTATCTTCGGCTTATTTTATCGAGGAAGTTGTAACAGTTGTATGCGATTAAATAAATAGACTATTAATATTAAAGAAAAAAAAATCGCACCCTGGGTATATGCGACTGTTCACTGAGGTTTCAAAATGCTCTTTATTGAACTGTATCTAACTTGATAAATAGAGAAACAAGCTGTTTTTAAGCGCAGAGTACCTTTGTCAAGTACTATGTATTGCAATAATTCTGGATTAAGAAGATACTTTATCAATAAACAGAACAGGTACAGATGACAATAATAAGGTTTTGCAATATTGTTCATTGATGAATGAAGAAGATTTTGTAAATAGAACAAGTACTAAATGACGATAATAAGGCTTTGCAATCTTGTTCATTGATGAATGGAGAAAGAATATCTAAATTTAAGAAAGAAAGGAGTTTTTCTTTTTTCGAAAGATTTTAAATATTATAAAGATTTTTTTCTTACACACAAACAATCCGTAACATATTGGAAGGAGTGTTTGGTCTAATTGGTCGTTCTCTTGCGTGTATAAACAATACTGCGTGAATAGGAACATATTTCAGACTTTTTCCAATACGTTGTTATATTGGCAAGGTCTCTATAACTGACGCCGTTATATTCAGTGCCTATTGTACATGTACAATGTACATTAACGATTCCTTTATTTATTTACTTATTTAGTTTTGTTTTATTTTCGGTTGAGAAAGATTATAAGATCTCTTTTATTCCTCATTGCATTGAAGCCACGCTTTTGTAATATCGCCTCCTCCTTGCAGATTCTCCAGATATACCATTGTACCACCTGGTGCGCCCCTCCGGGTGGTCCCGACTCGGCCTCTTCAGTGGGGAAGATGTCTGAGAGCCCGGCATTGCGAGACTTTCTCCGACACGACAGGTGCAGGTTAAGTAGACGAATCACCACCTCACAGCGGTGCATCGGTGGTAAAGGTGTGTCTGAAAAAGCCGGAGGTGCCGAGTGATCTGGTGTATGGATAGATCTGGGCCTCCCCCCTTAAGCGCTGGCTTTCAGGGTCAAGGGTACTAGGCCTATGATGCGGATCACAAACTCCGCTAGGTGGTGGAAAGCGCCTCGTAGGCTTATCCCAGCAGCCCGGCCTGGACTCCCTCGGGTCGGGATGGTGACTCTGGGCAACAGATTAGCTAACGGTGATAGGACGACTTCCAACACTTATCTAGGGCGATGACGAAGGCGAGATTGAACTCTGAAGAGCAAGGAGCGTGGCGACTCAGTTGTGACGCCTAGTCAGTGCGTGAGGCGATGTGCAGCGACCCTCGGTACTGGCAGGCGGCAGAGTGTAGATACCAGCATGCAGGCGTACACGCATGGTCCGCATCCATCGCGTCTCCCTCTGCAGCTGGAGTAGTTGTGTGTCGACACCAATAGTCGGGAAAAAAGGGGACAACCCGTTTTTACCAATAGTGACTCGACCACTCGGTCAACTGCGACTTGTGTCACATCCTTGGGAAGGGGATAGGCTCTTTCTCTGGACTGTGTGACTTCGAGGAACCGGATTGGGGGCTCGCCGACTAACGCGGAGGCGATCAAACCAAAACTCAGATCCCGGGTCGAAAACTAATCCAGGGTGACTATGCGTAGTCGGAGCTTTCTGCGCCCGATAGTTGGATCAGCAGGAGTCTAAAATAATTTTCACGCTTCTTACCTCGATCGGGACCACTTCTTTAGCGCATTTGAAAGCATGTTCCACGACCTTCAGAGTCCGATAGCGGAATCTAGCATAATCTTCCTTTTACTAACGCTTTTTAGTGTGTTTTTATGTGTTTTAGTATGGTCTTCTACGGAGTCGACCACCGTCGATGTTCTGCCATCGGCCTAAGTCAGAGGGAAAGCCGTCGGGTGTCACACATGAACAACCCAAGCTAAGACGTGTCTATGCGTTCAGGGATGCATTTCTTCGACATTCTGGCTAGTGAGAGGCTCCACCTCCTTCGTCGCTGCCGACGAACCAGTCGTATCCTTTGTAGGAGCTTGATGATCGAAAGCGGCGATATAGCAAGAGTCGTTGGGGAAGCTCGGGATAAGGCCTAGGACCCGGTTTCCCCTTTTGGTTTCTGGCTCGGAGGCTGTCGTAGGACTCCGGCGTACTCCCCAAGTGCAATGTGGTAGTTGTCTAAGAGGGTAAGCACCACTGTATGTCGCAGCGACCTTTGTCGTCATTTTCTTGGGAAAATGGGAGTGGTCAGCAGGTGGCGGCGCTTCCAGCGTCCGTAGCACATACAGGAACTCGCCTGGTCGTGCGCGTTAAAAGTTCTGCAGAACTTGGCTACGGCGGTTGACGCGACTGCGGCGCAGCTGAGTTTTTTTATACAATTGCACAACATACCGTGAATATGATATATAAGTAGACGATATTTAGGAAAAGAGAATTGAGATGTCGTAATAATAAATATCATGAATTATCGTTTGGCAAGGTTATTGGGATAGGTTAACAAATATCAAATTAAAATCATTGTCGATAAACTGTCCACATAAATTTTTAGAGTGCCTAAATGTAAAAGCTTTAAATAATCAAAACAGGGCCGCATAAATAACAAAAGATGACATGTTAAAAAGTACTAATAATATACTAAATAAATCTATTTATTTAACATTTTATAAACTATTTAAATAAAACGTTGCAGATTAAAGTTAAATAAATGCCAGGGGAATCGGGGAAATAAAACACACACTAAATCAAGACAGAAGTACTGAATATTAAAAATGATACACGAGTTCAGAAAAATCAAAATGACTCTGTTATTTGCACGCTAAAATACATCTGAAAAGTTAGCTTTAATGGAGCAACATTTGTCAGTTAGAAAAAACGCCCTGGGGAATGGAGTTTCCGAAATTTTTAGAACGCTTGATAACAAGACAGAATTTTTAGATGCATAATTTTTTCGTCAAATACTTAAAGTTTAGAAACTAATAAATAACTCAGGAGCTAAAATTTAAAAGGCAACTTTTATTTTTGTGATGTAAAAAACCAAAAAAAAAACACGTGTTTTTATAGGATTTTTGAATTGAAAGCATTTTATTTTATATATGCATTCTAAAATTTAGATCAGTTGTGGTAAACATGATGCGCGTTTATTCTACGAAATAATTAAATTAATAAATGATAAAGCATATTGGCTTGTATTGAATGTTATTGCACTTTGTAAAAGCTAACCAACCAATCTGAGAAGTCAGCAATTTTATTTGAGTTTCATTTGTTTGCTCGCTCTGTAGCTTAAATAAAAGGGAAAATAAAAGGGTTAAAAGACATTTTAATTACCTGTGGGTAAATTGTTCACATACATTTCTTTTATATTGAATTATAAAAGTAATAGATAATCAACCAGGAACTTGTAAATAACAAAAAAATGATAAGTCAGACAATAATAAAATATACTTTAAATATATCTATTTATTTCATATTTTATAAATAATTCAAATAAAATGATATGGATTTAAAGTTTAAAAATCCATAGACAGAGAAAAAGAAAGAACATTAAACCAACACAGCAGTTCTGGATATTTAAAAAATATATAAAATCTCAGAAAAAATCAAAATGATTATTTTATTTCCAAGCTGAATTACATCTAAAAGTTATTTTTAACAGGACAACATTTGTCAGTTAAAAAAAAACACCTCGGGGAGAAGAGTTTCGCAAATTTTTAGAACGCTAGGGAACAAGCAAAACTTTTGGATGGGTAATTTTGTCGTCAAGTACTTAAAATTTGAAAACTGATAAATAACGCAGAGCTAACATTTAAAAGACAAATTTTCTTCTAGCAACTAAAAAAAATATTTTACAAAATGTGTTGAAATATATTACGTAAGCATTCAGAATGTGAGAGGAAAAGAAAAAAAATTAATTAATTAGTATTCATTTGCATCATTTTTCTCCAAACACTGCATTTATTTGACATTAGAAAGAAAAAAAAAAGAAAAAAAACTAGCTGCAGCTTAAAGAGCAGTTACAAATGCTGCAGTTACAAATTTTTATCTGGAAATGTTGGGTTAATTTATTGAATTTCTAACTGTCCACATACATTTATTTGTTGTTGAATTATAAAAGAAATAGATATTTAAACCGGAGCAAAGATGCAAAGATAGCAAAAGATAATAAGTTAGAAAGTACTGAAGCGTACATTAAATAAATCTATTTATTTAGTATTTTATAAACTATTCAAATAAAAGTTGCAGACTTAAAGTGAAGCAAATGGCGGAGGAAACAAACAAACAAACAAACAAACAAAAACATAAAATCAACACAGCAGTTCAGCATATTTAAAACATACAGAAGGGCTAAGAAAAATCTAAACGACTCTATTATTTGCAAGCTGAATTACATCTGAAAAGCTAGTCTTCAATGGAACAACACGTTGGGGAAAAGAGATGTGCAAAGTTTCAGAATGCTTGGGAATATCAGAAAATTTTTGGATGTGTAATTTTATCGTTCGACATTTAAAGTTTAAAAACCTATAAATAAGATAGAAGCTGAAATCTAAAATACAGCTTTTCTTTTTGTGACGAAAAAAGAAAAAAAAATATTGTTTTGATTTTCATCCAAAATATGTTGAAAAATATTATGTGAGACATATCAAACCGTGAGAAGAAAAAAAAAATTAAGTTTATTAGTATTTTTTTGGATGATTTTCTTTAAACCCTGTATTTCTTTAAAAATGTTTAATACTTGTAGTTTTAAAAAGTCAATTAATTTGAATTTTCAACTAAAAATGTCGAATTCTTTTTTTTTTTTAAATTTCTAGCGTTTTGATGATTTGGGTTCAATTAGTGAAAATATTTGAAATGAAGACTTGTACTTCTTTCGATGACTTCTCTGTAACCGTTTATATTAGGATTTCTGAATTAAAACGGTTATCTTTTTTTATGATATCCAAAATTTAGATTTATTATGATGCGTTTATTATTAAGCACGTTTATTCTACGAAATAATGCATTTATAAATTATATGGAATATTTCCTTGCATTAAATGTTTCACACATTGTCTTTAGAAGATAAAGAATATGAGAAGCCACTTAGCAATTTTATTTAAACTCGCATTTGTCGCTTGCTTTGAATATTAAATAAAGGGCCAATAAAAGAGAGTTTAAATCTACCTTGTAGATAAACTGGCCACATAAATTTCTACGTTGTTAAATTTTAAAAGAAACAGATAACAAAACCGAAACTTGTAAATAGCAAAAGACGATAGGTTAGAAAGTATCCTGAAAGGCCTATTAAATAAATCTATTTATTTAATATTTTATACAACTATTCAAATAAAAAATTGCAGATTTAAAGTTAAATAAAAGCCGGGGGGAACGAAAAAACATAAAATCAACATAACAGCTCTGAATATTTATAAAAAGCATAAGGGCTGAGAAAAACCAAAATGACTATTATTTGTAAGCTGGATTGCACCTCAAAAGCTAGACTTGATGAAATAACACGTGGTGGGTAAAGAGTTGCCGAACATTTTAGAACGCTTGGGAACATCAGAAAAGTTTTGGATGTGTAATTTTATCGCTCGGCACTTCAAGTTTAAAAACCAAGAAACAACATAGAAGCTAAAATCTAAAATACAGATTTTCTTTTTGTGACGAAAAAAGGAAAAAAAAATGTTGTTTTAATTTTTATTCAAAATACACTAAAATACATTACGTGTGTTATCAAGCTGTAAGAAGAAAAGAAAAAAAAAGTTTATTATTTTGCATGATTTTTTTCTTTAAACCCTGTATTTATTTAACATTTTTAAATACATGTAGTTTTAAAAAGTCAATTAATTTTAGTGTTCAACTAAGAGTGACGAATTCTTTATTTGAATTTCTAGAAATTTGATGATTTAGGTTCATGTTCAATTTGTCTTTCATTTTAAAATCTAAAATACAGGTTTTCTTTTCGTGACGAAAAAAGGGAAAAATTAATTGTTGTTTTAATTTTTATCCAAAATACATCGAAACACATTACGTGAGTTATCAAACTGTAAGAAGAAAAAAGAAAAAAAAATAAGTTTATTATTATTATTTTGCATGATTTTTTCCTTTAATTATTTCCTTTATTTATTTAACATTTTTAAATACATGTAGTTTTAAAAAGTCAATTAATTTTAGTGTTCAACTAAATGGGACGAATTCTTTATTTGGATTTGTAGAATTTTGATGATTTAGGTTCATGTTCAATTTGTCTTTCATTATACGAAAATATTTGAAATGAAGACTTGTACTTCTTTCACTGATTTCTCTGTAACCGTTTATATATGATTTCTAAGTCAAGCGTTATCTTTTTTGTTGCAATCTAAAATTTAGATTTATTATGATGAGCACTTTATTCTAAGAAATGATACATTTATAAATTATATGGAATATTTCCTTACATTAAATGTTTCACTTGATGTATTTAGAAGGTAAAGAATGTGAGGAGCCACTTAGCAATTATTTTAAACTCACATTGGTCGTTTGTTTCGAATATTAAATAAAGAGTCAATAAAAGAGGGTTTAAATCCACCCTGTAGATAAACTGCAATATAAATTTCTACGCTGTTAAATTTAAAAATAAATTTAAAAAAAATTGAAACTTGTAAATAGCAAAAGATTATAAGTTAGAAAATATACTGAAGCGTCTATTAAATAAATCTATTTATTTAATATTTTATAATCTATTCAAATAAAATGTTGCAGATTTAAAGTTAAATAAATGCCGAGAGAAACAAAAAACATAAACTTAACATAGAGGTTCTGCATACTTACAAAAAACAGAAGGGCTAAGAAAAATCAAGATGACTCTCTTATTTGAGAGCTGAATTACATCTTAAAACTTAGTTTTAATGGAGCAACATTTGTCAGCTAAAGAAAAAAAACCCTCACGGAATAGAGTTTCTCAAACTTTTAAAACGCTTGGGAACACCAGAGAAATTTTTGAATGCGTAATTTTGTCGCCAGGTACTTAAATAAAAAAAAAAAAAAAAAGAGACTCATAAATAACGCAGGAGTTGAAATTTAAAAGACAACTTTTCTTTTAGTGACGGAAAAAAATATTGTTTCAACATTTATCCAAATATTTTGAAAAATATTATGTGAGCGTTCAGATTGTGGAAGAAAAAAAAAGTTAATTAGTATTCATTTGCATGATTTTTCTCCGAAAAGTGCATTTATTTGACATTTAAATAAACAAATAATTAAAAAAGGTGGCTACAGTTTAAATAAACAATCAGAATTTTTTATCTGAAAATGTTGAGATGGTTCATATAATTTCTTGCATTTTGCTGCTTTGTGCTTGTATCAAATTAACTTGAAATTATACAAAAAAATTTAAAATTAAATTGTATTTCTTTTGAAGAATTCTCTAAAAATAAGTGTAATTATGTTTATAAAATATCTAAAATGAAAGCTTTATATTTGCTGGAAGCAATATAAAATTTAGATGCATTTTAATATGCACGTTGCACGTTATTCTGCATAATAAATAAATAATTTAATAAGTGAGATTGGGCATTGCTTTATAATAATTGTTTTCACAGTTTGTTTACAAAAACAAATTAATCCGAGAAATCACTTATAAATTTTATTTCAGCTCATTTCTTTCGCTCGTTGTACAGTTCAAATAATGTGTATAACAGACAGGATACATACGCTCGTGTAAATTATTAGTCCATCTATGGTTTTGTTGAAAGTTTATTTGATCACATGTTCTGTGGGCGGAGTTAAGCTCATGGCGTTACGTAATGTGACGTAATACTTACCCGAACTGATTAGAAAACTGTTGTATTTTTAGTTGGAATAATTTGTATCTAGAATATGGAGCATCTTGATTGCTCTCTTGGAATTTATAATTCTTTTCAGTCTAATTATCTTTATTAATTTACTGTTGTGTTAAGTTTGCTGTTAAATAAAAAGAAGAAAAGACAGCAAGACTTTTATTATGCAACTATGATCACGACACACTTCACCAGAATATTATTTTTGTTTTGTGCTTTCGACATTACGTTTTTCTGACACCTGCTGATTATTAACAATTTTTCAGGTTTTTCTCTCACCGCTTTAAAATAAGTGCTTTTTCCTTAAAATAACTGTATTGTTTCACGGCGTCGTTAATCTCTGAATTTGCTGAACAGGTTTGATATTCGAACTGTGAACACATAAACGTATTTTTATACTAGCTGATCCACCCGGCATTACCCAAGCACATGATAATAACCTTAAATATACCTAATATCAGTGTTGAATGATTTTATATTTTTAGACGAAAATCTATCCAAACTCACCTAGAATTGGGGACTACACTGCCTTTGGCAGCGCACACTGAGCGTGCTATGTACGTATATGTACGTGCTATGTATCTTTTTTTGCAAATGAACCATGAATTTGTGTGATTTTATATTTTAAAACAAAAATCCATTCAAACGAACCTAGAGATCAGGGCCCACTGCCTCCAGTAACCTACATCTAGCGTGTCCGATCTGTTTAACTATATATTTTTAAACGAAAATTATTCCAAACTAACATAATGCTGTTGGCCCTACTGCCTTTTCACCGTATTTTTAAACGAAATTCTATCCAAACGAACCTATAGTTGGTAGAAGAGGAAGGAGAGCATTGCCTTCGACAGCGTACATACACCATGGGTGCTATGCACGCCCCGGTCTGTTTTTGTTAACGAACTTCGAATTTGTATGATTTATATTTATTAAACGAAAACCTTTTCAAGCGAACTAAAGGGTGATTATAGTGATTGCCGATTATTTTTCTGACATTTAGGTATATCAATATTTTACTTCTGACCAAATGTTTCTGAGAAAACCTAAATTATATAAAACGCGCACCAGCGTCTCACTCTTTAAAATCACGAAATGATATCTTCCAGTGTATTGACAATGTGTGTAGAAAATGTAGCGTTTCCACGGATATGGCACATAAGTGAAAAACCCTCCTAAAATGTTCCAAAGCATAACTAAAACAGGAAACGATATTTTCAAAACCACTGAGAGAGAAAAATCTCTGGCGAATCCGTGAAACAACTTCAACAAAATATTTGTTTTAAAATAGTATATATTAATATATATATATATTTAACAAAATATATCGTTAGAACCGGAAAAATATTGGAAATAAGTGTTTATTTTTCTTTTTGTTTTTTCTTTTGTTCGAAAAACAAAAAACAAAAAACAAACAAACAAAAAAAAAACACGGAAAAGCTGAAAACAAACCGAATTGACCTCCAAGAACTATTTTTTTTTAAATAGTAAATATTAATATTTATCAAAAACAAAGACACCACCAGAGAGTGAAAGAGTCGTTGAATAAGTAAGTCCTTTTTTTTTTTTTTTTAATTCATATTCCCGCGCAGGAAGCGGATACGGCATTTTAAAATGCAGAAAAAAAAACAGAAAACTTGAAAACAAATCGGAAAACACGAAAAATAAGATAGAACTGAACTTCCAATTTTTTTTTCTAATCTAAATATTAATATTAAAAAAAATTGTATTTTCGTCATGAAAGAAGATGCGACAGTTTCAAATTGCAGAAAAACGGAAAAATTGAAAACTGACGTGAATCAAGTTCCAGTAAAAATACTTTTTGAAATGGCAAATATTAGTATTTTTAAGATAAAAGATACCGTTGGAAATATGAAGATACGGCAAAAATGTTTGTGATTTTTCTTTTATTTTGGTAACTCTAAAATGCAGATAAAAAACGAACTCTTCGCTTGCGTCTCCATGAAGAACTGAGGAACACCCGGAGATGCACAGGTATAATTGACGGAACGGAGGAAGATTGCCACTTCACGATGCCCATTATTGTTTTAAATTAATATCTCAGCTAATTATTAAAAAATGAAAAATAGGTGGTTCAGGTTCATTCGGACCTGGCTTTGTCTATGATCGTCCAAATTTTCAGACCTCTACGCACAGTAGATTTTCCAAGCCATCGCAGACAAACAGACACACATGCAAACATGTTTCTTTCATTAATATAGATGTTTTATGTAATTTGTGTATAGTGTTGTCGTACCGTAATTAAAATTATTAAACATTATAAAATTGATACAAGTGGGTATAATAAAAGGGTATCCAAAATCATTTGACTCATCTTATTGATAAATTGTTTACATAAATTTCTACATTGTTAAATTATAAAAGTAGTAGATAATAAACAAGAACTTGTAAATAACAACAACAAAAAATTATGTTCGAAAATATGAAAATGTATATTAAATAGATATATTTATTTAATATTTCATAAACTATTTAAATAAATATGTTAAAGTTGAATAAAATGTTAGAAGAAAAATACCCCACTAAGTCAATACAGCAGTTCTGAATATATAAATATATAAATAAAAATAAAAATGGCACTTTTATTTGCAAGATAAATTACATCTGAAAAGCTTGTCTTAATGGAACCACATTCGTCAGTTTGAAAAAAACTCCTCGGGGAATAGAGTTTCACAAATTTTTAGAACGCTTGGGAACAACAGAGAATTTTTGGATGCATAATTTTATCGTCAGGTTACTTGAAGTTTATAACCGATAAATAACGCACGAGCTAAAATTTAAAAGACAACTTTTCCTTTTGCGACGAAAGAAAATGTTGTTTCGATATTTATCTAAAATGTGATGAAAAATATTATATGACTGATCAAATTGTAAGAAGAAAAGAAAAATTTAAGTTAATTAGTATACTTTTGCATAGTTGTCTTTAAACCTATTGATTCTTTAACATTTAAAAAAATTGTAGTTTTAGAAAAATATAATTTGAAAATTTAATTGAAAATGTTGAATTCTTTACTTGAATTAGATTCTTTGTACCAGTATAAAATTAATCTTAATATTACGAAAATACTTAAATTTAAATCTTGTACGTCTTTTGATGAATTTTCTAACAGACAGTGTCACTGTTTTTATCGAATTGTTTGAATTACAACTTAATATTTACAGGATACAATGTAAAATTTGAATAAATTACGATAAGAATGACGAAACTTTCTACTATGAAATAGATAACTTATTATATGATACTGAGTATTTCTTTATATTAAATAAAATTAACACATTTTTTCCCCAAAAGCTATCCAATCTATGAAATCAACTTAACATTTTTATTTAACCTAAATTTGTTCGCTCGCTGTGCAGTTAAAATAGAAGGGAAATAAAAATGATATTCAAAAACATTTGATTCACTCTGTAGATAAAATGTTCACACAAATTTCTACGTTGTTAAATCATAAAAGTAATAAAAACTTTTAAATAACAGGAACTGGTAAATAACAAAATATTACAAGTTATAAAATTTTGAAGTGTATATTAAATAAATATATTTATTTAATATTTTATAAACTATTCAGATTAAAAAAAATTAAGTTAAATAAATGTCACATGAAAAGAAAAAAAAATCAACACAACAGTTCTGAATATTTAAAAAGAAATATATAAAAGTTGAGAAAAATCAAAATGACTCTTTTATTTGCTAGCTAAATTACATCTGAAAAGCTAGTCTTAATGGAAGAACATTTGTCAGTTTAAAAAAAAATACCTCGGGGAATACAGTTTCGTAAATTTTTAGAACGCTTGGGAACAACAGAGAAATTTTAGATGCGTAATTTTGTCGTCAGATACTTGAAGTTAAAAAAGCGATAAAAATAAATTTAAAAGAGAATTTTTCCTTTTGTGACAAAAAAATGCTGTTTCTATATTTATCTAAAATGTATTGAAAAATATTACATGACTGATCAAACTGTGAGAAGAAAAGAAAAAATTAAGTTAATTAGTATTCTTTTGCACGATTCTTCTCCAAACAATGTATTTCTTTAACAGTTTTTTTAATATAAGGCTTGGCTGCAGTTTAAAGAGACAATTTGAATTTTTAAAGTGTAAATGTTGAATTATTTACTTGAATTTATATGATTTGGATGTTTTGTGTTAGTGTTGAATTAGTCTTTAATTATACGAAAATATTCTAAATTAAAACCTGCACATCTTTCGTTAAATTCTGTAAAAATAAGTGTCCCTGTTGTTAAAGAATATTTGAGTTAAGAAACTAAATATAATAAAACACAGTGTAAAGATTCCGGTACCAACCGATCCATCTAGCCAATAATGTACATTTGTTATAATGTAAGATGGTACATCGTTAAAACATGTACACTGGTGGTTAAAAGAGTGTGTAGTGAGTCATTCCTTTTTAAGATTAATTGATTAAAAATAAATCAGTTCCATTGTTTCAGGGAAAATAAAAATAATTAAAGATATTTAGACATGTGGCTTTTTGGACGTATTTTATTTGCAAGATAAATTTCAGTAAAAATATTTACGCACGTGTACTTTATTTTTATAAGCGAATAAAAATTCATATTTATTGCGACGTTACGAGAATATTATCTATTGGGTTTACATTATCTTTATGCCTATTGATGCCATTTTTTCATAACAATTAAATAGAAAAAATATTTTTATTTGAATAGATGTTGGTTAAGCATAAAAGTACGTACATTAAAGTACGAGTGAAAAGTTTGCGCCAGTCCAAATGACATTGTGCTTAGCTTGAAATTTATTTTTATATTGAAAAAACTAAAGCCAAAAATTAGTATAATTGTGTCAACATGACATAATTTTCAAAATTTTCATTTCTTAATTATAAAGATTATGTATTTGAATGGGAGCTTTTATATTGATTACTTCATCTGGATTGTATACCTTTATTGGATGTTACCGATAGCAGTAAAAAAGGAATTTTAGGTTAGATGAATTAATTTTTTAATAAAGAATTCAGAAAAGTAAAGAATTTCAAGAAAATAAAAATTATTAAAGTAGTGTTATGGTAAAAAAACTTGAAATAATAATTGTTTTTGGAGTTAGATTAAACAATCTAAGGATCATGTTTTATAAGAATTAATTTTGTAGGCTTATTATAAGTTCATTTTACAGTTCCTAATTAGCGACAAAGTTCTATTTCTTTCACTGTGGATTTCTCTGACGTCGTCAAAAAATCGTAGTATATTTTTAGACGCCAGCAAAACCCAGTTGCAATTTTTAGAAATGTATAACGATGATGAAGGCGAACCGCGCTATCGCTTTCCCTTTTATTGCTCTTACATAACTTCTAAACGCCGTACAATTTCAATTTTTACGTTATCAAATGGGAAAAAAAAACTTTCGAATGAAATTTATTTGAGAACTTCCTCTCAATTTAGCGATTTTTAAATAAATTTCAAGTATGAATTATTTTCCAAATCTACCTCAACAATGACCATCTTTATACTTCAATAATTTAAAGTAGCCACTAGAAAAGTTAACAGAAATGGAAAATGATTTCCCTAACTAACTTAAAAAGTTAAACAAATATAAATCACAGGATCATATTAACCATATGATACAGCATTTTTGCGCTAAACTGAAATCTGTCAACAAAAAGACAGATTTACAGTTTATGTTAAACATAAAATTAATATCATGTTGAACTGTATGAAATATGTGTTGCATCAGAATATACTAGGAATTGTATTTTAGGATACATTGGGTATGTGACTTTACAACTGGGACAGGATCCCGATTGTGGAAAAGGGACAGCCATCCCGATTATGGAAAGGGAGCGAAGAAACAATACAAAGAAATTATTAGCTCGAAACTTTTAAAATATGTCTCATCTGTAGATTATATCTTATTATTGTAAAATAATTTATCAATTTTTTCATAAAAATTGATTTACAAATGTAATGTTCAAACACCAGAGGCCCATGCATTAATCAGGTCCTGAGCTGCAGGCCATGCCCCGTTTCAGGTCAGTTTTCCTTATTGTCGATGATGTATATGAATATTTTTATCATTTTTTTCATTAAGATTAAATAGAAAAAATATTTTAAAGTGAATTTTTAAGAATATATTTAGTGCTTGCGAATTTTTAAGTGCACGATTCCACGAGTTTCCACGACTTTTACCCACCGTCTTAGGACATACACTAATATATATATATGCTGGTGCAATGAAATATTTAGAAAAAATATAAGGATGAATGCTTTGTATAAAATGAACACCATATTAATTTACAAGGCACCACGATATCATCGAGATACTTAAAACGATCTTTCCTCGTGTGTTCGAAAGGCTACGTGCAAACGACCGCGTAATAGTTTTGCATGCTACACATTTTTTTTTCGCACCTAAAGAAAGATCCTTTATAGCAAGACTGTCCAACGCGGTTCCCTTTGAAGGTTTTGATATTAGAGCAGCTTCGAATGTTTCATTTTTCTAGACCTCTTTAAACTAAAAATCCCTCTCGAGAGTTACTCTGTCTTAAAATTACTTATATTTGCATGCTTTTTTTATTACGAGTATTATTAAGGTTTTTGGCTTCTTTACCTTCAAAAGTCCCTGAGATACCCCTCCTCCCACGAATTCCCAAACTTAATAAAAATGAAACGTTAAATTTACTATGATATGTTCTTTGTTCAATTTTTTAGATGAACCACCTCCATCGAAGGACGCCAATGATTACCACTGTGAAATCTGGAGGCACGGCAGTCCCACCGCCAAGTCGAGAAAGCACAGCCGTAAGCATCCTTTTCTGGAAGCAACTTAGGGAACTTTCGAACCCCCATATCTTTGTGCCAGAGTTTCCCAAAAACCTGAAACTTCGTTTATCTTGAGTATGTGGCACATAGGACCATAAAAAAGGGGGAAATAAAAAATTTTCCCGTTTCTGTCTTTTCTAGTTCAGACGACATATGAACTCAAAGTTTAGATTTTTTGTCACGCACTCCCTCACTCACTCACCCGTCATCAAAAAGATTAAGGTACATCCCGTAGCACTAGAAACTTGAAATTTGGAATAAAGGTAATGTTTAGGATACAAGGGGAAAAAAATTAAAAAATCCGGAAAATTGAAAATAATTCGATCTCTTAGTCTTAGAAAATTAAAATTTGGTTTGAAGGTAGTGTTTAGGGCTCAGAAAAAGAAATAATTAAAAGCATAATAAAAATCGAAAATTAAATTAAAAAATCGAAAGAGTAGAAAAAAATCGAAAAATTTAAAATAATTCGATTTCGTAGTGCTAGAATCTTTAAATTCGGAAGAAAGGTAGTATTTTGGATTTAAAATAAGAAAAAATGAAAAAATTTGGAAATTTCGAAAAAAAAAAAAATCGATAAATTTGAAAAAAAAGAAAAAAAAGAAAATAATTTGATTTTTTGTAAATTGGAATAAAAGTAGCATTTACAATAAAAAATAAGAAAAAATTAAAAAAAAGGGGGGGGGGGCGGAGGAATTCGAAAATTTTAAAAGAAAGTGAAAAATTTAAAATAATTTCATCCTGTAGTCTTAGAAACTTAAAATTTGGTGTAACTTTATTGTTTGGGATTAAAAAAGAGAAAAGATAAAAAAAATCGGAAAATTCGAAGCCCGAGAAACTTTAAATTTGGAATAAAGGTAGTGTTTAGGATACAAAGATAATTCGAAAAATTCGAAAAAAAAATGGAAAATTGAAAATGATTCGATCTCGAAGACTTAAAAACTTAAAATTCGGCTTAAAGGTAGTGTTTAGGATTCAGAAAAAGAATAAATTAAAAACACAATAAAATTAAAAAAAAAAATCGAAAATTTCAAAATAATTCCTTTTTATAGCGCTAGAAATTTGAAAATTGGAATAAAAGTAGTATTTACAATAAAAAATAAGAAAAAATTAAAAAAAAGGTGGGAAATTTGAAAAATTTAAAAGAAAGTGAAAATTTTTAAATAATTTCATCCTGTAGTCTTAGAAACTTAAAATTTGGTGTAAATTTATTGTTTAGGATTAAAAAAGAGAAAAGATAAAAAAATCGGAAAATTCGAAAATAAAATTAAAAAATCGAAATATTTGTAAAAAATCGAAAAATCGAAAATAATCCGATTTTGTAGCCCTAGAATCTTGAAATTTTGGCATAAAGGCAGGGTTTAGAATACAAAGAAAAAACAATTAAAAAATCGGGAAATTTCGAAGAAAATAATCGAAAATAGTTCGATTTGTTGGAATTTTCCAGAATTTTTAATTTTGTATTTTTTGTATTCTAAACAGTACTTTTATGCCAAATATCAAGTAATACCTCAGAGTAATACCTGCGAGTAATACCTCAGATCGGTAGCATTCCTGGAAGCAATTGAGAGTACTCTTGACTCTTCCCCACCCCCCACCATAACTTAGTGCTTGTTTAGGAACTTGAAACTTCTTTTTTTCTAGAGGACTTTGCAAACGGAACTAAAGCTCCAAATTTTTTATACCTCCAAATAGTAAGAACAGAGCTTGGCGAAAATTAATGGATGGTGTCCAAAAAGAGACCAAAGTCAAGAAAAGGAGGATTGCTTACAGAAAGAAGTGAAATCCCATCAAAAACGTCACATGTAAAAAATGAAGCCAAGTCTCGTGACCCTTTTACCGTAAAAAGTTCTGAGATCGTGTAAAGCCAAGTTTATCTCTCTTATTAACTCTGAAATTTTCATTCACAAATCCCTCCTAGTCTCTAGATCTTTAGCTAAAAATTATTTTGTGTTTTGGCATTTATACGGCACAAGGAATTTATTACATTTTACTATGGGTGTTATGGTGTGTGATGTGATTATTTTATTAAATCTATTATGAATGCGAGGAATAAAAGCATAAAGGAGGGATGTCTTTCTAAAAGGGGTTGTTTGGCTCGTATTCACGTTACATCGGAAGAAAACCACCCAAAATTCCGGACATCCAGCTTAACCGTAGAAGAGTTTTCGCACAAGGGCTTACAATATTATATAAAATTAAGCCCACGCTACAAATACATATATGTTCAATATTCATATAAGTACTGTTTTATACAATATTTAATTAATAAACTCGATTATTAAAATGTAAGCAGCCGCCGTCCCATTCTCTTGCTGCGTAATTGCCAGGTCAAAAAATAATCTTTAACTAAAGATCTAGAGACTAGAAGGATTTGTGATAGAAAACTTCAGAGTTAACAAGAGAGTTAAACTTTGGGGCTTTACACGTTCTCAGAACTTTTTACGGTAAAAAGGGTCATGAGACTTGGCTGCATATTTTACATATAACGTTTTTGATGGGCTATATGTGTATCCCGTGGACGTGTAGGCATCGCTATCACTGCTAAATGAAGATCAAATTCTTGCCTTCTTAGAAACATGTGAATAATGGCGCCCTTCATTGTGTGCCACAAGCTAAGGTGCGCCCTTGCTTACTGAAAGGTTGGACATGCCTGCTTTAAAGTATTTCTATGCGAAGCAATATTGTGGTGTCTGTAAATTTATATGGTGATTTTTGTACTGTAAGAGGAATGAGGAAACGTGACGTTGACAATTTCCATACATTACATTCCATAACATATCACAACGTTGAACGAAAATAAAGTGTTTTTTAAGTGAATCGGTCATTTCGAAAACTACACAAGTCCAACTTTTTAAATGCTCTTTTTTGTTGTAAAATGTCCTTGAATGTAAGTTCACACATTTATACAAAAATTACATAGATTTATTTATCCGTTGCTGCCAAAAAAGGCACGGAAAATTTATTGTTTATTGTATAAAAAACATTAATCAATGACAATACCATGATATATTCCAATGACGAACAACATAATTTAAAGAAAATGTGATCCATCACAATGGTGAATATGACTGAGTGCCTTAACGAAAAACTGCCGAGGATTACTGATTTTAAATATCACTATTTCGGAATAATAATATTCTCCCTATTTAACCGCAGACTACTGTGATTTAATTGTTATGCGTGATATTGTCTAGTGTATTGTCTAATGTTACTATTCGAAAATTATGGTATTCAAAATACTTAGCACTTAATGCAATGCCAACCCTTATAATGTAGCGGTTAAAAATGCATGTCTACTTCGTCAAATATTTAATAAAAATACGATTAATGCCATTTTTTGGATTATTTGTAGGGTACTACATCTAATTTCTAGCAAAAAATAAAATTAAATAAATAATAAAAAAAACAACGACAGCAACAACAACAGACAAACAAACACCTATCTCAATATGTATTCCAAAATTTTTGTTTTTGATTTTATCAAATATTCATATACGAGCAAATCTTGTGTGTGTGTGTGGTTATGCAAATTTTATCTTTGTCATATCTCAATGATTAGTATTAATCTGTAATCAGAGATGGCGCTACAAGTCCAGCATTTGATTATGTCTTGCAAGAGCGTGATTGATACTAGGTACTGAGGCAGTGTAAGCCTGGATGTTGAAAGCATCGGTTCTCTGGACCGACTTGTAAATATGTATAATAAATATCTATATAGTTAAATAGATATCTCCTTGCTGTTCCAATAATGAACTCACAAAAGTTAAAGCCATATGAAATGGCGACGAAGCGGAAAAGAACCTAAGATTTTAAATAAATGTTGCAGACTGTTTGAAAAGAAGAAAAAAGAAAAAAAAAGAAAATGGCAGAAACGGAAGTAATTTCTCTGGGACGTCTGGAAGAATATAATTCGTGCCCTGGTCAATTTATGTTGAAAACATCGACTTTTACTCCTCTGCTAATAATATTAAAGATGCGGAAAAGAAGAAAAATATTTTATTAAGCTCTGTTGGAATTGCAACTTTTTCCATATTGAGAGATATTATTGTACCGACTTCGCTGAAAGAGATAAGTTATGATGATCTCTTAAAGAGTGCGAAAGAACATTTTTCACCGTTTCCAAGTGAAATAGTTGAACGTTTTAAGTTTCAAAAAAGATTACGGGAGTAAGTGGAAAGTATAGCCAATTTTGTGAGAGATCTACGTCGGTTATCTGAATACTGCAACTTTGAAAATACATTAAGTGATCGCCTACGGGACCAGCTAGGGTTTGGAATTCAAGATGAGAAAATACAACAAAAATTGTTAGATACGAAAAATCTAACATTTCAAACAGCTGTGGAAATTGCGGAATCGTTCGAATCAGCCGAAGCTGGAGTTAAATCGCTACAGATTAATGGAGGAACAACGGTAAATAAAGTTCAAGATGCCCGAATGGAGAAAATGAAAGTACACCAGTATTCGCCGAAGTCGAAAGAAGGGATGTACGTGCCTGGAAACCGGAACAGTTATAAAGAGAAACCTTCTTATTGTTGTGCAAGAAATCACAAACCTGTTGAGTGTCCATTTAAATCAGCAGAATGTCATTTTTGCCATAAAGTTGGACATTTAAAAATTTGTTGCCGGAGCTGAAACTTCTCTACAATGAATCAAAAACTGAAAAAGAACAGTAAAATTAAAACTGTTCAAGAATACTCGTTAAATATTATGAGGGACGAGTGCAATAATGTATTGTGGGAAAAATGTGTCACAATTAATGGGATTAAAGTTAATTTTGAAATTGATTCAGGAGCAGCCCATACGATCGTAAGTAAAAATATTGCCGATAAATTATTTTCAGGTAAGCCTCCTTTGGTTAAATCTAATATTAAGCTGCAAACGTATACTAAAGATTCTTTAACTGTATTAGGTGAATTAAATGTAAATGTTTTAATTGATGATAATTGTATACCTAATTTAAAAATTTTAGTTATTAAGGAAGAAGGTCCGAGTTTAATTGGTAAAACTTGGTTGAAAGCATCAAAATTATTTTGGCCGCATGTAAACATGATAAAATGTATTTCGAAGGATGAATTAATAAAAAAAATTCCTAATGTTTTTTCTGATGGGATTGGTACGATCAAAGGTCCTCCCGTTTCAATAAATTTGAAAAATGATGCAAAACCAGTTTTCCTAAAATCTCGACCTGTTCCTTTTTCTTTGAGAATAGCAACTGATTTGGAATTGGAACGATTAACAAATGAGGGTATTTTAAAACCTGTTGATTATTCTGATTGGGCTAGTCCTATAGTAATTGTTCCAAAACCAAATGGTACTGTTCGAATTTGTGGTGATTATAGAGCAACAGTTAATTCAAATACTGAAAATAATAACTATCCTCTTCCAAGAATGGAAGAATTATTTGCTAAATTAGCAGGTGGAAAATTCTTTACTGTGTTTGATTTAAAAGATGCTTATTTCAACAACCTGTTGATGAGGAAAGTAGTAAAATTTTAACTATTAATACTCATAAAGGTTTATTTAAAGTTTTAAGACTATCTTTTTGTGTAAAATGTGCACCAGGTATCTTTCAAAGAAAAATTGAAAATATATTAAAGAAGTTTGATTATGTTGGTGTATTTTTAGATGATGTAATTATAAGTGCTAGATCTGAATCCGAACATTCTGAAAGAGTCGAATGTATTATGAAATGCTTTTCTGAGCGTGGTATAAGATTAAATAAGGAAAAATTAAAATTTATGGTTTCGGAAGTTAGCTATTTAGGACATAAAATTTCACAGGAAGGCATGAAGCCTATTCCAGAAAAAGTTGATGCTATTTTGAATGCTGCTTTTCCTGCGAATGTTTCTCAATTACGTTCAGTTTTGGGATTAATTTCTTATTATAGAAACTTTCTACCTAATATTTCAAATGCGTTAGAACCTTTGCATAGATTATTAGATAAAAATGTAAAGTGGACATGGTCAGAGAAGCATAAAAAAGCATTTCAGAAAGTTAAACAAATTTTATGTGAATCACCTGTTTTAGAATTGTGTGATATAAACAAAGATGTTGTTTTAAACTGTGATGCATCTGAATATGGTATCGGTTGTGTGTTAAGTCACATTGTTGAGGGTAAAAAAAAAACCAATAGCTTTTGCATCTAGAACGATGAATAAAACTGAAATAAATTATGCCATGATTGATAAAGAAGCTTTATCTGTAATTTTTGATGTAACAAAGTTCATCAATATTTAGCAGGTAAACAGTTTAAAATCATAACTGGTCACAAACCTTTAATTCGATTGTTTGATCCTGTAAAAAAAGTACCTGATACATTATCACCCAGAATGTTGAGATGGTCGTTAATCTTAGCAGGTTATGGCTATACAATTGAGTATCGCGAAGGTAAAAATAATAAAAATGCTGATGCATTAAGTAGATTATCTCTTCCAGAAACTGTAAATGTAGTAAATAATCCATCGGAAATAATGTTCGTTTCTAATAGTGATGAGTGGCCTGTTACTTCTAAAACGATTGCAAAATGGACAACTGAAAATCCAATAACAAAACAAATTTTAGAGTGGGCGTTATATGGATGGCCAAAAACGGTTAAATCAGAGGAAGATAAACCATACTTTCGTAGACGTGAGTAAATTTCGTGTTTAGAAAATTGTTTATTATGGTGACATAGAGTAATTATACCAGATGAAGGTCGCGAAAAAATGTTACAATTATTACATTCGGTTCATCAGGATATATCTAGCATGAAAGCTAAAGATCGAGGTGTGATCTGGTGGCCTAATATGGACAAAGAAATTGAACAAATGGTTAATTCTTGTAGTAGATGCCAAATGTTTGCTAGGGATAATCCTAAAATGAAACCTTTAAAATGGGAATCGGAATTTGCTTGGGAAACAAATCACATAGATTTTGCCGGTCTTTTTGAGGGTAAAATTTTTTTAATAGTGGTCGATTCTTATACTAAATGGTTAGAGGTACAGGTGGTACCCAGTGCTGATAGTAAACCAACTATTAGAGTACTACGTAGAATTTTTGTTACATTTGGTTTGCCTGTTGAATTGGTCAGTGATAATGGACGTGCGTTTACAAGTGATGAATTTCAAGAATTTCTTAAATCAAATGGAATTATACATACACCTATTCCGCCATATCATCCATCATCGAATGGACAGGCAGAAAGGTATGTTTAAACTGTTAAAAATTGTCTTAAAAAGCTAAATAAGGGTGATATAAATTTGTCAATTTCACGATTTTTATTGGAAAATCATTCTACCCCACATTCTGTCACTAGTAAGACTCCCGCAGAATTATTGTTTGGAAGGTCAGTTCAAACAGCTCTACACTTGGTATTACCATCCAAACCTAAAATACAGCAACCCTTACATAAATACAATCTTCATGAATCAGTTTTTGTTAAAAACTTTGGAAAAGGGGAGAAATGGATTAAGGGAAAAATTATAAAATTATTGGGAAGTAGATGGGTTTTAGTAAATAGAGATGACGGAATAATGTGTAAACGTCATGTTAATCAGTTGAGACACAACAGAGAAATAAGTGATGAAACGTCAGAGGAAAGTAAAACGGGTCAGTATGATAAACAAAACAATGATTTTGATAGTTATGATAGAGTTAATAGAAACAAGTTTTCTGGATATTATGTAAATAATAAAGAGCAAATTAATGCCAAGAATGCTGAAAAATCTAACCAATCTCAGTTTTCCCATGATAATGTAACAGGTACAATTGTGAATAATATTTGTGATGATACTATGGATAAAAATGTAAAGGACAATTCCGTTATAAAGAATGATGTGGACTTACAGAAGAGTGCACCTATAAAGACTGATAAAAAGGACAATCAACCTGTTCGAAGAAGCAACAGACAGATTAAACCAGTGGTTCGTTTGAACTACGAGGGAAGGGGTGTCATATCTCAATGATTAGTATTAATCTGTGATCAGAGATGGCACTACAAGTCCAGCATTTGATTATCTCTTGCAAAAGTGTGATTAATACTAGGTACTGAGGCAGTGTAAGCCTGGATGTTGAAAGCATCGGTTCTCTGGACAGACTTGTAAATATGTATATTAAATATTTATATAGTTAAATAGATATCTCCTTGCTGTTCCAATAATGAACTCACAAAAGTTAAAGCCATACTAATCTTAAAAACGGCTCTAACGATTTTGACGAAATTTTGTATCCTACCGTTTTGAGGCACTGGAAAACCATTCGGCTAGGTCACACACAGGTAAAAAAATCAGCAAAAAACCTTTAAAAAAACTTCAGGTAATTTGTAGTTATTTGGGACTAAGGTTTCATGAAGGTAAAAAAACCTGCAATTTCCCTACACTTTTTTGTCCCAAATACCTTCACTTTCCCTTTAGGCAAAAACCTGTATTTTCCCTTCAGTTTTTTGTCCCAAATACCTTCACCTTCCCTTTAGGCAAAAATCTGTATTTTCCCTTCAGTTTTTTGTCCCAAATACCTTCGCTTTTCCTTTAGGCAAAAGCCTGTATATTCCCTTCAGTTTTTTGTCCCAAATACCTCCGCTTTCCCTTCAGGCAAAAAACTATTTTCCCTTCACTTTTTTGTCCGAAATACCTTCACCTTTCCTTTAGGCAAAAAACTATTTTCTTTAAATTTTTTTTGTCTGAAATACCTCGTTTTCCTTTAAGCAAAAAACTTGTACTTCCCTTCCTATTTTGTCCAAAATAACTCCATTCATTAGGTATAGGGTTCATTTAGGTAAAAAATTTATATCTTCCTTTTACATAAAAAAAACTTGCATTATAACTGGATGTTTTAGTCTGAAAAATACGTCCGGTTTTTCCTGATAAAAAAATCTGAATCAACACTGCACTTTTTCCCTCCAAAATATACCCCCCCTCCCCGACATTTTTACTCTAAGGTTAAGAGCCAATGCCGTTGTCTCCCGCAGTGACACTCGGTAGCTAATGTCAATGGGAGAATTTTTTTTTTGGTTTGTAAAGGACAGCAGCTGATACAGTATTTTTTCAATTTTGATAAGGTCAATTTCCATTTCAAAAATGGAATTTAAAAAAATACTGAAACCAAAATCGGAAATGTAACCAGTTTATAGATTGATCTAGCAGATATGCAATAATAATAATAATAATATTTTTTTTTTTTTTTTTTTTTTTTTTATACCGCTAACCAGGCCCCTACCTGCCCGGCATGAATGCCTAGCTTAACGGGTTAGTACCTGGGTGCGGGGCGGAAATCGCCTGATCACAGCATGGCTGTGATCCACCTGACTATTGATTTGTTCACATCGCTGCTGTGCTTGCTCTCTTGTGATTTGCTACCGCTATCTTTGTTTGCCGGTTCAAGGTTTCTGTTTAACTTTGTTGAATTGACAGATTTAATAGGTCTCGTAATTTAGAACCTTGATCAGGTGACGAGACCCTCACCTGACTAGGCACCCCCAGAGGTAAATAATAATAATATTGAAATGCAAATGAGAAATTAACAAAAATGTGTACTTTCGTGTTGTTAATAGCAGCCCCTAAGCATGAATCGCCAAATGATCAAGATTCGTTGCTAAATTATAAAGCATATATATGACATTATATAGGGGCAATTAAGTGGGGTATGCATTTAAGCGAAGACACCATTAATGTTCAGTTACTAGATACGTTATCATTTGAATCATAACACAGGCATGGTAAAAGTAGCTCGTGAAAATTCGATTAATGGGTCATTTTGGGTCACTATGGGTGAGGGTCAAGCTAATTGTATCTAAAAAACGGTTCAAACGATTTTGACTAAATTCTGTATCATACCATTTTCGGGCACGAGAAGACTATTGGGCTGGGTCACATGTTCGAGAACTTTTTATTAGTGTGTCATTTTTAGGTCAACGCGGGTCAAGTTAATTTTATCTAAAAACGGCTCTAACGATTTTCATTAATTTTTGTATCTTACGAGTTTCGGGCACGAGAAAATCATTGGGCTAGGCCACATCTCTGAGAAAATTCGATTAGTGGGTCATTTTTGGGTCACTGTGGGTCAAGCTAATTTTATCTAAAAAATGGCTCAGACTATTTAGACTAAATTTAACATCCTGTGCTTTTCGGGTACGAGAAGAATGTTGGGCTAGGTCACATGTCCGAGACAATTCGATTAGTGAGTCATTTTGGTCGTGAGTCATTATGGGTCAAGCTATATTTTTCTTAAAAACGGCTTAGAAAATTTGAACTAAATTTAGTATTCTACAGTTTTAGGGAACGAGAAGACTATTGGGCTAGGTTACATGTTCGAGAAATTTCGATCAGTGGGTCATTTTGGTCATGGGTCATTATGGGTCAAGCTATTTTTATCTTAAAAGTGGTTCAGACGATATGAACTAAATTTTGCATTCTTACGGTGTTTGGGCACGAGAAAATCATCGGGCTAGGTCAGATGCTCGAGAAAATCCGATTAGTGGGTCATTTTTGGATCACTGTGGGTGAAGCTAATTTTATCTAATAAACGACTCAGACTGTTTTGATTAAATTTTATATCCTATGGGTTTCGGGCACGAGAAGACAATTGGGGTTGGTCACATGTTCGAGAAAATTTGATTAGTGGGTCATTTTGGTCATGGGTCATGATATTTGAACTTAAAGCTAATTTTGACTGAGCTCAGCTCTGTCTTCCCTGCTAGTTTACAATAAAATAAGTAACTTATAACTCATTACCACATGCACATATCTGATATAATGAGCAGAAAAATTATCTTAAACATTTTTGCATTTGCATGTAGCATAGTCTTTACTCGTTCCTCAAACATTTTGAATCTAAGATCTAGATAGTTTTTGAATTGATTGATCCAAATAAAAATATCATTAAAAAAAACCAAAAATCAATTATCAATTCAGAAATTGTAGTATTGAATAATCGGAATATTTGATAGATATGCATTAGATTCCATAACATATCATAACGTTGTACGAAAATGGAGTGTTTTTTTTTTTAGTTATAAATATAATTAAAATAAATCCAGATTCAACTGAAATTGAACAATGAAAGAATCCATGTTAGTAATTAGACCCATAAATAGAGTGGTTAATGAGATTAACAGATAATTTAATGAATAAAAGATATCATTTGTAATCTTTAAACGATTTTCAAACACGAATCCTCGGATATTGGAACAGAGTAAAATGTTATAAAATTAAAAAACTTGCTAAATGGCTGTCTCAACTTCATCGGAAAATTTAGCTTAATGCAGACACCTTTTGCCGATGACCGGATGCCCCAGGAGAACTTCGTTTAACTTCTCAATTCAATAAAAGGAAGTTGATTCCTGATTTCATAGCTTTGTGATAGAATAAAATCTTCATTTGTAATCAATACAGCTTCAGAATTAAAATCTGGAATTTTCATTGTTATCATTCGATAAATCCCGAAAGTTTGAAGTTACGGCAGATTTATTCCAGACCTCCACCAGGGGCGTATCAATTTGGAAAGTATGGGAGGAGCTCAAATACTCATTTTTTTTAAATAAACTGAACAATTATGAAGAATAATAAATAATTAATGATATATTGATAAGAATAATTAATCATTCAAACTAATTATTGATGCCATTATTATAAGATCCACATTTTGATTAGTTTAGACAGGAGCTTTAATGTACTGCAAATTGTTGAGAGTAGTGATTTGAAAAATATGAGACAATGGGGAATTGTGAGGGGGGAGGGGTGGAAATTTTGTAATTAATTTAATTATTTTATTTCTTGCGATTTCTTACAGAAAATTCCGAGTATCAGAGTATCAATAGATGTAATCATATTTTTCTGTACAACTCATAAGAGTTAAACCTCTGAAACTACATGAAATCTTACCTATAAGTAACCTATAGTTAACTAGTATGAAATAAAAGAAATTGTGGGTGAAAGTTTGAAATAGTAAGCAAAATGATTTCAAAATAAAACTGCGGCGTGTAGAGCAGATGTTAAGGTCCCTGACTTGCAGATTTACCAGTTAGAAATGTAATTAATATTTATAATACTTCTTTATACGCAGAATTTTTTATCATGACTCGAATTCAATAGAAAATATCGTATGCAGATAATTAATTTATAAAAAAGTTAAAATAAACAGAATACCAATTATGTATGAATTATAAAGCTCAAACGCATCGTCATTAATGCTGAAATCATGATATCATGTCATTAAATGATGACATCGTAACGTTAAAACAGAAAATCGAAGAAATGTAAGATACCTTTGCGGTGCATTCTTATATTTATTTTGGTGTTTGTAGATCATAGGTTAAGGTGGTGCATGAGTGTGCACTTTAGCTATTTCATTGAATAACAATAAATGAAGAGATTTAAGGTAAATTGTTATGCTTTATTTATACTCTTAGACTATTAAGCTAACAAAATAAATTGCATTAATCAAGTTATAAGAAATACTTTCGGTATTTTTTGAAAAAAAAAAAATCTTACTAAATGCTCACCTTTGTACACCTAATGAGGGCAAGAGTGTGCAGTCAAGTGTGCAAGCTTGCGCAATATAAACAAGTGGGTAAGTGTGATCGAAGATCGCTCAAAGGGTTTCGTTTAATATTCCTTTCAAAACACTTTATCCTTTCGTTAATAAATTCAAACAAATTTCATTTAGCAACAACAACAAAAAAAAAAAGTCATGTTTTTTATAAAGTAAAAATTTACCGGCCTATTTTTTCCTTTTTTCGAATATCTAAACCAGCCGGATAGCGGTCCAAGCCCGCTATTATATTCTGTGATAATAATATCCGTCATACGGACTAAATGCAATATTTAAAAAAATAATTTCAAAATTAAACAAATTGTACACCTTCAAAATGTTAAAATATGCGAATATTTCCATAATCGGATTTTTATCACGATTCAATATGTTTCTCAAACTCATATATTTACTATTCTCTATTATTTATATTGATACTCGCTTTGTATTATTCTCAAACATTTGAAAAATTAGTTAAACTTCCTATATGACGTCAAATTTTCTTTTTAATTCTCTAATGACGTGATATTTATCTGCTTTGTCCACTTACACATACTCATACTCCTTGTATCATTGAGAAATCTTAGACATTTTCCGTTTTATTACGACTATGACGTCAATCAATTTTATTTCATATTTATCTTTTTTTTCAATTGGTGAAACTTTTTATTTCATTTACATTTTTCACGTGAAAATCGTCTGATAGAAAATTAATTATTGTAGAAAGAATTTCATTGTGGATTTTAAATCTTTGGCATCTACTATAACGAAAAATGTTTCAATTTAATAGGAAAAAGCTGTTAGAATTTTGGTTTTTTATCTCTATTTATTAAAATAATGCGAATTTTTCAAATTTTAATATTTTGAGCTCTTTACAGCTGCTATTCAGATTTATACACTAAGTTTCAACTCTGTAAGTTACATACTTTTTGAGAATGGCTCTGTGACGGGCAGACAACGGAGCGGGGGTAATAGGGTTTCGTGAGATGAACGAAACCCTAAAAAGGAAGCACTTCACTTACAAAACATCACAATTGTAGTGACCACGACATGCATAGTCTGTGCACTTTTCGTGCCACCAGTCTCTGCAAGAAACGCATTCGATCCAATCCTCTACGTTTGATTCTCGATAGATTTTTGAACAGCTTGGATATATCTACACTGTTTTCTTTGGTTCAGTTTTTAGCTTCTTGGGCATAATTTTACTGTTTTTTGGTAAAGGTTTTTGTATTTTTTTCGTAGCGTCACCTTCAAGCTGCTTTTTGTGTAGTGAATTGCTTAAAGACCCAAACCTTTTGCTCATCTTACTATAGAATCGAGCACAAATGACTGTGGATACTGTGACAACTCTGTTAATTCAACGTAAGATGAAGTTGTTGAAGTCCAAACTATACTCTTCAAAATCAAAGTTGGGTTTATTTCACAGTGAACGTGCGTCTTTTCTTTACATAGCTTTTCTGAATTTCTAAAATATAAATTTCTAATGCAAGCAATTCGCTTGCAGTAGATTATTTTTTAATAGATTATTTTTGAATTATTATTTACCAAAATTATACCGATGCTATTTTTCTAGATAGTTTTTTTAGACATTTACACACTTTCTTCAACATATTGGGAAATATTATATTTCTGTACAATAAAAAGAGCTAGAATGTGTATGGATCATACTGCACAAGGAGTTTTTGACTTTTTTATCTGGTAAAAACCTCGCTCATTCTAATGTTTCTTTAAGAAGATCAAAATAAATGTTAGAAGATGATAAACTCCGACTTATAAGGAAGGTGGTCGTATGATTTACAGTGATATTTTCGCTTCGTTACACTTGTTGTGTGAGCTATTTAATTGCCCCGGAGAAGATAAACATTAGGATCGGAATGGAACGCTTTTAGGACTGTCGTGCAACTTTATTTTTCTTTAAAGATTAACATTTATACTACATTATATGTTCATCTTTTATTTCGAAAATTGACTTACAAAGTACCCCGTAAATTAAAAAAAATATTACTGAAAGTTTGTCAGTTTTTGTTTCAATGGAGCAGTTTCATTTTTTGTACGATATTCCTCACTAGATCGCCTTGTTTCTGGAATGACTTCTTTACAGCCATTTTTAAACAATTGGTGCCTTTTACATACTTGAAGCCTCGACAGAATGCCGTTTCCCAACTGTACATTAATTTTGTTCCAAATTTCAACAGGTTTGACATTTTTATTTGTTGAAAGTTTTCTAATTATATTTTGTGCAACCGAATTATGTATTTTGTGTTTATTCATAATGCTAGAGACTAAATAAATGAATGTATAAAACGATACCAAACAAATTTTTAGACTATAAACAACTTATCATAATTGCCATAGCAACAAGTATAAAACATTTCTATTGATATTAGAAAAGTCTCCTTTATATTTGGTCCACCCTTGCATTATAATGAAGCATAAAATTTTCTATTGAGTGAATTATTTTTCCATAAAATAAATAAATGTCTGAATTAATGCTTAATTAGATATCTGTCTGCTGTTTAAAACCAGATGTCTTGAAATTATGCAATATTTAAAATTAACTATTAATTTAAATGCAGAAAGAATTAATAATTTGAAAATGAATTGACTAAGTCAAGGACTACTTTACTATTAGACTGGTATATAACAAAATCAGAATTTACACTTTCGTCGTACCATAAGTTATTTTAGAAATAAAATAAAATGAAAAAAGAATGGATTTTTTTTTTGTCGTAAAAATCTGGCATATTTCTTTAACGTAATAAAAATTAGAAGGAAAATATCATATTACAGTTATTAATATTCATGTAAAAGCGAAAATACACCAAATGACAATTAATGTTTCTATAATACTTTAACTTAGCATACAAATTTTGAATGAATGAATTACGTCACCATTAACTAAATAAATCTCTAAATAAAGGCTTAATAAGATGCCTCAATGATATGTTAAATTGATGTTTAGAACTTCTTCAATGTTTAAAGTTAACAAATAATTTAAATGGAGCCCAATGATAGCATAAAATGAATGGATAAGTCAAAGGCTTTTATTATTTTAGTATAACACAAAGACAAAATTCACACTTGGATCGGATTTCTGTATTATGCGCACGTGTGTCCACTGCAATCTGCTGCCGTTTTGATCCTCTTGTTCCTTCCAAGATTTTGAATGGCAATATAAAATGTTAATAATATTAATAATAACAAAAATAATAAAAACACTATCATAGAGAAATTCTTATATTTGACAGCACATGATTCGTAACATATGGAGTAATCATGAGAGGAAAAAAAAAGAAAAGGAACATTGTAACATAAGGGGACTGATTGTCCCGAATTTCATGGACACAGTTCGTTATTAGATTTATTTTTAGTTTTATAAAGTCGATAAATTTATGAAATTTAAGGGAAACGTAATGCTAAAATGTTAGACTGTAACCCCTAGGTTTCTCATCTTCTAAATTTAATTAGAATAATAAGAAAACAAAGAATTATATATTTAAAATGTATATTCGAAAAGAAAAGGAAATGAATTTGACTTTTATGTAAAAGAATCAAATGTTGCACAAATCACATTACATTTGATAAAACAGAAATAGTACAAGTTTGAGTTGACCAAGCTGTGTTCGGCCACTGGAGTTAAGGGGATAAAGTTGTACCATTTTTTAAAAATATGATCACCATACTTTAGTGTTATTATAATTTAGTATTATCTGCTTTATTTTACACTTATTGCAACTATATATATATATATATATATATATATATATATATATATATATATATATATATATATATTACATATGGATTGTATCATTCTGAAAATTTCCCGAGACTAATTTCTTTAAATCTACTGTAAATGACAAAAATATCAGTGAAATTAAAGTTTGACTGACTGTAGCAGTACTTAATGTCTTATTCAAAAAATTGGCTAGTTCCTTTCCAATATTTTAGAAAATCAATAAACAGTTTTTTCTTCTCTTCTCTTTATTTTTCTTTTTCTTTTCTTTTCTCTCTTTATTTTATTTTATTTTATTTTTTTTTTTTTTTTTACATTATTGATAATTACTGTGAAAAATTGAAGACTAAAATCTAAAATTGCGGAAAAAAATTCTTTAAATACTCCTCTTTCTAGAAAAAAAAATGTAATTAATAACAGATTTTTTTTTTGTTAACTTCTGGCGTTTAGTGAAGGATACTAAGATACCTTAAATTATCCAGTGTTTCGATTAAAACATAAGAAATGTTTTGTATAAGATCAAATTCCACAATAAGTTCTAAACAATAACAACATAAAACTTTCAATATATGAGAAGCCGAACATTTCATTTCTGTGTGATTATGTGGCGATAATTGTTTAACCACTTAACAATCTCATTTTAGGAAAATTTAGTGACAAGAAAAGCCAACTTTTTATTGGAAATTTTAATTTTATGACTGTTTCTAAACTTTGAAGAGTAATTTGCATATCTAAGGAAATATGATTTCTTTTTAGTTAAAAAGCTTGTGCAAGCATAAAATGAGCCACGGGTAAAACCGATTTTGATATATATATATATATATATATATATATGTACCTGGTAGCATGCTGGATGACGGAGACTGGCAAATGGTTAATAACAATTGGAACTTTTTAAGAAGCACTATTCTGATACTTTACTTTTTCTCTTCTTTGTAATAGAAAATGCTTATCGATTGAAGGGCTTAGTGGAAAAGATACAAAAATTAAATTTCTAGAAAATTGAAGTGAAAGATTTTTGTTGTAAATTTTATTGAGTTACTTTATTCTTGGTTTGCATATTGTTAAAGAATTAACAGGTGGCACAAAACTCTATTACAGAAACTTATTACCATTTAATTTTTAAAAGTTATTAATATTATTTAAAATATTAAATATAAAAATATTGACTATTAAAAAGTTAGGTCTCGTATCTTCAAGACTAATAAGAATCTTAATATTTTAACTTTGCCATATGATAGAATACCTCATAACACCTTCATACATATAATAAAATTATGTTTGAGAAAATTGTGGAACAACATCTTCTTCCGTTAAGCTCTTCAATTCTGTATTTAAAAATTTACCATGCTTTCGAAATTTAAATCAGTATTCTCAAAATTTTAGTTACCGCCTTTTGACCTGGCAAATGTGGCATATGCCTAAATTCGGCCCTGGCAATAAGGTATTTTAGAAGTAACTATAATAAAAAAATTATATTTTGATCTTAAGGCGGTATTCAAAAGAAGTTTTTTTCACGTTCAACAACTCAAAATTTTGAGACACATTTTCAGACTCATTTTTTAAAATAAAAACATGAAACTTGGCGGCGTGATTTATGAAGACATTTATAAGGGCCCCATGTTTTTATTTTTCGTTCAATTAATTAGAAATTGATTTACAAACAATTATTTTCACAGTACGATATTTTTTTTTTGTTTCCAGCGCTGTCGCTTCGGGAAATTCGGTTCAAAATGTCCACTTTGACGGCCTTTTAAAAAATATATTCTGCGTTTATCAAAAAATCGAGACAATACGGACATTATAAAGTTTCTGAATAAGAGAACCTGCCAATTAGATGCATTTTAGAGCAAAAATGAATTTACAAATGTGTCTCAAAATAAGCAGTTTGGATTTGAATACACCCTTAAGGGTCTGACATATTTCTTCAACGTAACGGGAGATCAAAATAAAATATCTAATGAAAAAAAATACATTTTTTGAAAAAGTAAAAATAAACGGAATAGGAGTAATATTTTTATAATATTTTAAATTAAATATATAACTTTGGAATGAACGTATTACCCTTCCATAATCTAAATAAATCTTTAAATCAATGCTTAATTAAATGTGTATGTAAACGAAAGCAGGCAGCTAAATATAAAGCACTTCGTTAATTTTGAAACTCGATTTCATTCGAATAGTTAGTTTAATGGAACGAGTGTTTTCCAATAGAGATCTCTAGAGATTTCAATAGTTTCAAAAGTTTTAGAGCATTTCAAAGAAGCGAGAATTCTAAAGCGAGAATTTTGCAGTTTTGCAGTCCCAGAGAAGGTTGCTTTTAAAATCAATATAGCTGAGAGGGAAGTCTAATTTTTACTGGAGTATATTGAAATATTTATCTAAAAATATATGGATTGAGAATGTATTGATTTATTTGTATACAAAGAGTTTTGTAATCGGAACCAAAATTAATTTATAGAACTAGAAGAGTGGCAGTCCGACGCGTTATATATTTGCGCTGAAAATGCAGCTTTTGATTTGTGTGTGTGCGTGTGGGGGGGGGGGAGGAGGGGGGATCTAATTTTACACAACATTTTGTAAATATTTAAAATATGAATTTTATTAAATTTATCATTATAAGTAGAAAATCATTTTTAAAACACTTGTTAAAAGGTTAAAAATTGGGTTTAAACACAGGTTAAAAATTGTATTTTGAATATTATGTGATTCTGGTATAGTCAATCGTAGTCAATTGTTCAAGTTAACTCAATGAAATGCACGTTCTCAGTGACTTTTTTTCACAGGTGTCAAAATTCCATCTTTTCAAAAATTTTGGTTTTTAAAGCGGTATTAAAAAATATATTTTTCCACGTTCAACAACTCAAAATTTTCTGACACATTTTCAGACTCATTTTTAAAAGTAAAAACATGAAACTTCGCGACGTGGTTTTTGAAGAGATTTATTAGTGACCTGTGTTTTTATTTTTCGTTCAATTAATTAGAAATTGATTTACAAACAATTATTTTCACAGTACGATAATTTTCTCTTGTTTCCAGCGCTATCGCTTCGGGAAATTCGGTTCAAAATATCCACTTTGACAGCAATTTTTGAAATATAGTCTGCCTTTATCAAAAAATCGACAAATACGGACATTACAAAGTTTCTGAATAAAAGAACCTGCCAATCGGATGCATTTTAGAGCAAAAATAAATTTAAAAATAAGTCTCAAAATAAGCAGTTTGGATTTGAGTACACCCTTAATAGCGGAGCTGGTGGAATTAATAAAACAAAAACGAAAAATCATTCATCAGTCATTTCCAGATGATTGACTTTAAAGTTTTGCCTTCACATAGGTATTGGCGGTCTGCGTGGATCAACGTTTAGGGTTTTTAAGACCGTAATTTTTGGAATTTTCCTATCGAACCAATTGTATGACATTATTATAAGTTCAAACCTAATAATAATAATAATAATAATAATAATAATAATAATTGATGGAATGCTACAGAGTGATCAATTAAATTATTTGAATTTAAGTCTGACTGCATAGGATTTACCACTATATTGCTGTTTATTGATTAATATGAGTATTTTAAATTATCCGAGACGTATAGTATTTATTTTGCACCTATGACTCTAAGGATCTGATATGATAATTTATACTTAGAAAATTTTATTAGACAAATTATCAATTAATTATAGAAAAGAAAAAATTGCGTTGTGAATTATTTTTGAAGTTCGGATCCTCTTTGAGCCAATTACAATCATCAAAGGTTACCTGCAGAGAGTTATGTAACATTAAATAAATAATGGCTTATTTTAAAACCTAGATTGTAATATTAAAGAAAACATTTCCTGAAATAAAAGACTTAATATTAATTCAATAAATTAAGTAAACAAAAGGAAAACTGACTAAAATTAATTGAATATAAAATTGAGTTTATTTACAAGGTAATTATAAGCATATGATTAAAAACAAACATAAATGTTTTAAAAAATAAAAATATTCAATCCTAGTTGAGAACTGTATTCTCAACATTTATTTTCTGGGAATTACAGTTTATCTTACTGAATTAAAAAATTCGATTTTGAAAGGCAGAGTTCCATACCCTAGAAGTATTTATTTGATTAGCCTTTTTATGTTTAGATCGGGGTAGGATCTTCATACACACTTAAATTCGTATTATTAAAAGAATATAGCTTAATTAAATAAAATGGAACAATGGTGAAGGAAGATTGTTTGTTACCTTATATTACTAGATAACGTTGACAGCAGGAGGTAATGGCTGACGCGTTTTCGCTTTTTCTTAACGCGTACATTTCCATCTATTGGCACACACACTCAAAATCTGTTTTTTTAGTTAGAGAGCAGTCAACCTTCTACTTTTCCATCTTTTTTGAATCTGAACTCTCAAGAAAAATCACATTCTTTTCGTGGAGCAAAAAAAAAGGGATGGAACCATTTTTCCCTTTTCACATAAAATTAAGGCCTTATACGTTTTAACTTCTTGAAAATTTGCATGTTTCGGCCATACCTCTGATTTTAGAGAGATGACCATTGGCATGCGGGAGAAATTTGGTACTCCCCTTGAGTGTTTCATAGGTCCGTCGGTACAATAGCGATTCCTCTTGACGCCGTGCTGTGTCTGGGAGGTAAAGATGCTTTGACTTGTGAGGTCTTCGTGCCTATTTAAGCTCTCATAAATAAATGTGTCATATTATTGTTCTGACAATTTTCTCCATGACATTTTTATTAGGTGTAGTTAAATCATTCGTGGGAACGGAAAACCAAATATTTCCTTGACTGCCGTGGTTCACTTTGTTCCACAATTATCTATCTGTATGCGCTGATCCTAAAATGGATCATTAATTTGTATTGTTCACTGTTCACTGATTAAAATGATACCAAATACTCTGCTAATATGCAGAAAAAAAACCAAATACTTTTTTTTTTATAGTGTGTGCTAGTTTAGATCTAGATGGTGGTATTTCTCACCATCAATAATAATAATAATAAATACATATTTTCATCATTTCAATCTTTTTTGGTCCATTGAAGAAAATTTCAAAACACATTAGAATTAAAAACAAAAAGAAATTTATGTTTCAGAATGTGTATAATATATTTAAAGAATCTTCAAATAAAAGTAAAGATAGAATTAGTAAATATATATTTTTAATTTTATCAAAGCTATCAAAATACTTCAGAAAAAAGATAAAAAAATTGACCTGCCGGGAGCCAAAAATTGATGCTTATCAATTCATCTCCTTCAGAGAATAGTTGTAATTTTAGAATTTTAGAATAGTTGAAAAAATATTTAGCTGATATTTAAATAAATTTCATTTAAAATAATAAACAAGAACGTAAAATCATTCATCAGGCACAGATTATGAAACACTTTCCAACACTAACAGATTATTACTAGGAAATTTCATTTTTTTCTACGATGAAATGATAAATCTAAATAAGCAATTTAAATGAAATGCATTGCAAACGATATTTTCCTCATAGAACATAACGTAACAGATTTCTTTTGTGTGTTCCTGTAAATGAACTATAAATGCTGCGCATTTCATTTTCGATAGCGAACTTTCTATAGTGAACCTCATTGATTTATAAAAATTCAATTAGAGTTAGAGCATGTCCAACCGGACAGACAGACAGACAAACTGAATACATAAGCACTTTTCAATTATGTTGGAAAGTGTTAAAAATATTCTTTGCAAATGACGTCATTTTAAAGAAATTTTAGAAAAATATTTCAGTTTTATGAATAAAAATCCATGTTTTCTTTAAAGAAGAACGTAGAGTCATGCAACAGGCATATATCATGAAACACTTACCAAACACTACCAGAGTATTATCAAGAAATTTCCAGACATGACTTCTTCAGCAAGTTATCATGTGTAGTTGGTTTCAATTTCCATTGTTCCAAAAACATTTATTAAAATTTTGAGTTTTAATAGGTCCAAATCCAAATAAAGCAGGAAAATTTGAATAAGCCAAATAATAAAATAACATGCCCGAGAGAAGAAAGAAAAAAAAATTAATTTTCTTTTCCACTCTTATATTTTTAGTTATTACATACATATAAATTGGCAAATCTTTTATTTTAATTATTACAGGCTAATTAGGTACCCATACGTTGAAACACAATATACAGAATCATTTAAAACAAATACTCAATATAATCAGTAAGCTGTATGCATTGATAATGAATACCATACAATTAAAAAAAAATTATATAATATATGAAAAACATTGAGAGAAAACACATCTATATAATCACATGTCTGTTGTACTACAATCTGTATTATAAACATTATAATCTAATTCTCACATGAATTATTTTCTCTTGAGCAGAAAGGAAAACTTCTTTATTTTTTTTTTATATATATATAAAGAAAATGTTATGTTAAAAAAAAAAAAATCTTATCATTCTTACTAAAACAATTGTTTTGGAATATGTGAAAAGGCTACTTTTCTGAATGAAAGATATTCTCAATAATAATATATTTTCATAAAAGAAACCGATCGAAAAAATGAAAATTTGTTTTCTTCTTTCGATACCAAAAATTTAAATATCCATCTATAAAGTCAAACACAATACCCTTTTAAACTGCCTGCCTTGGAATGGACGGGGTTGGGAAAAAAAAAAACAAGGCAGAAGAAGAAAAAGAAAAAAAACAGTAATCTTTTCTCCCTCTAATCCATCACCGCTAAGCGGAAGGATAGAGAATGACAGCTAGATGACCCTACCTGTGGACAATGACTCATCTCCCTACCTTCGGATTCAGTTGTACCCAGGGGACGATTTGCGAAATGATAAGCCGTGTATTAGGTATCTTTCCTCACCTGTGGGTGACGTTTACTAAACTCCTGTATTACTGACAGTGGGGAAAAAAAAAATCAGTGAAACGATTTGATTGCACGTGTGTCTGTGCAGATTTTGGATTACTCGCCAAAATTCAGCTATCTGTATTTTATTGTTGAAATAAGATTACATGTGTGATAAAAATAAAAAAAAGTCGTGTATACCCGGCTTGGATTTAAAAAAAAAGGGGTATGTTTAAATCTGTATATCTGTTTAATATTTTCTATAAAAAAAAATCGGTACACGTGTAACGTGGTCAAATCCGTTTGCATCGCACTATCTTCTCGTCAATTTATATATTTACTTATTTATTTATATTGTGTATAAAAACGTAATGTATTATAATATATATATTTTTTTAATATAATATTCATTTTCTAGTTACAATTTAAGTTAGCGAGAACAAGCGAGCGTTGCTTTGCACAAACGAAAATGTGCATGCAATTGTAAAATATTTATTTAATTATTTATTCTTCTTCTTATTATTATTTTAAAATATATTAACGTGTAAATATACATATTTAAGGAATCGAAAGCGAGCGTTCGCTTTTCTTTTCTCTTATTATTTTTTGTTTTATAAAATATTACATATAATAGTTAGAAAAAAAAAAGATTAAACAAATTCTTTTTTTTTTGTAAAGTTTGGAAATTTAGTTAATTAGAAATATCTCAGCTAAATGCATTATTAGATGCTCTGCGCAGATAGTCTCAATTTCGCCTGCAAAAACGAGACTTTAACATCCAATAAATTGCTGAAATGATCATTGACATGTATCCAACACCTTTTTATTATTATTATTTTTTAAGTATGAAATAATTTACCTAAATATTTAAGGTATAAATTAAACATCCAATTTATGTTTTGTAATAATTGAAACGTTCAATGGTATTTTTTTTTTATTTATTATTATTATTTTTTTTTTTTATCTGAAATGTTAATCCTTAGGGACAACTAATAAATTTTTTTTTTTACTTGTTTGTTTTATAATATGAAATAGTACGATTATTCTAAAATTAAAATTGAAACGCGTTGTTCTAACCAAGTTATAGATTATATCAAATATTAAACTAAAATAATTTTGTAAAATCTGACCGATTTTTTTTTTGTTATAATAATTCAAGTGGATTCGTCAATCCGTGGCTTTAAGCAAAGGATGAATTATTATAAATATTGGTCAATATAAAATGTTGTATTATTATTATTTATATTTGTGTCGCCGAGTGAATAGATGTTGACTTGTAATTTTAAATCGATTAGTTATATGTTTTGTGCTACATATCAAGACTTTTATTTTCACTTTTAGTAGAGGGGGTAAGGTTATATATTAAAATTTTTTTTGTTTTGTTATATAAATTAGTATAAAATGGGTTTGAAAGGGTGATACCCTGGCAAGGCTGCCTCTGTTTTTATTTTTACCGTAATTATTATTATTTTTTATTTAACGTGCATGTTTGTTCATAACTCCCTCTGACGAGCCAAATCCCTCAGTAGTACACTGTGTAGCAAAGAAAAAAAACTTGCAGTATCCTCCCTAAATGATCTTTTTTTTTTTTTTTTTTTTTTTTTTTTTAAATAGTAACCTGTCCTCAATGTACTGTAAATAAACAATAATGGAAAATTATAAAATGTGTACTAAACTAAAGAAAAATAAGACATCTATAAACGATAAAAATTTAAAATAAATATATACATATTGCCTCGACGGCAATAAAAGAGAAAAAAAATTTCTCGCTTCCCTATCTAGGAATTTATGTGTATAGTCTGTGATTCCACTTTCGTTGGTGAGAATAATTTATTTATGTGGCGTTTAATAGTCGCTTTATCTGGGAATGCAATTTCCTTTAATAGGTAATTGTTATTCCTAAGCTTCCTTACCACCTCGAATGGTCCCAAGAATTTTGGCTGAAGTACACCTGGTTTACCCACGACTTTTAAGTAGCATTCTTGTCCCGTTTGTAGAAATTTTACTTTTTGGACTGGAGTACTGTCGATGTACTCCGCCATCATTTTTTTTTGGTTTTGTAAGGCTAATTTCTTTATTTCCTCAATATGTTGGACTCTATTTTTAACGTAGGTTTTGACAATTATGTCTTGGTCGGGCAAGTGTATGGAAAAAGGAGTTCTTATTTCTCTACCGAAAAATAGAAGTGCCGGAGAAAATCCCGTAGCTCTGTGCGGCGTACTGTTATAATTAATTTTAAAAAAATCAATCCTGGTATCCCATTCTAAAGAGTTTTTACACATAGCCACAATTGAATTTTTTAATATTTTATTACTGATTTCACAGAGCCCATTACTGCGTGGATTATTCACGGACGTAAAATCTAGGTCTATGTTAAGAGAATCCATGTATTCTTTGAATAAATCAGAGTGAAAATACCGGCCATTATCCAATTTTATGGATCGCGCCAATCCGAAATTACTAAAATAGCGATTCAATACATTTAGAAGTGTTTGTGATTCACAATTGCGAACCGGTACAGCCTCCAAGAATCTTGATGTGGAATCAATAATCATAAATACAAATTTATTTTTGCGTAGCGTCATTGGAAGCAAACCAATTAAATCTATATGCAAAACTGATCCGATTTCTTTATCTTTGATTATTTTTTGTGTGGGAACTTTAATAGTTTGATGTTGTTTAGTCGTGTTACATGGTATACATTTAGTACAATAATTCTTTACATCCCTGTACATCCCGTACCAGTAGAATCTAGCTTTTATTATTTGATAAGTTTTAAAAAATCCGAAATGTGGTTTATGAGCTTCCTGTATTATTTCAGCTTTAAGTTTATCCGGAGCAATTAACAGTTCATTTGTATCAGAGCCTGGCTTTAATATTAATATTTCTTTTTGATTGAGAGTGAATTTTTTTGTGGTTTTGTTTTGTTTGTCAGTTTTAATTTTGTTTATTATTTTATTTAATTTTTCGTCTTCTAATTGTTGTAGTTTAATGTTTTCATCTGATAGAGCTTTGTTTACCGTAAACAATGAATTTTGCAATTTTTCTCTTGAAATTATATTATTAATGTTCCTCGAAACATAATCAGCAGGATTTTTAGATCCCTCGATATGCTGAAAAGAGTAGTTAAAAGGGGACAAATTGTCCAACCACCTTGCTACAATGTCTGGTTGCTTTTCCAAATTTAAAAAATACGTTAGCGCTTTGGAGTCTGTATAAATATTAAATTTTCTCCCTGCGAGAATATGCTTGAAATACATCACCGCTTCATGAACCGCCAGTAGTTCGAGTTTGAAACTGGGGTAGTTCTTTTCGGGATCCCTTAATTTTCGCCCAAAATGTTCAATTGGCAGCTGTTCTCCGTCGTATTCTTGTGCTAAAATTCCAGAAATAGCTGTTTTAGAAGCGTCTGTGATTAAAATGAAATCTTTTGAGAAATCCGGGGGTTTTAATGTGGGATTTTTAACTATCGCTGCTTGGATTTCTTTGAAAGCATTTTCTTCTATGTCAGACCATTTAAATTTCACTTTGTCTTTAGTAAGATTAATTAATGGGTCAACTATTTTAGAATAGTCTTTAATAAGCGATCTAAAATAATTCGAAAGACCAAGTAGAGATTTAACTCCCTTCTTATTTTTAGGTTTAACTAAATTTTGAATTTTATCTATGTTTCTTTTTGAAGGAGAGTATCCTTCGCTGTTTAGGGTGAAACCGAGAAATTCGATTTCTGACATACAGACTTGTATTTTAGTAGGCTCAATAGTTAAATTATTTTCAATAAAAGCTTTAAGGACTTTGTCTAACAGATCTAACATTTCTTCGAGTGAGTCGGCTGCTAGGATCACATCGTCAATAAAATAAGCGACTTGATCTTCATTAAAGTGGCCCAACACTTTATCAATTAATTCTGCAAACACCGCAGTACTGAGTCGCGTTCCGAAAGGCAATCTTAAAAAGGAGAATTTACCGTGCTCCGTTATGAAAGCTAATTTTTCAGTGTCTTCTTCACGTAAATTTATTTGGAAAAACGCACTGTGTAGATCCAGTACTGTATAATATTTTTTTCCACTCATTCTCCGCAGAATCTCTTTAATTTCGGGTATGGGGTACGCATAATTTTGAAGTATTTCATTTAAAAGTCTATAATCGACCGCCATACGATATTTAACTTCATTAGCCTGTTCGTTTTTCTGCAAAGATTTTTTTTTAACGAAAATAACAGGGAAAGCGTAATCAGAGTTGGATTTACGAATGATATTTGCTCTCAAAAGTTTTTCAATTTCTTTTTTAGCATACTCCTTAACATTGTGTGCAGTTTTGTATGGTTTAGTCTGCAGAGGATAATTATGTATTAAATTAAATCTTGGGACGACTAATGAAGATTGTCCGAGTGTATCGTAATTCTTAGAAAAGGCATGTGCATTATTTAGAAGTATTTTTTTTAATTTTTCTGCTGTGTCCGAGTCTAAATGTTGTAAATTAAAGTCGTCTGATCTAAGTTCTGCTTTTCTCCGTTCACGAACTTGCTCTAAATTCAGATTATTAATGTGCACTACCTGCTTCGTTACTTCTTGACCCTCAGTGTCAACTGATTTTATTTCAAAATGTTTAGAAATTTTGCCAATGTTCATTCCCTCTGTTAAGATTAATTTTTGTTGTGATTTGTTAGTGATTATTATATGAATTTTATTATCCTTGGCAATTTCGTGAATTGATGTTTTATAATAAATTTTCATATTATGTTTAATCGGTTCCAAGAGTATTGTATTTGTAGTTGCGAATTTATCTGGATCTAATAGTAATGCAACAATTTTTTTTTCGCCTGGTAGTAACTCCGTTGTCTGTGTTAGTTTTGCTGTAACAAAATTTTTGTGCGAGATACGTTTTTTTTTCTTTTTGCGTATTGTTTCTTTATTTTGATTCTCATTAGAGTTAGCAGTTAAGTTACTTATCAGACTTTGAGGTTCATTTTCTAGAAATTGAAGTGCAATGTTTTTGTTTTTTAATTTCATGGTTTTATCTTCAAAATCTAGGATAATATTATTTGTTTTGAGGAAATCGAATCCCAATAGCATATTGTAGTTCCGACCAAAATCTTGAGTTGTAACATAGAATGCCCCCGATACAAAAACGTTTTCCAATTTGAAAGTTAATTTAATGCATTGCTTAAAAGAGATTGTCGAATTTGTTAATGTTTGAATTTTTACCTGGTTACAGAGATTTTTATATTTTACGTGTGCATTCTTTAATTGTTCGAACAATATAGGTGATGCCAAAGTTACTGCCGCCCCACTGTCTGTCAAAGCATTAATCTTAACACCATTAATTTCAAAAGTAATAATCGGAAGTTGAGAATTGTCATTACTTTTGACACTAGCAATAATTTTGTTATTTTTTTTAGACCCGCAGTGAGACTTACGCGGGTGCCTTGTATTTGAGAATGTAAGTCCCGACTTTAGTTTCCCTTATTGTTACTAGAATTCTGATCATGATCTTTATCTTGTTTATTGTTTTCAAATGTCTGCTGTGAATTATTTTTTTTTGTATAATCATGTTTTTTATAATTATTTTGCTTGTAGCCCCCTCTATGCCCTCTATAATTTCTTCGCTGGTCATATGATCTCTGTTCGTTGAAATTGCCTCCATAATTTCCGAAACTGGGATATGATATCGGCATAAATTGTTGGTGGGGTGGGGGTGGTGCATAGTACATGTACTGAGGAGCAGAATATTGCATAGGGTTGAAGTTTTGGTGCGTGTAATTTGGGGTTTGCTGAAAGTTTCCCTGAGCTTGTTGGTTTCCACCTTGATAAAATTTTGGTTTTTCGATTTGAATATTCTCAGGAATTTTTTTATTTTCGTCCACGTAATTACTGCTGTTTTGTTCGTTGCCCTTGTAAAACCAACAATGTGGGTTCGTATGGGATGTGGATTTACAGTATTTGCAAAACCTAGTTGTATCATTGTTAGTGGCATTTACCTTTAATTTTATGTTATTTAGTTCCGCGGTTAATAATTTTATATTCTCTGCACTTTCTACATTGAGTTTAAGCAGTTCATTTAACAAATCAGAATCTTTAGTTTTGGAAATGTTGTTGATGTCCTTTAAATTGACATGTGAATAAGCCTCCTCTAATTTTAAGGCTATGTTGCACGCTGTTTTAAAGTCCGGCGGAGAGTTTTTTCTTACTTCCAGACTTAAATCACTACGAATTGATTCCAAAAACTGAGATAATTTGATCATTTCCATGAATGTAGAGCTGTTGTTAGCTCCTATATCTTGCCCACTTTTTTTTAGATAAAGGTCTGCTGCCGCATTAAACTCTAATATAAATTCGTTCATGTTTTGTTCCGGTTTTTGTTTGAGATTGCAAAATTTCTTTTGCGCTTCTAGAAATGTGGTTTTGGGTTCGAATAATTGTTTTAACTTTGTTTTAAAGGTTTCTAAGTTCTGTTCCACGAACAAATTTTGATCCCTCATCAATTTATCTTTAGCAGGTCCTACAATTTTCGCCTTTAATATAGTTAATTTAGAATCATTATTCAATTCAGTTTTATTGATGAGATTGTCAAATTGTAAGAAAAAATGGTTAATATTTGCTTCCTTTTTTCCATCATAGTATGGAATCAGATTAATTAGGCTATCTGCATTTGGGGTGTCCTTTGTAGTAATTTTAGGAGTAGCTTTTTCAGAATTTATAATTTTCTTCTCTTTCTTTTTTTTCTTATTATTATTATTCTTATTATTACAAATAATATTAGTGTCTACAGTTTGATTATTTAATTCGCGTAATTGTTGTCTAGTTTTGACACCAGTATCTATTCTACTAATTCTTTGACTTTTACGCTTATTCATCCAATTAAAGTACAAAAATCATAAAATAGAGAGAGAGCAAAAAAAAAAAATTGTTTAACATAAAATAAAAGATACCCAATGGTGAATTGTTATGCACTGTTCGAGAAATTAATTATATATAACATATATCATTTCAATATTTGAGCATTATTATGTATTTATTTTATATTTGCTGCTGTTGCAGTATATGTAACACAAGTCATATTTTCAATTCTTTGTTAATACAAATCAATCCAATAACACTTATTATTATTTAATATATCATTATATATTTAGTGAGGTACCCAAAAAGAATTGCCAGGTATATGCATGTTACAGAGTGTATGAAGATTCCCCAATGAATGCTTAATTTTTTTTTTTTTTTTTTTTTTTTTTTTTAATTAGTTGTTGAAAAGAGGAAAAAATTTTTTTTCAAAAGAATTAGAATTAAGAACATTTATGTTAGCAAAAAAAATTTTTTTTTTTTTAGTCTTAATATTGCATATATATTTTTATATTTAAAAAATTATACAATAACCTAAAGTTCTATTTCTAAAATTAAATTAATATATTAAAATAATTTAGAAAGAGGTAACGGCACCACTTCTAATTCGGTAAACCCTATGATGGAATGCTACAGAGTGATCAATTAAATTATTTGAATTTAAGTCTGACTGCATAGGATTTACCACTATATTGCTGTTTATTGATTAATATGAGTATTTTAAATTATCCGAGACGTATAGTATTTATTTTGCACCTATGACTCTAAGGATCTGATATGATAATTTATACTTAGAAAATTTTATTAGACAAATTATCAATTAATTATAGAAAAGAAAAAATTGCGTTGTGAATTATTTTTGAAGTTCGGATCCTCTTTGAGCCAATTACAATCATCAAAGGTTACCTGCAGAGAGTTATGTAACATTAAATAAATAATGGCTTATTTTAAAACCTAGATTGTAATATTAAAGAAAACATTTCCTGAAATAAAAGACTTAATATTAATTCAATAAATTAAGTAAACAAAAGGAAAACTGACTAAAATTAATTGAATATAAAATTGAGTTTATTTACAAGGTAATTATAAGCATATGATTAAAAACAAACATAAATGTTTTAAAAAATAAAAATATTCAATCCTAGTTGAGAACTGTATTCTCAACATTTATTTTCTGGGAATTACAGTTTATCTTACTGAATTAAAAAATTCGATTTTGAAAGGCAGAGTTCCATACCCTAGAAGTATTTATTTGATTAGCCTTTTTATGTTTAGATCGGGGTAGGATCTTCATACACACTTAAATTCGTATTATTAAAAGAATATAGCTTAATTAAATAAAATGGAACAATGGTGAAGGAAGATTGTTTGTTACCTTATATTACTAGATAACGTTGACAGCAGGAGGTAATGGCTGACGCGTTTTCGCTTTTTCTTAACGCGTACATTTCCATCTATTGGCACACACACTCAAAATCTGTTTTTTTAGTTAGAGAGCAGTCAACCTTCTACTTTTCCATCTTTTTTGAATCTGAACTCTCAAGAAAAATCACATTCTTTTCGTGGAGCAAAAAAAAAGGGATGGAACCATTTTTCCCTTTTCACATAAAATTAAGGCCTTATACGTTTTAACTTCTTGAAAATTTGCATGTTTCGGCCATACCTCTGATTTTAGAGAGATGACCATTGGCATGCGGGAGAAATTTGGTACTCCCCTTGAGTGTTTCATAGGTCCGTCGGTACAATAGCGATTCCTCTTGACGCCGTGCTGTGTCTGGGAGGTAAAGATGCTTTGACTTGTGAGGTCTTCGTGCCTATTTAAGCTCTCATAAATAAATGTGTCATATTATTGTTCTGACAATTTTCTCCATGACATTTTTATTAGGTGTAGTTAAATCATTCGTGGGAACGGAAAACCAAATATTTCCTTGACTGCCGTGGTTCACTTTGTTCCACAATTATCTATCTGTATGCGCTGATCCTAAAATGGATCATTAATTTGTATTGTTCACTGTTCACTGATTAAAATGATACCAAATACTCTGCTAATATGCAGAAAAAAAACCAAATACTTTTTTTTTTATAGTGTGTGCTAGTTTAGATCTAGATGGTGGTATTTCTCACCATCAATAATAATAATAATAAATACATATTTTCATCATTTCAATCTTTTTTGGTCCATTGAAGAAAATTTCAAAACACATTAGAATTAAAAACAAAAAGAAATTTATGTTTCAGAATGTGTATAATATATTTAAAGAATCTTCAAATAAAAGTAAAGATAGAATTAGTAAATATATATTTTTAATTTTATCAAAGCTATCAAAATACTTCAGAAAAAAGATAAAAAAATTGACCTGCCGGGAGCCAAAAATTGATGCTTATCAATTCATCTCCTTCAGAGAATAGTTGTAATTTTAGAATTTTAGAATAGTTGAAAAAATATTTAGCTGATATTTAAATAAATTTCATTTAAAATAATAAACAAGAACGTAAAATCATTCATCAGGCACAGATTATGAAACACTTTCCAACACTAACAGATTATTATTAGGAAATTTCATTTTTTTCTACGATGAAATGATAAATCTAAATAAGCAATTTAAATGAAATGCATTGCAAACGATATTTTCCTCATAGAACATAACGTAACAGATTTCTTTTGTGTGTTCCTGTAAATGAACTATAAATGCTGCGCATTTCATTTTCGATAGCGAACTTTCTATAGTGAACCTCATTGATTTATAAAAATTCAATTAGAGTTAGAGCATGTCCAACCGGACAGACAGACAGACAAACTGAATACATAAGCACTTTTCAATTATGTTGGAAAGTGTTAAAAATATTCTTTGCAAATGACGTCATTTTAAAGAAATTTTAGAAAAATATTTCAGTTTTATGAATAAAAATCCATGTTTTCTTTAAAGAAGAACGTAGAATCATGCAACAGGCATATATCATGAAACACTTACCAAACACTACCAGAGTATTATCAAGAAATTTCCCTTTTCCTTCATACAATGAATTGGGATATCTAAATAAGCAATTTAGAAAACACATAATTCAGTAAAAATGCATTTTCAGCAATTACTGCTCATATCCCTTAATGGGAGTAAATATTTTTTAAGCCCTGTATATGATCTGCAGAATTTGTACACGCCACGTAATAAAATAAAAAATAAAATAGTCTAAAAATGCATAACACAGCGGAATACGCCCTTCCAGTAATTATGGATCATAGTCAATCTTGTAGCCGATTTCTTTTATGAGTCTCTGTAAATGAAGGTCAAGTACTAGGCAGTCCATAATCTATAGAAATAATGTTGTTGTGATCTTCAGTGATCCTTTTTAATTTCATTATGTTTGAAGTATCACAACATCATTAAAATGCACCGCAAAAAAATTTCTCCCATAGATCATAATGTAATGAAATTCCTTTGTATGTCCCTGTAAACGAATTGGGAATGCTACTTGTTCTGTATTCCTGAGAAAGCATGGTGTAGTCCACTTCAGTGACGTATATAAATCTCATTATGTCTCAAAATTGTAGCATCAATAAAATGCACTGCAAACTATTTCCCTCATAATGTAACAAATGTTTTGCGGGTATACGAATATAAATGCTACACAATTCATTGTCAATACCTAACATTTTATAATAAACCTTAATAACATATAAATATCATATGAAAACCCGAGTATATTTACGAGAATTAGAGCACGACCAGACAGACAGACAAACCGAACTCATACACGCTTTTCAACTATGTTCGAAAGTGTTAAAAATTATATAATTTGTATTCCATATGGTTAAGTTTATATTTAATACTTGGAAAATTTTTCATAGAAAATTTCCCACGCCTTGCATTCATAATATTCAAATTTTAATTGTTTAATAGGCGTATAGCCAACATAGTGAAAAAGTATACCAAAGCCGGGTCTCGAACCCGGGTCATCAGTATAGCGCACTGACGTTCTACCAACTGAACCATTTGGGAACGATACTCAGCCTGGAACCTTCTCATTATAACATGTTGGCAAGGCTACAAACGCAGCACAAGATGGAATATTTTCCGTCAGCCACCAACCCATCGGCAAACACGAAATCAAAGAAAATCCAGCATCGATAATTGAATATAAATTTATATTTAAATATAAATTTATTGAGTACTTTTTCACTATGTTTTCACTATGCTTGGGTACTTTTTCACTATGTTGGCTATACGCCTATTAAGCAATTAAAATTTGAATATTCCATATGGTTTCTGATAATGGTCTTAAACATCATTTATTCAAATTAAAAGTTTTTTTTTTAAAATTTTAATCAGAAAATGGAACCAATATATAGATATAAAAATCCACATTCTTTTCTTTTCTTTCTCCTCCATTTTTAACAACAATGAAATAACCTAGTTGTTATTATTTAAATTTAAAGAAATTTCATAAAATTAAAAAATATATATATTTCAAGCTGCTATTTTAACTCTTGTGATTATGATATGAGTTATGGGGATATTAACCTTAATTGTTTTTTTTTTGTTTGTTTTTTTTTAAATTTATCTTATACTAATTTAAATTTTTTATTGTATGGATTTTAAATGTAGACTAAAAATGTAATAACCGGGTTGATATATGCATTTCGAATATTGTTTAAAGTTGATATCACAAATATATTTCCGTTGATATTTATACATTTTCTTTAAAAGAAAAAGAGAAATGTTATATTACAGTTCGAAAATAGAAAGTATATTGCTTTTCAAAATGAGAAAAAAAATGTGGGCAATATTTCTATGTCTGAGAAACTTGTACTAACCTTACGAACAAAAAATAATATATGACACTCTATCTTTAGACGGAAACCGGTTTTGGCTGAAATACTGAAATTTATTATTGTCGATTAATTCTAAGGTTTGTATCAAATACAATATTTCATGTACCAACTGTAAAATATCTGTGGAATGGATTTTTAAGTTTGATTTATTCAAAGTATGTTAAATATATTATATATATATTTTTAATACTTTAATTTATGTTAATTAATAATTAATAATTCATGATAAATGGACTTATATTTATTAAGTATATTAAGTTGATTATTGATAAGCTACGTACATTATTTGTAAACTGATTTAAATTTTGATTAAGGAAGCATTTCGAATAAGTAGCTGATTTAAGTTTTCATCTAATGAGTAAATTCCGTATGTTAATTCTCCTTTATTTGCTTCTACAACTTTTCTTTGCATACGATTCCGTAATTTAAGTTAAATTCAATTATTTACAATATAATTTTTTTTCCTGCCTTCAGAAATCAATTTTATGAGTTCCTTTATGGTTATATAACATAGATAATTTTCCACATTAGTAAAAAAACGCTGAAAAGAATCATAAAATAAAGGATAACAGCAGAATTTAGATACAATTTAAAATAACCATACTACAAGGTCTGATATTTCAAGCAAACTGGGAAGTTACTCTCAACTTTAAATGTTATTGAACGAATTTGTTCTATAATTAAAGAAGATTGCAAACGATAAACAAGATAAATAAAGTGTTTCAAAGGTTAACAAAAAGTTAACTAGAACAAAATTTATATATAATAAATTATAAGCAAAAAAAAAAATGTTTTAAAGACTAGCTTTTATTATAATATATTAAAAAGGATATACAAGTTGAAGGACAACTGGTGGAAAAAAGTAGATTTTTTTTATAAGAAATAAATGAAATTGCGAGTGACTTTTAGGTAGCTTTCATTACAAAAAATAAAAAGAATTTGCAGCCGTTCGATGAAAGCAATTCCGGAAATTTTTAGGTATATTTTCACCGATCATAAAATAAATTAAATCGAGAATTAAATAGAGAATTTCGATAATTTCGTATAAAATAGTAATTCATTAACTAGAAATTCAACTGCACTTTTATTTAAAAGAAAGGTATTGCAGCTGAAAAGGTTCGCTCTTTCATTTAAAAAAAAAAAAAAAAAAAAAAAAAAAAAACCCTTTGTAACAGATTTTTTTTATTTTATTGTTTAATATCACTTGGTTAGAAAACTTAGAAATGGTAGAAATTGAAGACATTCACTGGTTTTGGTATTAATGAATGTGTTAATGAATGAAACGAATCAAGTTAAAATGAATTACATTTGTCATGAAAAGTTTTTAAAAACTCGTTTTTAATTTATCAAGTAACCATTTTCAAAGAAAAAAAACTTCTTTCATTTTCTTTGTAAATTATCATAATACCTTAATAGTGTTTTCTACTTACGAGCTTTTGTGGATCTACTGTGCTTTTAAACTCTATTCAAAGAAACCTTATGTAATAGATCTATTCAAGCTTTTCCTTACTTAAGGACACAAAACCGGATGTAATTCTCATAGAAGATTTCCCGAAAATGTGTTTCATGTAATTTAAAGATGTGAAAATTTTTGCGAACGAAACCTATTATTTTTCAAAAAACTGTATTAAAAGTCTTATTATGGTTTACTTTAATGCTGGTGTTCGAAAAATAAAACTTTGAAAAATATTATTATTTTTTAATTTAAGGAACAACTTAATAATACGTAAAAATTATAGAAACCAGAAAATATGACTATTTTAAAATGTAGTATAAAAGTAATAATTCGATAAATTTAAGTTTTATTGTATATGAACTAGAATGGATTCTTTTCTCACTTATTTAGGGTAGAAAGATTTGTTTGCATTTGTAATGAAAACTTTTAAAACGAATCCATCATACAATGTCGGGAGTGGAACATATGTAATAAGTTCAATCACAATCACGGCTTTTTAGATTTACATTATATCTCAAATAAAGAAAATGATAATAATAAATAAAATTGCACCACTTCTCGAATCGGAGGTTAAAAATAGTTATTTTGCGAAAAGTAAGGGAACAATATCAGAAACAATAAATTGCTGAAAAAATTTATTGCACATATTTTTATTGGCCGATTTTTTAATTTGGAGACCATGGGTGCAATTTTTTGGGAATCCCTTTGGACACTTTATCTATATTTATTTCTATGCACTATTAACAATCTGCTGGGAAACTGTCCAGTCATTCAACCGTTTTTATAGATAATGGTTTCTTGAACATGTTATTAATCGTTCTCATTGATAATAATAAATTATGGTTATGTAACCGTTTTCTATAAAAATGTTGAATGACTGGATAGTTTGCTACAGATTTTTAACAGTGTTTTTAGACTGTTTCGGAATTTAAGGATTTATTTAAAGAGATCTTGAGTAAAAATGCAGTTCATATGCCTCAAACGTCCACCCGTAAATCAAACCTGCTCCTTTTTATTGATACCCATTGTGCTTTCAAAGCATTCTAAACTTATGCGAATTCTAACAGTTTTTAGATTAAAAAATATATTGCAGAAAATACTTTGAGTATCGCGAGGGGTGTTCAAAAAGTAAGATAACAATCCCTCTTGGAGAAAAACTTTATTCACAAATTCAAAGATATACCAACATAGTAAGACACTGGTACATATTACTTCTCCACATATTCACCATGGTTGTCAAAGCATCTTCTCCGTCGGTTCACCAACGTATCAAAACCGGCATAGAAGAAATCAGCGTCAAGGTTTGGAGCTACATTAAGACGGCTTGCTGAACTTTGCTATCGGTTCTGAAATGCCGAACTCCCAGGTGCTTCTTCAACAGTCCGAAGAGATGGAAATCACTTTGTGCGAGGATGTTCCAATACCTCCCATTGGAAGCTCTACCAAATCACGCGTTACTGAAGCCGTATGCGGTCGGGCATTGTGGTGCAACAAAATGACACTTTTCAAGAACAGTTCCAGTCGTTACCTGCGAATTGTCTCGTCTTTGCTCATCTCGCACATCTCTTCTGCCTTTATCGATTTCTGTGCGCCAAAACCACACCTGTTTTCGTGACATTACACTCTCTCCGTACGCTTTCGCTAGTTGCCAATGAATTTCAGCGGAGAACGTTTCCTTTAGACACAAAAACCTTATCACACATCTTATTTCAACGGCCAAGCACGTTTCCGTCAACGCCTCCATCTTCTAACTGAGACTTCGGTGCGCTACTGTACAACTAGCTCATCTACTGGCATCGTTTGTATGCTATGATCGTCTCAGCTGTATACACAGGAAATTTAATTCCCGCGGGAAATTTGTGACCCTGTTAGAGGGTTTGTTACCTTACTTTTGAACCACCCTCGTATATACATGTATATCTGTTTTATAAAATAATTTGAAAAACATAAATAGAGACAAATTGAGTAACAAGATAAAAAAACAAACAAACAACAGCAACAGCAACAACAAAAAACATACTGTTTTGAAATTAAAAAAAAAATACAAAAATACATTCCATTCCATAACTTTAATAAAGCTTTGGCAAATTTTTATCAAAATTTTAAAAACAAATTTTATTGTTTAATTTTTTTTTTCAATTTTACCAAAATCTTTTGTTTTTTATTACTATCTGTGGAGTAATAAAAGCCTGATTTTACAACTTTCAAATAATACCATGTTTAAAATGAACGAGATTATACAAGAAATACTTTAAAAAATGATTTAATATAGCTTGTCAGATTTGAAAAAAAAAAAAAAAAAAAAAAAAAAAAAAAAAAAAAATCATCTTTTGAGTAATATAAGTCTAAAAACTAGATTTTTTGAACTACACAAGATTATTTGTTCTGCAAATTAATATATAGATTTAGTGCTGAGTGATTGATTCAAAAGATGAATGCACTGTCATTAAACATAGATTTAAAACCTTCGCGACGAGCGGCATGTAAAAGGGGGGATCAAATGAAAACCACAATTAATTTATTCCCCTATTTTATTGCAGGGATAATGGTTGATGGTACGCTACTTAGTCCCCTTTCAAAGCACTTACGCCAGCGAAAGGTAGCACCTCGATACCACGTGCTAAAAAGTTTTTTTGGTTGGCTGTGTAGCCACTCATGCACCGCAGATTGGACGTCTTCATTAAAACTGAACTTCTAGACTCCGCGTTAATCTTTTAATAAACCAAGGACGTGGTCGATTTGCTGCGGCGATGGACTCTTCTGTCACAACTCGATGGGCCTGACGCGGACAGGGAGCATCGATCAGTAATGTCGTACCGTCTGTAAATTTTTTCCACCATTCTTAGACTTGGCAGACAGGCGTCCCCATACTTCGTCTACATTCTCCTTTGGATATCAACCGGTTTCACGCCTTCACTCCATAAAAATCGAATAACTGCATACTGTTCCTTTTTGGTGAAACTGCGTTGTGGTGCCGCCATCTTTAATCAGCTGCTCCACATCTCCAACACTGCTTACCAGCACTGCGTTGTACTAACAGCTCGGGAAGACTTCACGGACCGTGTCTGCCAATTTCCATCCACCTAGAAAGAAAAACATAATTTTAGTGACAATTTTGTGGTTTTCATTTGAACCTCTTCGTACAGGTACTGTTTAGGGAACATGAAATCATTAAATTTCACACCAGTATTTTAGTAAAGAAATTTTTACCTTATCTTAATCAAAATTTTTAAATAATTTAAAGAGATGAAAATTACGGTATAAAAAAACTGGTGCTGATAAATTAAAAGAAGTGTAATTAATAGACGCCCTTCGGAAAAGGGTTAAATTACGGGACTAAATCAAATCTGAAACGTTGCACAGAGAGATATAGAGAGACAATAAGAGATTCTTATCTCTTACTAGCTCACTGCCCGATGTTGTCCGGGCCCGTGATAATAACCTTACATTCACCTAAAATCCACGTTAAATGATTTTACATACTTAAACGAAAATCTTTCCAAACGATTCTAACGCTGGATGACTTACTGCATTCGGCGTACACCGTCGAATTTGTATGATTTTATATTTTTAAATGAAAATCTATCCGAACTAACCTGGAGTTCGGGGGGGGGGGGGGGGCTCCACTGCCTTCAGCAGCATACACTGGGTGCGATACGCCGCTCCATCAATCTGTTTTGATTGTATATTTTTAAACGAAAGACCGGCGTAGCCCCGAGCTCCTAATAATAACTTTATATATTCCTGAAATCAGTGTTGAATGAATTTATCTATTTAAACGAAAATCTTTCTAAACGAACCTAAAGGCTTGTAAAAAGTGTTTTCTTTTCACTATTATTTTCCACATCAGGTCATTTAATATTAAAAACAAAATAGTACCTGTCGTCCAAAATCATTAAAATTTTTATGAGTTATGTTTCTGAAGACTGTGTATAACTTTCGTGGTAGAAAATTGAAAAGTAGAAAGTTTTTTTTTCTCTTTTTTTTCTTCAGATCGAAATCTTATGGGATTTTTTTTTAAATTTTCAAACTAATTATTTCACTCTTAAATTTCATTATTTCTAAACTGAAATTTTACTTGAATAAATGAATTAAGGAAAACATATTATCAAAACTTTGAACGTTTCATTTATATGAAACGTTCACAATTAAATTTATTTCTCATCAACTTTTATAATGTAAATATATTTTTTTATGTGCATGGATACGTAACGTAAAACCAATTTTAAAATAGATTAATATCTTTTCGTCGTGCATTGATTTTAAATTATAAAAAGTTTTACAAAAAGAGATTTTTCAATATTTTTATTCATTTAATTTAACCAATCATACTGAAAAAAAAATTAAAACATTTTTTAACAGTATTAGTGAAAATGATTTTAAACAATGTGCATTGATGCAATTTTAAACAATGTGCATTGATGCAATTTTAAACAATGTGCATTGATGCAATTTTAAAGAATTGTAACTGTTCTCTCCTTCCTTCATTTTATAGTACAGATAAGAACTTCTACTGAGATTGGTTATCAAAGTTCGGCATTAGTGGTCGTAAAAGTAAAGTTGATCTAACACAGCCGTCTCTATTATTTCCGCTACATAGTTTTTCAGAAGTCTCAGAAGAAAGGTTTCTATAAGAGTATACTAAAAAAAACTTGAAAAATTTGCAGAATATTCTTCTCATTAGGATATATATGTCTTTAAAAAAAATTCCTGTGGATCCTTGATATAGCGCTCGTAAAATAATAATAAAAATTTAGTTTTTTTTCTGCGATTTATCATCGGTTGGCGACACAATGAAATTTTGAAAAATACGCTTTTATGATAAATACTATTTAAGGAAAACCTTTTTCTAGTCTTCGTACTGAGATAGTTCGTGATTTTTCTTCGTAAGTTCAACTTGAATAAATGTATTTTTATAACTACAGTTGTCATATACATTTTTATGTATGTATAATCAAATAAAAAGATCGTATTAAAAAAGAAAAAAGATCGTTTTAAAATAAAATTTAAATTGATTAAAATTGTTTCAAGCTTATAATGAAGGTGTCCGATTCTGGAGAACACTATTGTTGCCATGGAAACAAAGATTTATTCAATATCGAAATGTATAAAAACAGCGTTCTTAAGCAGGCAGTTACTTTTAAATTACGTTTAAAACTTACCCAGCCGTTGAAAACGCGTAAAATTAAATAACTGCAGCAACATGCAACTTATATATATTATATAAGTTTACGGAAATAATAATAAACTATTTCATCGTTTAAGTTTAAATTCCTCAAGTACTGCGCATTTAAACACTCATTTAATAAGCAATTTTCAAATGCATTAAAATCGCTTGCATTCGGCAAGGAAAAGGTGTTGCTCACCAAATAGTGCCTTTTTGCACCAAATACTTGAATGTATTTTCTTTTTTTACAGATTTTCTACTGGAATTCGCGCAGCTAAACTTGATTGATTTTTTATAACGCACATCATGAGTAGTTTCATTAGCAATAGTTTCGAAAGATTTTCAGAAAGCGATTTAAGAAGATCTTCCTTGTCACAAGCTTAGCAGGTCGTTCCACTGTTTGTGTTGGGTACTTAAACGCCTTTATAGTTTTCAATTCCAATTCTGAGGGAGCTTTTGAATCAATGAGAGATAAAATATTCTCTGAGCAAAATGTTCTCCACAGAGATAAAATGTTCTCCATGCAATATAAGTGGTGAAGTAACCTTGCAGGTAGACCAATCAATAAGTTCTGAGTAATAGTCAGAGCTAAAATTTAACTTAGATATCACAAAATCTCGCACAAATCTCGCTCTTTTTGTCACAGATTGCAATTACTTTCCAAAACCGTCTGAATCCCAACTCCCTTATACGGGGTAGTGCCTATCGCTTCATGCAATTTTTTTGCTAAGTAACGCGACGTAGTTATTGTCTTGAACACATGCTTTGCTCCGTCAATAATAGAATGATCCCTATTAATGTCCTGAATTCCATACAAGCACTTATAACTTCATGACGACTAAAACTAACCTTTTGAAATTGTTTCAACCAATACTGTAGAAAACTGTTTAAATAAGCAGTGTTTTAAAATATTTCGTTATAATTGTTTAAATCTAAATAATAAAAATATTTATACATATATTTTTGTAAAAAAAAAAAATCATAATTTAAAAACAATGTACGACCGAAAGATATTAACGTATTTTAAAATTAGTTTTACATTCCGTTTCTATGCACATAAAATAATATTTTTACACTATTAGAAGTTGATGCGAAAACAAAATCATCATTTATGTGAAACATTGTGAGTTTTGTTAATATAATAAACATCGAAATTCAATGGCGTTGGGCAACCTAAAGTTGTTAACGGATTTCAAAAATATTTTTTTTGCGTTATTCTTCAATTTCCAAAAGGCAATTTTTACACAGTGCAAGTAGTAGGTTTGAATATTTTTTAATTTCCATCATTAATTTAAAAAATCATCAATTTTGACCATATTTTTCAAAATTCAAATACGATGCGCTATCTAAAGATATTAACCGATTTAAATTTTTTTGGGGTTCTACTTCTAATTGCAAAAGGCAACTTTTCTATACTATTACAAGTTGATTTGAAAAATTTAGATTTTTTTTCGACTTATCCTAGTGTCTAATTTCCAAAATAGTCAAATTCGTGAAAAGACTATCTGAGGTATCCCTATGCACTAAGACGGGGCTAACAAAAAAAGAAAATCCGTTGCGTGACCCCCCCCCCCCCCACCAAAAAAAAAAGAGAGGAAAAAAAAAACAAATAAAGCTCAAAAATGAGAAAAAAGAAAAAGAAAAGAAACAGAAAAGAGAAAAAAAGAGAAGAAAAATGATTTTTTATAAATTTATCTCAAAAATAAAGAAACAAAATAATTTATTTTCCTCATTTCAATTTTAACCCTTTTTTGGGGGGATTGGAGGGGGGGGGGGTACGCAAAAAGAACGTGAAGCGCAAAATGTGTTCTACATTTCGAAAAGTACTAAAAACAAAGCCTAAAAGGAAAAACTAGTAATATTACTGTCTTGAAATCAAACAATACCCACCATTCACGTTTCTGAGAAAAACCGGGCAATAAATTACTTTTCAACATTGATGTCTCTGCTCAAAGCAAGGAAAAATACGGTGGTCTTATCGAAAAACAAATTGATTTGAAAAAAAAAATCAAAATACATTAAAATCTGTACAAAATAATAAATGTTACAGATCCTGTATTTAAAGAATATCCAGACAAAAATATGCGATAGAAGCAGTAAATATCGATTCTAAATTTTATCAAAACAACTTAGACTAAAAAATATATATTTGACCTCGTCGGAGGTCAAAAATTAATGTCTATGTAGACATCTTTTTTACTGTAACGTTTAGAGTAGTTGAAACAAAAATATGCTGTTGATATTTGAAATACACTTTAATTAATATGTGAAAAAATAAAAATAAAATAAATCCTTTTTTCCTTACAAATGTTTTTCTATATTTTCCCTCTTGAGTTGCATAAAATTTCCAATCGCTGCTACTTGCGGAACCGCTCCAAGAGTTCTGGGAAAGAGGTAGCCCTGACATAGTATAGTTTCCACCGGAAAAAAATAAAACCGATTTTGATAGGCTTCAAGCTCGCTCATAATACTAGCGTCTACACCGCGCCCCATCACAACGGCTCTTATCACAAATGCTCCCGAGAAATTCCCTAGCACAGCGCGCAGTCTCGATTTCAAAAAACGGATCACTCTGCGCACATGCGTGCTTGTCTGATACTTTAAAATTTTGTTCTAAGCTATTTCAAAATGAGTGCGTATAGCTCTGTGGTATGTCATTTCTCTTCAGTTCTGTGATCTTGAGTTCGAATCCCAGCGGCGGGAAGTTTTATTTTTCAGTATTTATTTGAGTTATAAAAAATAATTTGAATAAAAAAAATTTAAAGTTTCCATTTTATTTTTCAGTATTTATTTGAGTTATAAAAAATAATTTGAATAAGAAAAATGCAAAGTTTCCATTTTTCAACATATAAGCAATGGAAAGTTTGAAACAAAATGGAAATAAATATGAAATTTGGTTATAAATGAATTTCGTACATTCTAGAGAATGCTGTACAGCGAGTTTCATGCGTCCAGTGATGTTTTTTTTCGGTTAATGTACGCGAAGCGTACATACACAAGTTATTGACCGCGGTTTGAATGAATTTCGTGCATTCTAGAGATTGCTGCAAAGCGAGTTTCGTTTGTCTAGTGATGTTTTTTTTAAATGTTAAAAATTGTTTTTTGGATGTTAAAAATTTCTTTAAAACGCTATAAAATCGTTAAAAATCCTTAAAAATTGAAAAATCCGGATGAATCTTAGAATAAAATAAGTTTATTTTTTCTTTTGGATTTATTTGTACTATCGTCGGGATTCTTTATTTAAACTCGTTTTTTTTAATTTTAAACTTTAGACTACGTGTAGTGTAGTGTGCGCAAAATATGGAATAGGGGAAAACAGCTGAGCAAGCTACCGTATTTTCCTTTCAAAAAGTGAAGTTCTCGGAGCAAAGGGAATTTCTCAGGAGCATTTGTGATAAGAGCCGTTGTGATGGGGCGCGGTGTAGACGCTTGTGCTCATAATCATATAACTAGGATAGATCGCTCTGACATGTGGTAATACCAGATGAATAACTAAGATAGTGTGCATACAAATTAAAACTTTTAAAAGAAATAAGAGTAGAAACATCTTAAAAATTTTAAAAGCATTAGAAATAATTTATTTATTTAAAGCTTACTGCTTAAAATAAAGGTTCGATTTTTTATTACTTACACATGCTTTGAAAATCAAAGCACATTCTAATTTTCAACATCCAGAAAACAGTAGCTAGAAGAACTTGAAGCGTAAAATGTGTGTGTTCTAAATTTAGAAAAACACTAAAAACAAAGACTGGATGGGAAACTAGTAATATTCCCATTTAAGAAAAAAAAAAATACTGATGATTCAAGTTTCTGACAAAAACCGAGAAATAAATTACTTTACAACATAGTTGTCTCTGTTCTAAGCGGGAGAAAAAACACAAAATTTTATCTCCGATTGTCGGGCATGCAGATATACACAATAAATATTATTAATAATTTTATTTAGTTTTTCTTGCTTGCTTGAATCTATTTGTTTTATTTATTTATTTTTTTGCCGGCTTGTTTTTTACTTAACGGGAGATTTTGTTTATGTTTTGTATTATTTCTGTTTTTTTTTTTCTTTTTGACAAGAAAATATGAAAAAGAATTTTCACTTATGATGTTTGGATTTTTTCGCAAATAAGACATATTATCGTTACGATTTCTACATTCAAAATCAAGTAGCTCCCTCATAAAAATGTGTTTAATAAAGTAGGAACCTCTGAAAATAAAATTAGTGATTGGTTAAGATTTTTTTTTCTTCCGTATGCAAATGCTTTCAGTTGAAAAAAAAAAAAAAACCCTCTGAGTAATTAAAGAAAAAAAATGTCGAGGCACTTAATGACTGTATCATTAGTGATATCGTTAAAAAAATCTTTCATATATATTAATTTTTTGGGTAACTGAGAAGCTGAAAAGATCTTATTTTTAATCTAAGGGCTAAATTCCAAAGATGATCAAGATTATTTCTTAAAATTATAAAGATATAATACAAAATGAAGAAAGTTAACAAGCCGCTTACTAATTACGGACATTTTTTATTGTGACACACACACATATATATATATATACCGAAAAAATCACACTATGAACATTATTTAATACGTGGAAAGGTTTGTGAAAAAATAAGAAAAAACCTTCTATTCTTGGTAAAGAACTGGATTTTTTAAGGTTCGGTTTTTGGTTCCCCGATAGGGGAAAATTCGTTTTTCTTTTTTCCTAAGATGCTTTGAGAGTTTTAATATAAGTTAAGATGCATAATTATTTTATCTCTGTTTGATTTCTGTTTAAGATTATTGAAAAGCGTTATTTGAGAACGAAAATATAGGTATATTTACCATATTTTAATGAATTTCAGTTACACCAGCTTGAATTTTTTAAATATTAACCAGCTTCTATCATCATCATAGTTTTAAATACTTTCCAACATAGTTGAAGAGTGTTTATGATTTCGGTTTGTCTGGCCGTCTGTCTGTCTGTCCGTGCTCTAACTCTTGTAAATATACTAGGATTCTTATGTAATTTTTATATATCATTGACGTTCACTATAAAATTTTCGCTATTGAAAATGAAGTGTGTAGCATGTGTAGTTTCTTTGCAAGGACGCGCAATATACAATTCCATTACATTATGATCTACGGGGAAAAGTCGGTTCTGGTGCATTTTAATGATGCAATAAAATTAAAAAGGATATCTTAGGTGCACTACAATGGTTTCTATAGATTATGGAGTGTATACCATTTATCGTTTCATTTACAGAGACGCACAAAATAATTCGGTTGCAGGATTGACTATGATCGGTAGTTGCTGGAAATTCGTTTTCCGCTATGGCATGTATTTTTGAGCTTAACTAATTTTTAGTGTATTATGTGGTATGTATAAATTCTATAGCTCCCATACAGGGCTGCACGAAAACTTACAAACATAGCGGCTACGGACAGCAATCGCCGAAAATTAATTTTTACTTCGTTATATTGGTTTTAAATTGTTTATTCAGATATCTGACTTCATTGTACGACAAAAATGATATTTCTTAAAAATATTATGTTAGTATTGGAAATACTTTCATAATCAATGCCGGATGCATGATTTTTCGTTCTGATTATACATGTTTTACTTTATTATTTTATTACATATAAAAACTAGTATGGTATTATGAGCGCTTTGTATCGAAACAAAAATCAAATTAACATTCTGTATTATATTAAAACAATCAAAACATCTTTGAAAAGAAAATAAATAATTTTAACACTATGGGGGAGAGCGAAAAGTCGATGCATAAGTATCTACCTCCTTTATTATTATTATTATTATTATTTTACATTTTCGCGCTAATCTTACAAAGGAGACAAAATTAGTTGAGTAAGTAAGAGAGGTCGATTATGATAAAAGCTAAAAAATCAAAAAAAAGTAGAAATATTTTGAAAATTTAAAAAATATTAGAAATAATTTTTTTATTCACATTTTATTTCTTGAAGAAACGCTAGATTTTTTAAAATTATTTATTTATGCTACGAAAATGACTTGAATGTATTCTTAATGACTGCATAATTAGTAAAATCTTTAAAAAATCTTTTTATATGTTAATTTTTTGAGCGTTATGAATCTTGATAATTCTTATTTGTAATCTGAGCTCAAGATACCAAACGTGAACTAATTTATTTCTTACAAGTATAAAGATATGAAATCTGAAAAAAAAAAAAAAAAAAACATACTACATTAATTATGAAACATTTTATTTTGACAAACATTTACTGTAATAAATAGGTCGTAGTAGGTGAAAAAAAAATATTATCTATACTAATAAAATGAAGTTTCTGTCTGCGATGGCTAGGAAAATTTAGCGTACCTAGAAGTCTGAAAATTTAGGTGAGGACAGTCCAAGGCCTCTCCTGATGCACCTGAGTATCAGAATTTTAATATTTTGACAATTAGCCTAGCTATTAATTAAAAACCCACAAAGCATCGCATTAAAAACTCATTAAAATTATTGAAACAAAGAAAGAAGTTCATTCTCGAGTAAATCTGACCCAGGAGAGAGTCTAGCGGGGTTGCCGGAAGGAGCCGTGTCGACACATTCTCACAGAACTCGCCATTTCGGAAACATATAGAAAAAATGGCTCTATCGGCACGAAAATTTGGGTTCCGGGATACAAAAATGTCGCTATTTCAAAAAACCAAATTTTGAAAAAATCAAACCAGAACTTTTCGAGATATCAATTAAAAATCATATAAATTTTTAATTAAAAAACGAACACTTTTTATTTCAAGACAGCCACAGGTGTCTGATAAAAATGATTTCCAGACATCCGTCTAGGTAAATTTTTCTAACTGCAGCTTAAAAGGGCATGCAAATTATTAGATTTAATTTAAGGTACACTCTCGAAATTAACACCGCGAGATTTGTCTAAATTTCAGAATTAAATGTTTCAAAAATTCAATCAGAACCGCCCATTATAAGTCAAGATTTTATTTATTTTTAATTAATTGGATGGCATAAACATATTTTTGAATGACAGTCACAGGTGTTTCATCCAGACAACGGTTTGCTAACGAGTTGCTTTAGAAAGAAGAAACAAAAACCTCAGATTTTTATATTGGGAAAATTCGGGCTCAACTATTTTTTGTTGTTGAAATATTGCATTTATTGATTCGAAAATTATGCACCTATGCGTATTTCTTAACGAGGAATCTAAATATCCAATTTTCCCAAACATCCGCCAATTAGAAGAAAGTTATAATTATTTTTTAATTAATTGGATCGTATAAAAATTAATTTGTCAACATGTCCTTTCTCAGCGTGACATAACTAGAAATTTCGTCTCTGAACTGGTGAAGCAAGGAAAATATAAACCGCAGATTTTTAAGGTAGTGAGAGATTTAAAGCTCTATTAATTTTTTTTTTAAATATTGAATTTATCGATTTGTAAAACATGCATCTATGCGTATTTTTTACGGTGAATCCAGAAATCAAATTTTCATAAATGTCGCATTATTAGAACCGAAGTTATATTTTATCACAAAATGCTGATTTTTGTATATAGAAAAAGAAATAACACGATAATAGACAGTGATGTAATGAATAATGCAAATAGGGATTATTAATAAAGAATGGGAAAAGGAGAAACTACTTTTTATTAAATATCGCATTTAGTCCACATGGCAGATATTATTATGACAGAGCAGAATAGCACGGGCTTCGCGCGCTATCGGGGCCATAATTTACATTGAAGTTTCCTTAACTGTTATATTTGGGGGAATAGAGAGAGAAGTGGGTGGGGTAAACGACTTTATATTAAATATCGCATTCACTGTATATCACCACGTGCCACCTGGCGGCGGCTTTTTCGTTATTTGATACGCTTTTTAATATATACATATCTACTGCTTTGATTTCGTCAGAACTAATTCCATTTTAACAAATTTAACATTTTTAGCTTCTTTCGTAACGTTTAATTGCTGTTATATAGAGATAATACCGGATTTTTCAAAGCACAATTTTCGTAAAACTTAAATTTAAGTATCTAATAAAAGTACACAACCCGGATTCAGTTGATGTATACCTAAAGTCAAAGTTAGTGATTTGTTGTTGAACACTTGACCTCCCGCCCCCTAGCGGCCCCTACATAACGTTTTTTCTCTAACTGCGGCTTATATCCATAACTCAGCTAATAATGTTCCGAGCTCCTCCAAACCAGTTCCCTTTTGGCAAATAACAATCAGCATTCACAGCTTCAGGGTTCATTTCTGGAAAAGAGCTACCAGAATTTTCGAATAATAATGTAAGCGAAATTTGAAATTATGTTTCTAGCTGAACCAAATGAATCACCCCTGGATCTCCTTCAAGGTTATTTTCCTCTAACTGCGTCTTATTTCAATAATTCGACTAATAATGTTCCAATTTTATCCAAACAAGCTCAATTTTGCTGCGCGTGCGCATCACGCCTACTATACGGTGCCGTAGGCAGCGTGAACCAGTGTAAGAGGTTCGTTCGGAAAGAGGTTTGTTGAGAACAGAATGCTCCCCTGGCGGTGGAAGGTAGAATTAAAAGATTTTCCGGAGCGTACGAGCATGCATGGTATACGGTGCCGAAGCCATCGCCAGTCAGCTAGTATTTAAATAAACTCCATTTAATGCATGAAAAACTAAAAATATAATTGCTTTAATTCTTGCGAATGTATTATTAACTTTCATGCTTCACTTGCATAGGAAATAATATTTGATGAATGAGTTACGCGAACATGTGTAAGTATTAAAAAGTTAAAAAGCAGAAACATTTTAAAAAATTTAACAGAATTCGAAAAAAAATGTTAACTTAGACTTTACTGCTTAAGAAAATACTTGTTCTTTTTTTAAATTATTTAAGTCCGAGAATCAAAATACACTTTAATTTTTCAACTTCCAGAAAACAATACCAAGGAAAACTTGAAGCGTAAAATGCGCTCTAAATTTAGAAATGTTCTAAAAGAAAGCTTGACAGGGAAAACGGAGCATTTACATGGTAAACAATACTGGTGATTCAAAAGTTTCTGAGACAAACAGAACTCTCTGCACAAACTATATATAAAAAAACAGAGTTATTTTTTATTGTCTAAACATATGTCTAAACATACACGATAAATAGTTCCGATTTTAATTAGTTTTTCATGCAATCTTGAATTTATATGTTTTTTTTTATTCCCTGCTTGCTAGTTATTTACTCTAATATACATGAACTTTGTGTATGTTAGGAAATTTTTTTGTTTGATATTATTTATATGTTTGGCCTATTTTTGTTGTTGTTGTTGAAAAAACAAAAACAAATAGGCTCTTTTTTCGAAAAGAAAACAAAAATGTAAAAGTTTCAGTTATGATTTTTGAACTTTTACCATAGAAAAAACATTTATCTTTATATTCTGAACATTCAAAATCAAGTACATACTCTCCAGGCTCTCCACACATACAAAAAATAGTTTAATAAAGTCAGAATATCAGAAAATAGAATATACTGTTTGAGTGAGAATCTATTTCCTTCAGAAATTTTAATTGATTTCAATAGTGAAAAAACAAAAAAAAAACAAAACAAACAAACAAACAAACAACAACAACAACAACAACAACAACAACCAGACTAATTAAAGAAAAAAACTGTGAAGTACTAATTGACAATATCATTATTGAAATATTTTTAAAATCTTTCATATGCGTCAATTTTTGAACATCATATACCTGGATAGTTCTTATTTGTAATCTGAAATCAAAATAACGAAACTAAATTATTTCTTAAACATATAAAGATATAATGAAATAGGAAAAATGTGAAGCACAATATTTTAACTGCGGGACATTTTATTCTCACAAAATTTTACAATAATATTTAGATTAATTGAAACAAAGAAAATATTCTGAATTATTTAAATAAAGTTCACTTCTTAATGTGAAAAAACGAAAATAAATACACCATTCATTACTGAATTTATTGCTACATTTGTTCTGTTTAGTTGCATATGAGATAAATTACATGATTAAGTAAGATAGGTGTAAAAAGTTTAAAAAATTATAAAGCAGGAATATCTTGAAAATTTTGAAAATACTAGAAATAATTTGCTTAATTTTTTTTAATGATCGAAAAATTGCTTCATTTTTTTTATTACTTAAGCATGCTTAAAAAATGAAAGTAAACTTTAACTGTGGCTTAAATCCATAACTTAATTTATAATATTCCGAGTTCCTCCATACCAGTTCGAGTTTGCTAAATTAGTATAATCAGCATTCACAGCTTCAGGGTGTATTTCTACAAAAGAGCTACCAGAATTTTGAATAATAATCTAAGCGAAATTTGAAATTATGTTCATAGCTGAACCAAATTAATCGATCATTAAAAATGCGGAATATTCTCATTTTTCAAGTTGCAGAAAACAATTACAAGAAATATTTGAAGAGTAAAATGCGTTCTAAATTTAGAAATACACTAAAATCAAAGCTTGACAATGAAAACTGGGAATATTTCCACAGTGAGAACCAAGAATATTGATGATTCAAAAACATTTCTGAGAAAAACTGAAAAATAAATTGTTTTCTAACACAAATGTATCTGCTCAGTGCAGAAAAAAGAAAAAAAAGAGAAGAAAAAAAAACAGAATTTCCTCCCTCCCCCCAACTGTCAGGACGCACCATTGTAGGAGCACATGCAAACATACAAAATAAATGGTTCTAATTTTGTTTGTTTTTTATGTAATCTTGAATTTGTATGTTTTATTTATTTTTTATGCTTTTTATATATTTATTCTCCATGAGATTATAAAATATCATGGATATTGTTTCTCATATGATATTATTTAAACGTTTTTTCTTGTCCAAAAAAAAAAAAAAAAAAGAATTAGAAACTTTTTTTTTTTGACAGGAAAGAATTTTTGTGTATGTTTTGTGTAATGTTCTTTTTTCGAGAAGAAAAAAAAAAAGGAAAAAGTTCCAATTATGATCTTTGGACTTTTAACTATCAGCACATTTATGGTTATGCGCTGGACATTCAAAATCAATGACATGCTACATCTTTCTACAAAAAAAAAAAAAAAAAAAAGTTTAATAAAGTCAGACTATCAGTAAATAAAATATACTGATTGGAAGATACTTTTTTCCCTTCGATATGCTATTGCTGTCCATAGAAAAAAAAATACCAGAGTAATTAACGGGAAAAACAATTAGACTTTTTATGACTGTATCATTAGAGAAATCATTCAAAAGTGTTTCATATTTGTCAGTTTTTTGAGCGTCATAAAACTTTATAGTTCTTATTTGTAATATCAGTTCAATATTCCGAAGACAGTCAAAATTAATTCTTAAAACTAGAGAGCTATAATAAAAACACGAAAAAAGTAAAGCACGGTATATTATTTATAAGACATTTTATTATAATAAAAAAGGAATGGGTAAATAAGGTTCTTTTGTCCGATATGCCAAATTTCTTTCTTCTTTTATAACACTTTCCAACCTAGTAGAAAAGTGTTTATGATTTCGGTTTGTCTGCCGTCTGTCCGTGCTCTAACTCCTGTAAATATGCTTCGATTGTCCTGAAATTTTTGTATGATATTTTCGTTTACTATAGCATGTTCCCTATTTCAACAGAAGAGTGTACCATTTATAGTTTTTTTTTACAGGAACATTAAAAATGATTCCGTAACATTACAGTCAATGGGAAATAATCATTTCAAGTGCATTTTGATAACGCTACGTCATTTAAAACATAATGAAATTGATATATAATTATTGTCTGAGTGCAACGAAGACTCATACACAGCGCAGTATTACTTTGCCCCATATATAGCTACGATGGATATTAAAACCTTTCGTCAAGCATAACTCAAAAAATATTTAACGGATTTCGTTCAAATTTTTACAGCAGGTACCTATAAAGGTGACAACGTCGTCTATTTATTACCAAGAATAAGTGTCAAACCGTTTAGAAGTTATATTAAAAAAAATAGATAAAAAAGCACAATTAAAGTACATACGTCACTAAATTTTGTGCGTACGTCATTTTCACCGGCGGGAGATTTTCGTAGACAATCGGAATTGAAAAGTTCATGGAATACATGGAGCAAAAAAATATGCAAGCACTAACATTCAGCACAATAAAATATATTTCAATTTAATAAAAATGGAAAGTTAATCTGGAATTTTTTTCTGTTTGAAAAGTATTAGAGATTAGCAAGAGTAGTATTAGTATTAGAGATTTGGCGTAAATCACACCATTAGCAGCTTTTTTATTTCGCGTGTGTATGTTAGGAACAATTCTTTGATGTTTAAATAAAAGGTTTCGATTTGTGGCATTATTTCTTATTTTCTTTTCCTTTTTAGTATTTTAAATGGAATTAGTGAAAGGCGTGTATTTTAAATTAAATGAGTGAAAGACGTGTATTTTTAATGTATGCATTTCAAATGAAACCAGTGAAAGATTTATATTTAAATGAAATGAATGCAATATGAAGATGTTATGAGAAAAATATTTGGCGATTTATCAACTTCGCCAAGTTAACATAAAAGTACCAATACATATGTGGGTACTTCTCTATTATCCCGTCGACCACTTTTCATAACAAAAAACTATCGCCAAATAAACGGGAGAACGTTGTCATTGAAATATCAAAATACATAAATAAATAAAATATAAGAATTTAAGGACACAATTGTTATCTTAATGAATGAAATAACTAATAAATCAGTAAAACATAATGAAAAATACACGCAAATGTCGCGTTAAAAACCACTTGATGACGTAACAAACACGTATAATGCTTCTGATATCAAGTAAATGGGACTGCATTTTTGGCGTTTAATCTAACAGTTTGGCGATAGTTTTTTGTTATGAAAAGTGGTCGACGGGATAATAGAGCAGTACCTCTATTTGAAATGAAACAAGGCACAGATGTCATATACGCACCACGTTGGCGCGATTTTTCCCTCCACCAGCTTGGGGAAAACTTTGTTTTTGAATATTAGTTACAAATAGTGTGACAAATAGTACACGTGATTTTTTATTTCAATATAAAAATAAAATAACGTAATAAATGAAACAGCTTCTAATATTTTAAAAAAGGAAATAAAAATAAATAAATAATAGTTTGATATAAATAAAGGCGCGGATGTCATATACTCACCACATTGGCGCGATTGCAACAAAATGGCAATTTTATGCCTCACATGGTAACCCGGTTATTTTGTTTCAATTGTTGTTTATTAACTTTTATTTTTTATTTTAATTCTATAAATTGTTTTTATTATATATATCAATATTTATTTATATCAAACTATCATTTATTTATTTTTATTTCCCATTTTTGAATAATAGGAGCTATTTCATTTATTACGTTATTTTATTTTTATATTGAAATAAAAAATTACATGCTATTATTGTATGGTATTTGTAACTAATATTCAAAAACAAAGTTTTCGCCAAATTGGCGGGGGAAAAATCGCGCCAATCTGGTGCGTATATGACATCTGTGCCTAAATTAATATTGATATACATATAAAAATAATCTATAGAATTAAAATAAAAAATAAAAGTAAACAAACACAACAAACAGTTTTCGCCAAAGGGGCGGGAGAAAAATCGCGCCAACGTGGTGAGTATATGGCATCTGTGCCGGGATTTTTACCCTTTTATCTGTGCTTTCGGAAATATAAAAATATTAAAAAATTCTTATATCAGGTGTATAATGTTTTGCATTTTTATACGGACCACTTCTCCATTTTAAGATTTTAAATGCTACTTATATCAGATATTTCTTTCTTGAGATTCCCACAAGTTTTTTCCGGTAATTTTTTTAGTTCGCTTATTAATTGTTTACAATTTGCTCCCCTGACAATAACAATTATTTATCACAAAAAATGGGTACTTCTCTATTATTCCGTCGACCACTTTTCATAACAGAAAACTATCGCCAAACTGTAACGCTAAATAAACGGGAGAACGTTGCCATTGAAATATCAAAATAAATAAAATATAAGAATTTAAGGACACAATTGTTACTTTAATGAATGAAATAACTAATAAATCAGTAAAACATAATGAAAAATACACGCAAATATCAAATTAAAAACCACTTGATGGCATAACAAATACGTATAATGCTTCTGGCATCAAGTAAATGGGACTGTATTTTTGGCGTTTAATCTTAGTTTGGCGATAGTTTTTTGTTATGAAAAGTGGTCGACGGGATAATAGAGAAGTACCCAAAAATGGCTTAGTTTTGTTAAATTTGTTTGTTATGTATTTTCATTTCTTATTAAAATATCGAAAATGGAAATAAAATTTTATTTTAGCACCGTACTTAATTTTTTAAAATGGCTCAAAAACATGGTTTAATAAACGTATATTTGTAAATATTTTAAAAAACATGTTTTCCGCTCTCTAGAAAAATTTGTAAGATTATACAACTGCCTTTGGCACCAACCAGTACATGATACGGAACTTTTCTCTATTCAGATACACAGAAGAGGTTGGTCACAAACAAGAGTAATGCTAGCAACAATATTGCTTTAACTCTATAAGAGTTAGAAACAATAATGATATTAAATTCCCCGATTAGCTTAGGGCCCGATTACGGAACTTTCTCCTAGAAAAAAAAAACTGTAGAAGTCTTTTACATTTGTTTCGAATGAAGCTCGATCAACAAAGTATTAATTGATAATACAAACAACACTAATATTAATATGGGGGCAAAAGTTTGAATTTAAGTGTATATATTTGGAATCCTCCCCCCCCCCCCCAACCACCCACCAAAAAAAGAAAAAGAAAGTTACAGAAATGAATTTAAAATGGCGTGAAGCCACCCTTTCTGACATAAGAAATTGGCTGCGAACCCGATTACGAAACTTTCACTTAACTTAATAACATGCATCTAATAGCCCTGAGGACAATTCCCCTTCCCAGTTATACGGACCTTGTGGCTTTTTTAAAAAGCTTGACGCAGTTCGGGTTGAAGAAGGTGAGATTTACTGTCAAATGACATAAACTACTATGAAAATAAAACTGGTGAATTATTATGCTGGTTTATGTATTTAAAAAAATTGCATCTGATTACACTCTTTAGATAAATTACTCCTGTTTGCATTTAATAACAGATAAACGGCTTCCGTTTACTAAATTGTTTAAATATTGGGAAGAGTTGGCGAGAGATAGATAGACGTGTAAACAAACGGGTAGACAGACGGGTAGAGAGACGGATAGCGACAGAGATAAGCTAACGGGTAGCGAAACGAATAGACAGACGGGTAGCGAGGCAGGTGCAAAAAAGGGTTGACAGAGGGGTAGTGAGATGGGTAGGGAGACGGTTAGCGTGGTGGATAGAGAGACGAGTACAGAGACGACTTGACAGACGGGTAGAGAGAGGGGTATATAGACAGACAGACGTGTTGATAGACGAGTAGTGTAACGGGAAGCGAGACAGGTAGAGACACGATTAAAGAGTCGGGTAGAAAGACAGACGGATACTGAGACGGGTATACAGAAGAGTAGAGAGACAGTAGACAGATGAGTTCGGAGAGAGACACAGCTAAGACATACGAGTAGTTAGACTGGTAGACACGTTTGTAGCAAAGCATGTTATCAATGTGGTTTGAAGTATACGAGTTTCTATAAATAGTTATACAAATAAACAAAGAAATTTTTTTTAATTCAAATATTAAATATTTGATTTAATATTTCAATATTTAATATTTTATTTTTTAATATTTTATTTAGATATTTGTCACAAAGAAAATGTTGCAAAAATTAAATTAAATTTGCGTTAAACTACGCTTGCTAAAATACGCTATTGGCTGCAAATCTGATTATGTGACTTTAAAAATATCGTTTTAAAAGATCCGGCGTTTTTTTTTTTTTAAGTTTTGAGCAATTCCCGCTTAAGAAAATGAGATTATTTGCCAAATGTTATAAAAAAAATGCATATGAAAACATAACAATATATGAATTTATATATGATATTTTGTAATTATATCATTTAATTTGCTATTTTTCATATGTTGTATCTTTATCTATCTCTTGTCTATCATATGCTGTATATTCACTTAGATTCTTGTTGATATCTTCTTTATATCGTAATTGTTAACTTTATGTTCTCAGCAATATCACTCAGACTAATCCCTATGAGGGAAGTCCTAGTTAAGCGCATTAAAGCATGCTTTTTGTAGAATATGGGTTGCAAAGCATTTATTATTCATTTACAGGGTCAAACAAAAGAATTCTGTTCCACATCTTTCTATGGGGAAAATCATTTGCAGTGTAATTTAGTGATATTTCCCTATTTGAAACACAATTAAAATTTTATGCATTACTGAGGTGCACTATAAATTGCTCTCTTGTGTGCATTTCGTTTATTTACAGGGACTATTGGTTACAGTACATGTGCGATATTTACAGTCTATATGTGATAAGTGTGTTTTCAACTTTGGTTTGCGTTTCTAAGTTTAACAATTTTTTTTTCATAGTACGTGGGTGTTTATAAATTCGATTGATCATATACAGGGCTACACAAGGGCATTCGTAAGTATTACAGACTGTGGGAGTGAATTGCTTAAGGGTAGTTTTTAATAGTGTTTACGCATTTTCCTGTTGAACTATATTTAGTAGACTAATAGAAGTTTGTGGAATATAAATAAATTCATGTACAGGGCTAATAAAAAAAAAGATACATTGTCGTTTACGGTTGGTAATTGCTGCGAGTAAGTTTTAAGTTCCCTTTTAGCTTAATATGTTGTGTGTACAAAAGCCTTCAGATAATAGGGCTGTACAAAAGATTTGAGTGCATTTCCATCGATCGGAAAAAATTGCTAAATGTGAATAACTATTCTAACTATTCTAACTGAACTAAATTTTATCATACTATATATCCACATCTATTGATCATATACAGGGCTGCATAAAATAATTCGACTATTTTTTTGACATTGGAAGGTAATTTCGAAAACTGTATTTTTCAATGTGTTATATGTTTTCTAAACTGTTTACTTAAATATCTTCTTTCACCTTATTTAACGGTGAAATTTCGCTACAGTTCTCTGGCTGTGTTGGAAAGTGTTTCATAATCTGTGCTTGCCGCATAATTTTTCGTTCTTGTTATATGATGTTAATGGGATATGAAAGAACTGTAATGGTACACTGCAAAAAAAGACAAATGTTTCTTACTGTATGAAAATATACTATAACTACGAACGAAAATATATAATATACCTCTTCCGAGTTACTCACGATTCCGAAAATCTTTCTTTAGAAATCCCAGAAATGAATATATTTTTCAGAAGTTAAAAAAAAAAATGCAATTTTACAAATTACAACAACCATTGAAAAAATTGGTGGAAAGTATTCACCACCTTTTTTTTGTGTTACACACTTAGAAATGTATATGTAAATATTGAGTGTTCTTCCTTTTTTTAAATTCTATAATTAGTACAAGTAAATATTTCTCCTTGCATTTATATATAATTATTTAGATATCAGAGCGGTACAATGGTTGGTATAAATTTAGCTAACAAAGTGACGGACATTTTTATGAGCGCTGTCTGACGAAAAAAAGTGCACTGGAACCAAGTTGTGAAGTTTTTATGACTGTAAATTTATGAGGGGTGTCAGTCACGCTTCGTGTGTGGTACCTTGAGTTCGAAGCTAGAAGACTCAGGGTAGACACATAGGTGCCTGGTTAATTTAAGGGGGCCAGATAGCTTGTGGTCATTGGCTGGATAGTTCTCCTATGAGCAGCGAAGGTAGGTGTGGTTATTGACACACTGGGCCATTTAGGCACAAGGTCGTAAAAAGTCAAGTAGAATGGGATGTGCCACCACCGACTGGTAAAAAGCCAGAACTTGGAGAAAAAGACAGTCGATAAAAAAATGTGAATGAGTGCAGTCGAAAAGAACCAGTAAAAGAGAATGTATAAGTGCTAGAGTTGGAAAATAATGTGAAAGTGTACTGCATATAATTCCTGTAAAAAATATGCTACCGGGCTTGTCGATGAGGGTATGCCCATAAGGAGTCACTTACACTAGTCTTCATCAGTGTCCGACCTGGAACCAGTGAATTCCCTAATAACTGGAGTTGAGTCTGTCTTTTAACGACTCAGGTATGATGTTTTCCTATATAATTACCAACCCAATTGTGTTTGTACCGCTCGAATTTAATTGTAATTTGTGTTCGGCAGGAGAACTTGATCATATAGTAATTAAGAATGTTTAATGTTTAAAGTAAATTGTAAAGAAAAAAAAGGATTGATTTATATATCCTTACTATGTTTTTTGATATGTCTATTTTTTTTAATGTAAATAATGTTTAATGTAAATTGTTTTTTAGTTTAAAAAAAATGTGGTCTTAATTTAGTGTTTGCATAATTAATTTTAAAAACCTAAATATTTCTCTAGAATTTTCTTAACTTTAATCTTAGAAAGTTTTTTTTACTTAAAATTATCTGTAAGGTTATTTTGGTAAGTGTCTTATGGAACTGTATACACTCCATTCCCAAAACCAAACTGCCATATATTAGATGCTCCACACACAACGCAACAATTAATTTTTCTTTAGATAAATAATTCTCTAGTATCTAATTAGGCAACGATCACGGAGTCTTCTGCAATTTGAAGCCCCTATCGATAATTAATGAGTTATGGTAAAGGTGCACCCCACACCTGATTTTCTTTATGTATGATGATAAACTTTTAATTGACAGGTGTAACCGGCCTTTAGTAGGATCTGTCGGTAAATCACCAGAATAGAGGGACCGTTAACTTAGTTGGCGCCAGACCATTTAACGTACGTGGGTTAATTTAATCTCATATAGGTTACATTTTGTGGTAATTTAATTGTATTAAAATGTGTTAAATTAAAACTATTTTTTTTATATATAGTTAAGTATTCTAAGTTAAAATTATTTAGGTTGTAATTATTATGCTAGTAATTTAAAAATAAATAATATATACATTTATTTTTCTTTGATTGAGGTAAGATTATTTGCAGCATATTTAAAAATAAACAATTTAAATGAAAATAATTTTTTTTATGACAATGTTCTCTTGCATTTTTAAGAAAAGATTAGCGCAATTTTCGCAGAATTCAGTCATGACTAATTTTTAGGGAAAATACTTTTTACTATATTCTGTGTCTACAAATTGTGTTGTTTTTTTAAATGATTTTATGTGTATTTACGTATTTTTTACAAACATGTTCAGTTACAAACAAGTAGAGAATAAAGAGATGAATTTTTACCACATCGTTTAATTCTGAAAAAAAAAATAATAATTAACTTTTTTACAAATTTTTGAGAGAAAAAAAAAGTAATTTAAAATATTTATAAAGATAAATAAGGATAAGTTTATGTTTGAAACTAAACAATTATTAAAGACATTTACAGCTATTAAAGATTAAATGTGCATTTGAAAAAAAATATATATTGAGTGTGAACTTTATTTTTTTTTCTTTTCCTTCTTTTATTTTTCTGTGATTATCATGTTCTTTACTTTTCTATATTTTGTATCATATGAGGTTTTGTGTACATAAATTGTGAATATTACATGAGGAATATTTCAGTAGGGGAAGTTTAGTATTTGATTTGTGTAGCATTATGTTAATGTATGGGAAATAGAGGTAGAAAGGCAAAGCGTAGTAGTAAGGAATTTGGAGAATTTATTGTTCGAACCCGGACGCAACTGCAGAAAAATTGTGAAAATCCGAACGAAAATACAACCAGCATTAAAATGGCTAATACGGATAATTTACTGAATGTAATCCCTGTTTATGATGGAAGAAGGGAAACGAACATCCAATATTTCATAGCAGAATTTGATCAGGCTGCTTCAAAAACGCAATTTACGAATGACGTAAAATTAATAATATTACGTTCTAAATTCGTGAGTGTCGCACGCGAAAGATTACAGGCAGATGTCGAATTAAACTCAGAAACCGACTGTACACTATTTAAGGATAAGGCAATAAAGGCATTCGGGGTAAAGAAAACTTTCAGCGAATCTCACAAGGAATTTTATAAAATAAAACAAAACCCGAATGAGAGCATCGCGGACTATATTGTGCGATTCAATCTTGCTGCGGCGAAATTTTTTGAAATGTCGGATCTCTCAGATAAAACCGACGCGAGAAAATTATTCGATCTAATGAAATTACATAGATTTTTAGAATCAATCAAATGTGATATCGCGTTAGAAATCAGAAAAAAAGGGGTTGAAAATTTTAAAGAGGCAATAGAAACTGCGGTTTTGATGGAAAACGCATTCTCTTCGGTTAAATACGAAGAAATTAACGCGATTAATGCAAGCGCGACTAACGAATTCTGCGAAGCATTGCTAAAAAAAATGAAATACAAGCGACCGAAATGATCCAATTGAGAAATGAGCTGGAAAAACTAAAATTAAAACAAAACGAGAAGGCACAAAATAATTTTAGTTACAACGAGAGATTTTGTGAGATTTGCAATTTAAAAAATCATGAAACTGCATTCTGCAGATATAATCCCAATAATAAAAGGAATTTTAAGTCCGATAATTATAAAAGGAATTTTCCTAGGTACAAGTATAATATGCAGGGAGGTAGTTATGCTAATAATGCACTTGCAGAACATCAAGGCTATGGGAATATGAGCAATAATGGCATGAATTATCAGAGTTATGGAAATTTAGGGGATGATACTCAGTATCTGCAGGGTTTTGGAGGTGTAAACAACTGGAATTCCCCCCTCCCACTCTTCCTGGACAGTTAATGGGACAGAATAAGGATTATAATTATATTTTTCCTGGTCAGAATTCAGGTTCTCATAATAATAGCTTAGCGAACTACTCTGCAAATTTCCAACTGGGGCAAAATTTTCAGCCGATTTAAGGGCAATTTTTCCAACAAGGGCAAAATTTTCCCCAGGGACAAAATTTTCAGCCGATTCAAGAGCAAAATGTACAACGAGGGCAGAATTTTCAACAAGGCCAAAATGCTCAGACAAATCATGGTCAAAATTTTCAGCCGAATGAAGGGCAAAATTTCCAGGGGCATACTTTCCAGTCAATTCAGAATTAAAACAATCCCCCGGAAGCTTTTACAAATCCGGAATATGTAAATAAGAGATATAATGCGCCAAATAATTCAAGGGGACGTAAGATAACAGGACATAAGAGAAATCAGGGAAATGGTTAGAGGGGTCTGTGGATAGTAGGGGAAAATCTAAAAATTCGCTCCACAGATCCCTTCAGACTAAAATTATTGCAAGCGTTAATAACAAACATTCCAATAATATGCCATTAATATAGTTTAAAATTAAAGGGGTACAAGTTACAGGACTTGCCGATTCCGGAGGAATGGTTTCTTTAATTTCAGCACAATTATTTGAGCAATTAAAGAAAATAATGTAAAAATTAAATATATTGGAAACAGCATTAAAATTCAATCGTTCAGCGGAACTGCGATTCCCTTCAAACATAGCATTAAATTGACTTTTAAATTAAACAATGCATTCACATCAGGAACTTTTTATGTAACAGATATTAATTTTAGTCACTCTTATAACATGCTTTTAGGCTACGATTTTTTGCAAGAGAATAAAATGATTTTGGATGTGAATGAAAAATTATTAAAATTTAAAAACGTAACTATCTCATTAGATCAATTGGAAAATAAACAGATGAAACAAGAGATTAATTATATAAAAAGTGAACAGGTCAAGAATAATAGCAAAAACAAAAAAATAAGAAAAAAGAGAGAAGTGTTTGTCAAATTGGCTAGGAAAATTTACATGGCACCAGGGAAGGAGAAGATTGTAGCTTTACTTTGCCCAGATTTTTGGAGGAAAATTCTACGGTACTTTTTGAGCCGGAAATGGGTCAGGAAGGAATTGAATGTTTTCATTCAATACATGAAATATCAAAAAGTAGAATTATTAATGTCATAATGAAAAATTTAACCGAAAAGAAAATTATTTTGCCGAAGGGAATTAAGGTAGGAAATTTAATAATAGACTTTGATTTTGACACTAAAGATATGCCTGACAACATTAGTGATGGGAGTGTGCATAAAATTAATGCGCTAACTATTGAGGAACTACGTCAACTTAGAGAGGCAGAACTGTCAAAAGAGGATTTTGATTTGAAACATTTTCCTCCAGACCTACAGGAAAAGTTAGAGAATGTTTTACTTCAACCTGCACATGCTTTTTCGAAGTCATACAATACAATTCGTGAATCCTCGGTGGTGCGCCCACAAATTAAGCTTGCACACAATTTTGCGATTCAATCGAAACCATATAAAACTCCTTATACAGTGACAGAGTACGCACAAGCGGAAATTAGAAAATTATTAGAAGCTAACATTATTGAAAAGAGTACTTCTTCTTACTCTTTTCCAGTGTTGTTCGTGAAAAAAAAGACTGCAGATCCGCAAAAACCCAAATTTAGAATGGCAGTCGATTATCGCTTATTAAATGCAATTTTGGAAGGTTACTCTTATCTGATTCCGGATATTCGCGAAATATTACAACGAATTAGCGGTAAAAAGTATTATACAGTATTGGATTTACATAGTGCATTTTTACAGATTAATTTACAACCTCAAGACAGAGAGAAATTGGCATTTATTACTGAATTTGGGAAATATCAGCCAATTCGAATGAATTTCGGATTAAAAATCAGTCCGACTATATTCGCTGAAATGATAGATACAGTGTTGGGAGATCTTAATAAGGAGGAAGTCAGTTATTATATAGATGATGTTCTAATAGCCTCAAATTCTATTGAAAGGATGTTAGCACTACTCACAGAAGTCTTGCAAAGACTAATTGATTATAACTTAACAGTGGAACCAAGCAAGATGCAAGTGTGTAAACAAGAAATAGATTTTTTGGGATTTAAAGTACATCAAAATGGGTATTCCCCCTCAAACAAAAACATTGAGAAAATTCAAAAATTGGTCAGACCTAAAACCAAAAAAGGGGTGAAATCACTGTTGGGGTTAGCCAATTATTTTAGAAATTTGGTGCATAAATATGCCGAAATTGTTAATCCTCTGGTCGAATTAACGAAAGAAAAGGTAAAATTTCAGTGGACCGATGAAACGGAAAAAGCGTTTGTGGCTATTCAAACAGCTATTTTAGATAGCCCAACACTAAAACCTCCGCAGTTAGATAAAGAATTTTTTTTAATAACGGATGGTTCTAAAATTGCATTGTCGGCTATTTTAACACAGAAACACGGCGAAGAGTATGTACCTATTGAATTTTACGGTAGAAAACTGAGAGAGGCGGAGAAAAATTATCCCAGTCTTAAGTATGAATTGTTAGCTGCACACGATGCGTGCATTTATTTTGAAAGATTTTTGTTAGGGAGAAGTTTATAATATTGACGGATTCAAAGGCGTTGACAGAACATATAAATTTAGAAAAACAAGGAGATATAGTAGCACGATGGATGTTGCGATTAAGTAATTTTGATTATCAATTTAAACATATTGCGGGAGAACAAAATCCGGCGGATTACGTATCTCGTAATATTAATAATATTTTAACTCAAAATGAAATACAAAATGAACAGTTTAAATTAAATGTTAATCTTGCAGAAGAGAAGATTAGGGAAGCACAAACACAAGATTCCAAACTTAAAATAATAATTGATAAAATTGAAGTAAAAAAAGAAAATAGAAATACTAGAAAATATAATTTGAATGAAAATAAGGTACTAATTTTAAAAGAGAAATATAAAGATAAGCAATTAATGATTGCTCCGAACAAATTGATTTTTGAAATAATTCAAGAGGCACATAAAGCTCACTTTGGTTTCCCAAAAACGTATGAATTAGTGAAATCGCGTTTCTTTTGGTTCGGTATGCATAGAGATATAAAGAATTACTGTGCAAGTTGTATAGCTTGCAACAAAAATAAACAACATAAGACTATCAAAGTACCTTTGGAGAAAGTGTCTAAAGATCACCCTGTGGGGGCAGCTATTCATATCGATATCGTCGGAAAACTACCGTTAACCCTGAAAAAACACGCTTTTATTTTAACTATAGTAGATGTCGCTTCGAGGTTTTTACAAGCAGTACCATTAAGAAATGTGGAGTCGCAGACTATTATAAATGCACTCACTAATTATTTTAGTTTGTTCGGATACTGTAAACAAGTAACTTTAGACAACGGGCCCTATTTTAGAGGGGAACTTTTCCGGGAATTTCTGAAAGCAGTGGAAGTGAACCCCCATTTTGCATCTACGTACAAAGCGTCTTCGAACGGTCTTTTGGAAGTCACACACAAACAACTAAAGTCTTCTATCCAGGCTATGTCTAATAAAACAACCGAATGGGATATCCGTCTACCATTTTTTATCTTATCTTATAATACTTCAATTCATAGAGCTACGGGGTTTCGTCCAGATAAATTATTTTTCGCTAGAGAAACGGCTAACCATTTTACAGCTCTAAATGAACCACATGTTCAATATACTAAGCAGTTTGTGAAAAAACGTATTGAACTTAAGAAGGAAGTATGGAAAACAGCTTTAGCCAATCAAGAAAAAATAGAAACGGAATACGTTGGCAAAGATTTTGAAAAAGTAAAAACTCTTGAAATAGGGGATCAAGTGTATATAAAGGTAATCGGAAAGCCTTTGGTATTACACCCAAAATATGATGGACCTTTCGAAGTCATTAGAGCTTTTCGGCACAATAATTACCTTCTAAAACACTTATTGGAACAATCCAGAAGCACCATAAAAAGAAACATTAGTCATATGTGGCAACCATCGGCAAAAATTGTGTTGGGGGATGACTCGAATTCAAATAATGAAGAATTATTAGAAGAGAGTTAAGTGGTGGAAACCTCAGTACACCCCTACTAGCGTGTATATGGAAATTTTTGCGTGTATTATAATTGTAAATAGTAAAAGGGAAAATATTTAAGTATATTTTATTAACGGCGAGCACTGATATAGGTATATTCTAAGGTGTACCTACACCCTCGTTTCACCTCTACCAAAGTTTAGGTATTTTGATTATTATAATCTGTATAGGGTATGAAGATGTAAATATTTTCGGGATATTTCTTTGGGGTTGATGTTTTTCTCGAAATTACGGTTCGGAACTTACTCAAATTTTATAAATAATATTTGAAAAAAAAATATTGGTACAGAATTTGGAGTCTAGTTAGCTCTCAAATTGTTTAACTAGGCTGAGATTGTAAACCAACAGATTCAGAGCGAATTAGAAAACTAAATTGAATAATTTTGAAAAAAAACATTTTTTTAAAATAAAATTCTAATTAGATAAGCAAGTTTTGAAAATCAAATATTGAGTAACGAAAGGAAAACAATAATTTTTTGATCGAAACTTAATACGCGAGTAACGAAAATAATAATAATAATAATTATAAATAAATAAATAGAAATAAAATAAAAGTACTATATTTTTTTCGAGGACTAGTAGTGAATAAATTGCAAAAAAAAAAAAAAATTACACAAATAAGTAAGGGAATAAATTGTGAAATTTCAATGAATACAGAAGTTTGGTAAATAGCTCAATACAAGAGTTAAAATATTTAGAAATTGAGTGTAACACACAAAACAAAACAAAAGAAAATCAGATATAATAACGAAACAGGATACAGTGATACAGTGATTTTTTTTCTTAATGCATAGAATTCAAATCAAATATCATTTTACAATAAATGAATCTGTGACGAATAAATGATGTAAATAATATGGAGGAGGTGAGAATTTTTTTTTCTCTCCTCCTCTCACTCCATGCTTTTTCCCGGAATAACTATTAAGAGTACAATTGTAGTTTAAGGAAGGAGGCTCACATCCTCTCTTTAAAAAGGGGAGCTATTGTGCGCGTCATTACTGCAAGTGAGGGGAAAATGCTATCTATTGGTATATCTCAAAAACCAAGGTTGCGATAATGATATGCCAGCATAAATTTACGTAATATAGAGTTATTTTTTTCACTTTTCTTTTAAACAAAGCGGTAGGAAACGGTGTAAAGGAAAATTTATGGAAAATTATTTACAGTATATTTCTTTTAGAGAAAAAAAAATATAATACTAACAATACAGATAAGTAAATAGATAAAGTTTAGATATCGGATTTTAGAATCAATTATAAATAAATAAAGAAATAATTGAAACTGCTTTGAGTACGAATCAGGATTTAATATTTAATATTTGAGAAATAATAATAATAATAATAATAATAATTAATAATAAGAATATTAATAAGATTGTAAAATTTAGCCTGATAGAAAAAAAAAGAAAAAAAAATGTATAAAATATTTAGATTTTATATAGCAAGACAATTCTCATAGTTAGAAAAAAAAAATTCAAATGCTATGCATATAAAGAAAAAAATATATATATAAATATTATAATATAAATGAGAATACAATGTGTCTGTAAACATTATAAATGTGTAATGGTGTGAAAAAGAGTGACATTCATCTATTTCTCTGTCCTAGGGAATAATATGTTAGTAACAAATACAAATAGTCATAAAATAAATGTATAAGGAAGTTAGACGTATAAAATTAGGCGTTTTGTCAAGGTAACAATTTAAATATAGGTAAATGTTTAAATATATTCGCATGCATATGCTTACCGATGGGTTAATAACAGAAAAAAAAGAAAGAAACAAGCATTTATTATAGAGTTATAAAATATGGTTGGTCTAAAATGGTTTTCTCATATGATATTTATTTTAATTAAAAAAAAAGTAATTTTAAAACAAATGAATAAATATATAAATTCAGCAAAATGTAATACGTAATAAGGTATAGGACGGTTTTGGTATTCTATAGTGTAAAAGGGATATTGCAAAACGCGTATGAAAAAAAAAACAAGAGAGAGAGAAAATTTATATATATAATGTAAACAAACGAATATTTTGGGAAATATTTTAGTTATGTGAAAATCAAAAAGCATATTAATGTCTGCCTTATTATTATAAACTTTTAGATATAATTTAAAGGCGTGTAGTATAATTGAGGGCGAGGAAATATTAGGTATTTCCGAAACGACGGATTTTAGCGGAAACTTAAGGAAGACAGATTTGTTGACAATTATAACAAGTTACGCCATCTACTGGACAGGCATGCAACTACCAATTGACATCCAAGGCGGGGTCAAGTAGAAGATGAAATGATTAAATAATACTTACCACCCTTGCGAAGAGAGCTTCAGCGACACAGAAAGAGAGAGGGGTCGTCGGCTAATTCGGGGAAATAATGGACAGACGTCTATATTCTTCACATCGTGACACCGCTGAAATAACCCGAATATAGTTCATTATTGTGTACAATTATTACATGATATATACAATTTTGTCAATATTTACGAGTTAAAAATTGTGTAATAGAGTTTTTAGATAAGGTACTGTGATAATTAATTGAAATTTGGGTAGGAATAGTAGCGATTAAAAAGTTGTCAAGAATGTTTAAAGGATTATATTGGGAAATATTTCCCCCCCATATTAGTATAACGGTCCTAGGTTTAGATTTGTTTAAAATACAAAATTGTGGGGTCTAGGCAGGCTGCTGAATTTTTTTTGGAGAGAGGATTTTTTTTTTTGCATTATATCGCGACAATTTTCTTGAGAAAAAAAAAAAGTTAACAGCAGTACTGTGGCATGATTTAAAAAATATATATAAATTGAAGAGAAATTACTTCAATTCGGGGTTAGCGGGGCATTGATGAGAACCCCCCCCCTATCCTCCAAAATTGGTTGGGTGAATTATTGTGATTTCACAAATATACTAAATGGGTATAAATAATTTTCCTTTGTTGTCATATCTTTTTACAAGTTATTGGGACGGAGAAGGCTTCATTAAGTATCACAGACTAAGTATTAGGACATCTAAGGTTTTTTTTAACAAATAAATAATAATGCAAATAAAAAATTTAAAAATTTTTAAAATTCCTTAATTTCAAGTTTTAAAATAAATAAATCTTTCAATAAAAATAATAATACATCGGACAGGCTTTTACCAGAGCTCCAGTTTTTTTTCGAAGATGCTGTTATTGAATAAAAAAAAAGAAAGAAATAATAATAATAATAAAGAAACAAAAATAAGTAATTAAAAAATACAATGGACACGTAATTTTCGGGAATTCACAAAATTTAATTTTAATATTATTTAATAAAATATACATTAATATGATTAGTACTTACTTGTGGTGTGGATTATAGATGGTTCCGCGTTTCTAGCGAGGGGTGTTTGCAGGCAAACATTCATCTCATCCTGGCCAGGGCTCGATGCTCGGACTCTCATCATTTTTACACCTACAATGGAAGATGCGAAATTGTGTTAATATAAGGAATTGATTTACAATGATTTTTTATATACATTCATAAACAATAGAAGGTTTGAGTGTACACTACAGCAGTATTTATTTTAATACGGGTTTGAGGAATAAAAGTGACATTACTTATGTATTATGAAAATGGTAATTTATTAAAGGAATGTTTATCTACATATAAACTAAAATAATGTTTAATTATAAATTTCTGTTAATGTTGGGTCAGTAACGTTAAAGTTAAAAAATATTTGCAGATTTTTTTTGGTAAAAGTTAGTAATTTATCTATTATTTGTATTTTATATCGGTGAGAATGGTTACACAATTTGAGGTCGTAAGTTATGGGGGCATCGTCTAGGGCTTTCGGTTATTGGGAGGCATATCTCTGTGCATGGACACTTTAACGGTCGTATAGAACCGTTAGCTTCCACGTGTTTGGATTGTTTCTTTCGCGTAATTACACTTTTATTGTACAGAATTTTCTTTAATTTTTACGTGTATGGATTGCACTTTGCATTCTGGGTTCATTATGATAAAAGTTATAGCATGTAAATATCAGTATATTATATGAGAATGAGGAAAAAGAATGTGCTTACCTCGCTTTATGGATTTTAGCAACCGTTCAGGCGACGCTTATCTGCGATAGAAAGCTGGGGATTTCCTATTCCTTCCGTCCCCCGTAATGGGAATCGTTTAAAATCCGATTAGTGGGGGTGAATTGCAGTAATTCAACGTGCTAACTGGTTTCTGAGGCAGTGAACGTGACACTTTTTTTTCTTTTTCTCTTCTACTTATTGCTTCGTCCCGAGCATCTCCCGGGAGGAGAAATCTTAATCTTATGTTTATACAATGTAATGCAGATAGAAACGAAATTAGTAAATAGAGAAAATTACATGAGTAAAATGTAGTTCACACTGAAGATTTTACTTTATAAAATTTCTTCTTTTTGCTACCTAAGATTGCTTTTTCCTTGCAATATTGAATTTTTTTTTTAACTTTCTTATCTGACACAAGATGAAGACGGGGTCTTGGTTTATATATATTTATTTTTCTTGTTAGTTTGAGGTCATGTACATCTTATTAATTAATATGTATATATATAAGCAAAGTAAATAATAAGAATAATAATTAAAAAGAAAATAAATTTGTTTTTTTTTAATCCAATGTCCAGTTTGGAGGGAAACAGTTTGCTATTTAAATAGATATGTTCTTTGTGCAAAATATGGCTGTTTGTTCCATTAGTACTTGCTTGAAGATTGAAATGTATAAATAATTCATGAAAATTATTAAAGGAAGAGAAGTAAATCTCTTCTGATATTTGTCAAGGGGGATACATTGTATTGTAACTGTAATAATTCATAGAGTCGTGCTGAATATGACCACATCAGTTTTGTGTACTATACTGTGGATTTTAAGGGATGTTAAATAGTATGTAAATTTAGTGTATATTTTTCGTACTTTTTGTATCCAGAGTAAATATTTTGTAAGTCATGACTGAACTCTTGTTGTGTGTAAGAAAAAAATGTATTAATCTTTGCTGTTAGGGTAGGTGTTTTTTTGTTTTTTTGTTTTTTGTTTTTTCTTTTTGGAATTAAAGAATTTAGTTCTATAATTATAGAACATTTTTTTGAAAAAAAAAATTCTAAAAAATATTAACTATTGGTACAATACATAAAGGTTGGTAATCAAATGACAAGGAGCTGGAATCCACCATGGAGATCCAGAGGACTCAATGGAAGTGTCGAGTTATCTGACATTTTTGCAGTCAAACTAGATCAAGGCAACACCCTTGAATTATGGACTGGCATCAAAGTATATCATTATACTACGACAAAATTTTTTTGCTGTGTACAGTTCCTGATCTCTGAACATTCTGCTACAAAATACTAAGAGTATGTATTTACCTCTGGACATTCTCAGCGAAAGGAAAATAAACTTTTCTTCAAGATAACGAACCCTTTTATATCTCTAGAACAGTATCCAGCCGAGTAAAGTACTACTCGCTGTGAGTGGTGCTACTAAGTGGACTTTCGAAAGGGGGGTTCTACAGTTGAAATTTTAAACGTTTTACGAGGACTTTCAACTGATTTGCATTCGGGAGAAGAAGATGGTGGAAAGTATTCACCACCTTTTTTTTGTGTTACACACTTAGAAATATATATGTAAATATTGAGTGTTCTTCCTTTTTTTAAATTCTATAATTAGTACAAGTAAATATTTCTCCTTGCATTTATATATAATTATTTAGACATCAGAGCGGTACAATGGTTGGTATAAATTTAGCTAACAAAATGACGGACATTTTTATGAGCGCCGTCTGACGAAAAAAAGTGCACTGGCACCATGTTGTGAAGTTTTTATGACTCTAAATTTATGAGGGGTGTCAGTCACGCTTCGTGTGTGGTACCTTGAGTTCGAAGCTATAGGACTCAGGGTAGACACATAGGTGCCTGGTTAATTTAAGGGGGCCAGATAGCTTGTGGTCATTGGCTGGATAGTTCTCCTATGAGCAGCGAAGGTAGGTGTGGTTATTGACACACTGGGCCATTTAGGCACAAGGTCGTAAAAAAGTCAAGTAGAGGGGAGGTGCCACCACCGACTGGTAAAAAGCCAGAACTTGGAGAAAAAGACAGTCGATAAAAAAATGTGAATGAGTGCAGTCGAAAAGAATCAGTAAAAGAGAGTGTATAAGTGCTAGAGTTGGAAAATAATGTGAAAGTGTACTGCATATAATTCCTGTAAAAAATATGCTACCGGGCTTGTCGATGAAGGTATGCCCATAAGGAGTCACTTACACTAGTCTTCATCAGTGTCCGACCTGGAACCTGTGAATCCCCTAATAACTGGAGTTGAGTCTGTCTTTTAACGACTCAGGTATGATGTTTTCCTATATAATTACCAACCCAATTGTGTTTGTACCGCTCGAATTTAATTGTAATTTGTGTTCGGCAGGAGAACTTGATCATATAGTAATTAAGAATGTTTAATGTTTAAAGTAAATTGTAAAGAAAAAAAAAGGATTGATTTATATATCCTTACTATGTTTTTTGATATGTCTATTTTTTTAATGTAAATAAAGTAATTGTTTTTTTAGTTTGAAAAAAATGTGGTCTTAATTTAGTGTCTGCATATTTAATTTTAAAAACCTAAATATTTCTCTAGAATTTTCTTAACTTTAATCTTAGAAAGTTTTTATTACTTAAAATTATCTGTAGGGTTATTTTGGTAAGTGTCTTATGGAACTCTATACACTCCATTCCCAAAACCAAACTGCCATATATTAGATACTCTACACACAACGCAACAATTAATTTTTCTTTAGATAAATAATTCTCTAGTATATAATTAGGAAACGATCACGGAGTCTTCTGCAATGTGAAGCCCCTATAGATAATTAATGAGTGATGGTAAAGGTGCACTCCACACCTGATTTTCTTTATGTATGATGATAAACTTTTAATTGACAGGTGTAACCGGCCTTTAGTAAGATCTGTCGGTAAATCACCAGCAAAAATGTTCCAAAAGCTTTTTTAAAAATAATAATTAAAAATATTAATTATTCAAAAATATTCATCGGAACCATCTACAAATAAACGCATTTTCCATTACTACAGTCGAAGAGATTCTGGCATTCTCTGTCCTCGCAAAAATATTCGTTTGATCCATCGCCGCAGTTATGGAAACGCATTTTCCATTACTATATATACTTTAATATTTTGTCGGGTCCTTCCTACAATAACTTTAACTCTTGTTTAGATTGATGTCTGAGCTAAAGGTATTTTGAGGAAATTAAAGTTGAAGATCACGTTTTTTGCTTTATAAGACGATTTCTCATCCAACGTCAATTTTTGAATTCGGCTTTTTTTCATATCTGATAGTTTGCATCTATCATTTTTGTAACTTTAACATTTTTGTAACGATTTTATGAATTTCTATTGCCTATTCAAAGAAAAATTCTTCTAAAGTTACAGAATTTCGTTAGAAACGCTTAAAATTTTTTTTTCTAAAGTTACAGAATTTCGTTAAAAACGCTTACAAAAAATTCTGCTAAAGTTACAGAAGTTCGTTAAAAACGCTTACAATTTTTTTTCTAAAGTTATAGAATTTCGTTAAAAAAGCTTTAAAAAATAAAGTGACGACGCCAAGAGGTCCATTCTTGACCGAAAACAACAACCATTTTCCCAATGGTTAAAAATAGTCTCTTGCTGCCACAATTTTCGGAAACGTTTCCGAGTAGATTTTATAGTATATAAATCAATTTTCTCAAACCGGAATATAGGTTTTTCGAATGCTATTAGTTTTTCAAGTAAACATTTTTTTGTTCAACAAATATGTTCTATAGACAAACAGGATAAATTAACAGCATTAACATTAACATTAAAATAAATATTATTTTGTTACTCTTGCATGTATAAAATCAATTACGCAGCTGAATGCGTTTAACTAAGAATTGATAACATGCTACAAAACAGTATTTCGGTTATAGAAAACTACTCGGGAACGTTTACGAAAATCAGTGGCAGCAAAATAAACTTTGTTTTTATAAATGCGTCATTAAATCTCGCAAATGTATTAATTTCTGAGGTTTCTAAAGATAAAGTACGATTTTCGGAATCATGGGTATTTCAGAAGAGGTTATTGTACATTTACGTTTGTGGTTATATTATACAGGGTATATCAAAAAACCTTGACACATTTTAAAATTTTACAAAACAAAATATATACAATATAGAAACTAGAAATTTACGTATGAGTTACTTGAGATATTAGAGTTTTTTTTTAACACAGTCAATGAATTTCAATGTGTGCACCTTTCGTGGCACAGAGAACGTCTAGTCGATAATCTATCTCGGCCCATGTGCGTTCCGAAAACGATTGCGTGACACAGATCCCCAAATTCCGATGTTGTGGCGGTTTACTATGTTTCTGTCCAAGTAAACCGCCACATCAGAATTTGGGGATCTGTGTCCCGCAGTCGATGTTGGAACGCATATGGGCCGAGATAGATTATCGACTAGATGTTCTCCGTGCCACGAAAGTTGCACATATTCAAATTTATTGAATATATAAAAAAAACCTCTTATATTTCAGGTAACACATCAGATAACACGGGGATTTCTAGTTTCTATCTTGTATATATTTTGTTTTATAAATTTTAAGAATGTGTCAAGGTTTTTTGATACACCCTGTATTTTTATAGATTTTAAAATATTTGTCATTTTTTACAGCGTATTATAAGCGCTGCTAATCTAAAAATATCAAATTGTTTTGAGAAATTGCCAAAATACATTAAAATTTGCAATATATATATATATATATATATATATATATATATACAGGTTGTCCCAAAAGACCTTGACACATTTTAAAATTCAATAAAAGATCAAGCAATGGACGTACGAGAGTGCGGTTTGGGCGAAAATGGTTCTTATGATCCGAATTCTTTTTTAGCAAATAAAAAAATTGTTCCAAAAATTTCTCATAGATGGCGCTGCTTCTGGAAAGTTATCGAATAGGTAGAATGCCTTTATACATGAAAATAGAGAAGACACACAATACGTATGCACAGTTTTTGTCCAAACTATGGCAACCCACATTTCAGAAGTTAACAATACTCGTCTATCCATCCTCACTGGTCTAATCGCACTCAGGAGGGCGAGTATTGTTAAGTTCCGGAATGTGGGTTGTCATAGTTTGGACAAAAACTGTATATACGCATTGTGCATCCTTCACCATTGTTATATATAAAGGTAGTCTGCCTATTCAATAACTTTTCAGAAGCAGCGCCATCTATGAGAAATTTTTTAAACTAATGTTTTTATTTGCTTAAACAAAATTTCACATCACAAGAACCATTTTTGCCCAAACCGCACTCTCGACGCCAATTGCTTGATCTTTTATTGATTTTAAAATGTGTCAAGAACTTTTGGGACACCCTGTATATATGTTTCAGATCCTGTATAACATATTTAATGAATCTTCAGACAAAAAGTAAAGATAGAACCACTAAATACAGGTTCTAAATTTTAACAAAGCAATCAAAATGTTTTAGAAAAAAAAAAAGAAAAAAGATCATTCTGGGTCCAAAAATTATTGGTTTATCAATTGATCTCCTTCATAGTAGCATTTGTAGTGAGTTGAAATAAAAAAAAATATGCTGCTGATATTTTAAACAAATTTCATTTAAAATAAGAAACAAAAAGAAAAATCTTCCAAAAATTGGGAATCTATTGCTAAATGTTTCCGATTCAGTTGCATACGAAATAACATTAGATGAATAAGTAAGAAATTATATGTGTAAAAATTAAAAATTTAAAAACAAAAAGGCAGAGGCATCTTGAAAATTTTAAAAGCATTCAAATGATTTGTTTACTCAGATTTTACGGCTTGTAAAAATATGATTTTTTAATACTTATTCATGCTCTGAGAATCAGCCCATTCTAAATTTTCAACTCTCAGAAAACAATAATATGGAACTCTTGAAGCGTAAAATGTGTTCTAAATTTAGAAATGTACTAAAAACAAAGCTTGACAGGGATAGCTGGGGGAAAACAGGGTGTTTTATCCCCCACTATCGGAGCATATGCAAACATGAACAATAAATAATTTTCTAATTTTATCTAGTTTTTTTCATGCAAGCCAGAATTTGCATGTTTTATTTGTTTATTTTTTATGCTCGCTTCTCATTTTTTTTACATGAGATTTTGTTTGTGTTTAGCTGCTAACTTCTGCTTTTTTTTTCAACACGAAAAAATGAAAAAAGAGACTTTCACTTATGATCCTTGGACACTAATAAACCCCTTTCTTGTACTGATTTGGACATTAAGGGTTTATAGATCTATGTTTCTTATAAAAAGTGTGTTTAAGAAAGTCAGAATATTTGCAAATAAAATATACCGATTGGATGAGATTTTTGTCCTTAAATATTGCTATTGCTTTCTGTTGGAAAAACCTTACCAGAATAATTACAGAAAAAAAATGCTGAGGTACTTAATGACTGTATCATCAGTGATATCTTTCAAAAATATTTCATATATGTTAAACTATTACAAAAATTAATATTTGTAATTTAAGTTCTAGATTAGGAAAATGATCTAATTAATAAAGCTATACAGCTATAATCTATAATTATAAAGATAGATATTTGTTTATCTCTCTCCCTGTGTGTGTGTGTGTGCTTTTTCTGAAGAGACTGTTGCGAGCAAAGCTACAAGATTTGGCAGGAAGGTACCTGTATGTATGAAGCTATGTAAGTCAAAGCCAGGTTTTAAATTAATTTTTTTCTATGCGATTTTTGCGTTTTTTTTTTCGATTCGCAGCGATTTTTTCACATTAGTCAAAGGAATCCACCAACCCTAGGTTTGTTGAGTTCGAACTTCGTTTGTCAAGAACCGACCAGCAAAGCAAACGAAGCTCCGCTGATGTAAAGAGAAGAAATAATCCCACCGCTTCTTAGTTACGAAATTTTTTACTATGACAAAAAATTTAAACTAAAAATAAATTTCCAGTTTCAATTTTACTTAATATGTGTAAAAGTTTTGTGAAAAAGTAAGAAGTATCCTTCAATTTTTACCCATTTGTTATATTTCTCTGCTTCACTTTTATAGGAGACAAAATTAATTAAGTAAGATATATTATATGTAAAAGTTAAAACTTTAAAAAGAAGTAGAAATATTTTGAAAATTTCAAAAACATTAGAAATAATTTATTTACTCAAATTTCCCTTCTTGAAAGATGACAGATTGTTCATTACTTCTTTGGGCTAAAATCTCATATGTGATTTCTCAGTCCCCAGTGTGTACTCTCGGCATTTCTTTGCAATATAAATTATCATTTAATGTTAAAATGTTTCTTTGTATTTGTTCTACAATAGAAAATCTGTTTCTTTAATTTTTAAAATGGAATTTAACCCATAACTTGATCATTAAAACCACCAATAAACAATAATTATTAAAAAAATTGAAAAACAATGCATTTATTATAAATACAGGGTATTTCACAAAGGACCCCTAACTTTAAAAATCAATAACCCAGAAACGGTGATAGATAGAAACATGAAACCAGTGGTACGTTTATTAAAAAAATCGTAAGAATCTTATACATAAATCTCAAAATTTAGTTAAAAATAGCGCCGATAGATGGCGCTGAGAGCGTTAAGAATCCTCCTAAAGCGAGTTCAGAAGCAGAGAAAAAGTAGTCATTCCAAGATTTCGCCATTGAAATCTGATCGGTGAGCTCGAAGAGGCTATTTGTCAAGCTTGTGTGTCGATTTCCGGTGAGAGTCACTGACAATTTCATTCTGCGTTTGCGACAGGTCTGTTGTGTAAAAGGTGCACATATTGAATCACTTTTTATGTGATGCGCCTATTTATCGCAGCGCCATCTATCGGCGCTATTTTTATCTAAATTTTGAGATTTATGTATAAGATTCTTACGATTTTTTTAATAAATATACCACTGGTTTCATGTTTCTATCCATCACCGTTTCCGGGTTTTTGATTTTTAAAGTTATGGGTCCTTTGTGAAACACCCTGTATTAATATCATGGAGACTAATAATATAATTTTTATATGAGTGAAATGTGTAATATATATTTTTGTTGGGTTTAAATTTGGGTTCCTCACTTTTCGGTCACTACTGTCCGCGTGTATGGATTTCCTTATATTTCCACCAGATGGCAATATGCAGTCATTTTCAGTATTGTTTCCAGTAGCGGAGCACATGATGTTCTTAAAAAGTGGTCATTGCTTGCTGTTTGTTCATGAAGATTATTTTCTGGATTGAAAAGGTAAGCGTGCCTTTATTAACCGTCACTACTGTCCCCATTGTTAATTTAAATATTGATATTTATAGATAAACCAATATCTAGCCATTTGATCGAGGTTTGACATGTCTTTGAAAATAGTGCATACAATATTCCAAAAAGCTCTTTTTTAATTAAAGTGACAAAATTTAAAAAAAAATGTCAGTACTGTCCTTCTGTCTGATAAAAACTGCCACATTATATTTATTTTGAAATTATTTTTTATTAATAAAATTTGTGTCCATCTACTAATTATTACAGTGCAACACATCAGTGGTAAATAAAAATTCAAAGTGAGCATAATATTTGACTTTTAAAAATAAGATACCAGCAGAAAATCAGCAGTCAAAAATCACACTTATGAGATTTTGACCCATTTGTCTTTCGATGTAATCAAAGCCCATTCTAATTTATTAACTTTTGAAAAACAATGACATGGAATACTTGAATCGTAAAACGTGTTCTAAATTTAGAAATCTGCTAAAATCAAAGCTTTACAGTGAAAACGGGTAATAATTCCACTGTGAAAACAAACAATAGTGAGAATTTAAAAGTTTCTGAGAATAACCGAATAATAAATTACTTTCTAGTACATACGTCTCTGCTCAGAGCAGGGAAAAAAAATACAAAACTGCATCTCTCATTGTTGGGACTTATGCAAATATACACAATAAGTGTGATTTTTAATTTCATTTAGATTTTCATTCAAGCTTGTATTTGTGTGTTTTTGCTGATGGTTATTTACTCTGTATGATTTTTTTTTTATGTTTGGTATCTTTTTCTGTTCCTTTTTTCCAGAATGAAAATAAAAGAAGAAAAGTTTCACTTATGATGTTTTGACTTTTTTTTTTTTTTTTTTCAAATAAAATATTTTATAGTTGTGATTTGACCATACAAAATCAAGCATGCTTCTCATAAAAAAGTTTTTAATAAATTCTGAATCTCTGCAAATAAGATATACTGATTGAAGAGGAATTTTGTTTTCTTTCAGTATGCTATTGCGTTCAGAAAAAAATACAAATCCAGAGTAATTAAAAAAAATTGTTGAAGTACTTATAATGATTGTATCATTAGTGAAATCTTTCAAAGATACTTCATACATGTAATTTTTTGGAAGTCATATAACTGAATTGTTCTAATTTTTAATTTCAGTTCAAGATTTCGAAGATGATGCAAATTATTCCCATTTTCTTAAGATTGTAAAATGTAATGTAATATGAAGGAATGTTACTTACAATATATTAATTACGTAACATTTATTTTGTTACAACTTTTTACAATAATAATAATTAAAATACTTGAAATTAAGAAAAAAAGAAATGTTCCTATTTTAAAATAACTTCATGTTATATGTGAAAAAAAATAAGAGAAATCTTTTAATTCAGGCGAACTTATTGTCACATTTTTTTGCATAAGTGTATTGGACAACATTTGATGGACAAGTGCAGATTATTAATTATATGTATGAAATGTAAAGGTTCAACAAATAAAATGTAGAGAGATCTTTAAAATTCTAAAAACACTATAAATAATTTCTTTTTACTCAGATTTTACTCCTACAAAAAATACTATATTTTTTATTACTTATTTAAAGTCTGAGAATCGAAGCGCATTCTATTTTTTCAACTTACAGAAAACAATAACAAGAAATACTTGAAGCGTAAAATGTGTTTTAAATTTAGAAATGTACGAAAACCAAAACTTGACAGGGAATAATTTTATAATGAAAGCAAACAATCATACAAAAGTTTCTGAGAATAAAAGAACATACAAAAAAAAAAAAAAGAAATACTTTTCAACATAGATATCTCTTCTCAAAAGCTGGGGAAATACAAAATTTTATCCCCCCCCCACTATGATTATTTACTGATGGACATATACAAATATACACAAAAAATATTATTTCTAAGTTTATTTGGTTTTCCATGCAAGCCTGAATTTGTATGTTTTTTCTTTATTTTATTCATGTTTGACAGCTATTTACTCACATGAATTTTATTTATGTTTGATATTATTTCTGTTTGATATTGTTTAAATGCTGGGCTTTTTGTATATATTTGTCGGAACAAACAAAACAAAAAGTATGACTTTTTGACAAGAAACAAAGGAAAAAGTTTGAGTTATGATCTTTGTGTTGATCAGCAATGCTATTAATTTTGGTATCCTCCCCCCCTACGTTTTCCCAGAATAATTAAATAAACTTTCAGGTAAAAGTAGTAAAAATGGAAGTAACTTTTATGTACTTAATGACTCTACCATCAGTGAAATCATTAAACAATCTTTCTATATGTTAATTTTTTGAGCGTCAAGAAACTGGATAAATCTTATTTATAATCTGATTTCATGATACCAAAGATGAACTATAATTATTTCTTAAAAATATAAAGATAATAATAAAAAATGAAAAAAAAATTAAGCAAGCAAATCATAACAATTTTAAAACCTTTTATTTTGACAAAAATTTAGAGTAATAATTAGGAGTGTGTGAAATAAAAAGAATATTCTACTTACATTTAAATAAACTCCATTTAAAATATGAAACAATAAAAAAGTAAATTATTTAATACTTCTGAATTTATTATTATATTTCCCGCTTTAGTTGCATAAGAGAAATATTAGACGAATAAGTTAAACAAACATGTGTAAAATTTAAAAGTTTAAAAAGTTAAAAAGCAATAACATCTTGAAAAATTTAAAGGTATTAGAAATAAATTGTTAATTTAGACTTTACTGCTTGTAAAAATACTTGATTTTACAGTATTTAAACTCCGAGAATCAAAATACACTCTAATTTTCAACTTCTAGAAAACAATAATGAAAAATACTTGAAGCGTAAAACGTTTTCTAAATTTAGAAATATACTAAAAACAAAGCATGACAGGCAAAACTGGGAATTTTTCCATGTTGAGTATAAACAATGCTGTTGGCTGAAATGTCTTTGAGAAAAATTGAACAATGAGTTAATTTCCAACACAGATTTTTCTACTTAAAGCAGGAAAAAAATACAGTTTTATTCTCCATTATCGGATCATAGGGAAACATACAAAATAAATATTATGTCTAATTTTATTTGGATTTTTATACAAGCTTGAATTTGTATGCTTTATATATTTTTTATGTGCTTGCTAGATATTTACTCTTCATGAGATTTTGTTTGTGTTTGATATTGTTTATATGTTGGATGGAGTCAATGATCTAAATAGCTATTGGTAGCTGAGGGAGTTCCTCAGGTTTTTCTCAAATCAACTGCTTTGGCGCAGGGGGATCTCCGACAGCTATGCGAGGATTAACCTTCGGGTGTGATTCTTACTTTGAGCTGTCGTATGGACTTACTCACGAGTGGCAACAGCTACGCCTCTGCGGGTATATGCCCACCGAAAAAGACTGTTTATTAGACGAAGCGGAAGCTGTGTTAAAATGTTCTTAACGCCTATTGTTGTTTTTCTTCTATATACCCGCAGATGACGTGACATGGGTAAAGTCCATTCCTGGGGGTGATGCTCGGAATCTCTTGTGAGTGTGCTTGGACCTGATCCGATCCCTTTCAAGCATTGAGTGGGGATCCTGTCGCAGTGTGAAGACTCCAGCATTTACGGCTGAGTATGTCCTATAAAGAATGTGAACCATTGAGCCAAACAGTTTTATATGTTTGGTATTTTTTTAATAAAAAAAAAAGAGCGAAAAATGTTCTGTTTTTCCCAAAAAGTCAATGTTTTATCGTACAAAGCTAAAAATGTGCTACGATTGTTTCAGGAGCATGTAATGATTTGCCTTAATATCTGAATCTCTTTATTCACTATAGATAATGGGCAGCATTTGAGAACTGAAACTGAATGAAGTATGGTTGTATATTTGACACAGTCTAAACTCGGCACCTTTTTAAGGACCTTCCATTCTACGAAGAATTACAAATATTTTGTGCATCTAAGTTGGATCAGTATTATATATGTGGCTAGTAATAATGTTCTGGCGAAAATGCTGAGTAATTTTTAAAAGTATTAAAAAAAAATTAAGTTAAAGTTTATTTATTCGAAATTTTGGAGTTTTTATCTTGCTGGATATTATTCATTTTCTAGCATTTTTGTTTAAAAACTCTTTTAGTATTATGTTAGTGCAAAGTATTTGTGATCATAGAATGAATTTTGTGATTAATGCGTCTCGAAAGAAATTTTGTACTTCAAATACGGCCCGAAACAAATATTTTCACCTCAAATACGCTCCGAAACAAATTTTTCGTTTTAAATGCGACCCGAAACAAATTTTGCACTTCAAATGCGGCCCAAAAAAACAAATGCTTGGACACCCGTGTTTCAGACATTCAAATGAAGTTTATGCTTGTTCACCTTGCTTTTCATAAAAAATATATTTAATAAAGTCAGAATATGAGAAAATAAAATATTCTGATTGGATGATGTGTATTTTTCTTCAGCACACTATTGATTTCAGTAGACCCTCCCCCAGAGTAATTAAAGAAAAGAAAAGGCTAAGGCCTTTAATGACTATAATTAGTGAAGTCTTTCAAAAATCTTTCATATATGTTAATTTTTGAGCGTCATAAAACTAGATAATTCTTATTTGCAATCTGAGTTCAAGGTACTGAAGATGAACTAAATTATTTCTTAAAAAAATAAGGATATAACGAAAAATGTAAAAAATAACGCATAGTATATTAATATGAAACATTTTCTTTTGACAGATATTTACAGTAATAATTAGGATCAGGTGAAATAAAAAAGAATAGTCTTCTTATATTTAAGTAAACTTCATTTAATATTTGAAAAAAAAAAAACATATATAAAACCTTTAATTCTTGTGAATTTATTGCTATTGCTGGAATTGCATTAGAGATAATATTAGATGAGTGAGTTAGAGGTTATGTGTAAAACTTAAAATTTAAAAAAATAAAAATATCTTTTACAAAGTTAAAAATCTCTTAAAAATTTTAAAAGCATTAGAAATAATTTACTAAAACTTCACTGCTTGTAAAAAGACTTTATGTTTTATTTATGCTTGGAGAATCCAAATACATTCTAATTTTCCAAACTTCCAGAAAGCAATAACAAGGAATACTTGAAGCGTAAAATGTGTTCTATATTTAGAAATGTACTAAAAACAAAGCTTGACAAGAGTAACTGGGAATATTTCCATGATGAAAAAAACAATACTGATGATTCAAAAGTTTCTAAGAAAAACCGAACAATAAATTACTTTCCAACACAGATGGCTCTACCCAATGCAAAGAAAAAAATACAGCGTTTTATCCCCTATTGTCGGAACATATGCAAACATACACAATAAATATTTTTTCTAATTTTATTTAGTTTTTCATAAAAACTTGAATCTGTATGTTTTGATTATTTTTTTATGCTTCCTTGTTATTTACTCTGTATGATATTTTTTTTTATATTTCGTATTATTTGTGGCTCTTTTTCTTCGACAAGAAAAAATTAAACTAAAAAAAGAAGTTTCAATTATGATCTTAGGACATTTTTGCAAATTACAGACATTTACGTTTATGTTCTGGACATTCAAAATAAATCACATGTTCTCCATAAAAAAAATATGTTTGATAAAGCCAGAATATCTGGAAGTAAAATATACGGATTGGATGAGATTTTTTCCTCCAATATGCTATTTCTTTTAGTAGAAAAAACGAGTAATTAAAGAAAAAAACATTGAGGCACTTAATGAGTGTATCATTAGTAAAATCTTTAAAAAAATATTTTGTATATGTTATTTTTTTTATATATATATATTTAAATAATACAGAGTGGATCTCATTTGCAATCCGATTTCAAGATTGTGAAGACGACACATGTTATTCCCACTTTCTTAAATGTAAGAGAGCTTCATAAATGACTGCCTAAATTTAAAAGTCAATATTTTGTTAACTATATTAAATATAAAGGTGAAATAAGTGAAATGTTTATCAAGTAGCTCAGGAATTTTTCATACTGCAATTAAATTAATGCTCAAATTTTCACCATTAGTGAGTGCTGTATTGTTACAAACAATGCTCAAATTAACATTTAAAACTGCATCGAAAATCCCCCAGTTTTTACTTTTTTTAAATTAAGCCATTAAAACTTGAATAAAAATATGTTTTTGAAATTTTGAAGATTATAATAATTTGTGATAGCGCAGTATCATAGCTCTAAAAAAATAGTTTTTCCTCATGGGGTCGGAAAAATTACTTTTTTTATTGTAGAGAACTATAACAACAACTATTATATAAAAATGTATCTAACTACAACAACATGTTTTCCAAAGTAGCGACTACAAACTACTTTCCAAAAGTTGTCACTATTTCGCTAATTTCAAATTTTGCCAAAGGATTAAATTTACACTGGAAGCTGAAAAGATTAAATAATAAAGTGACCCCTCATTATATCGCGTCTGCCGGGATGCAATTAAGTAAGTGCGATATAACCGAGAGCATAAAAAAAAATAAGAAAGACAGCATACAACAAATTTTTTTTTGTATTTATTTTCAAATTGTTAGTTTATACACATATTACAAATTTTTAGCAAAATCAGCGAGATTTTTTTCTTGAAGTAGCGTTAAAAGTAGCGTCGGTTCTCTCTACAAACTAATGATCTTTTGTATTACTACACTACATTGTTCAAAATGTACTTCGCTACGCTACAAACTACTGTAAAAAATAGAGAAACAATTTTTTTTTTTTTTTTGTAAAACTTGATGCATTTATTTATTTATTTTTTAGTTTTCCTTCTAGCTTCATTGATATGGAAAACGTGGGAGATATTATTAGGTTAAATGTATTTTGTTTTTACGTATTTTAAGATAGGCAAGTTTAGAATTCATGTTTCACATGATATAGATCGCATCGTCTATATATGATAACTGTATTTTCAATTAGTTGTTTTATGGTAAATTATTTAAACATTTATTGTGAAAAATAATAGTAACAATTGAAGTTAAAATGGATAATAAATAAAAGGAAATATTTATAAATCTTTCAAATTTTTCTTGACACGTCTACACTGTATTTGAAGTTCAATATAAAATATATAATAATTTTTCATTGTTCAATGCTTGGGCTATTTCATACTATTTTCCCCTTTCTCCCCGTTAAACTGTTTAAAAGCTCTTCAGTATATGCAAGTTGATCTTGCGGATCATAACTTATGATGGTGTCAATGCTTTCATAAACCCTTTCAGTTTCTGGCATACATCGTAAAACACGATTATTAATTTCAATTGACAAATTGTTTGTCACTGTTAGTATGGCTCGTCCTTTAAGCTTTTGATGTGTCATTGTCTTAAAATCGATGTCACTGAAAAGTTTTTGCGCTGGATCTTGTATATCTGGATAGCAAATTGGAGGCAACTTAATAGTTTTCCCCACTTTGACATTTGCCTGCCTGTAACAGTCAACTTGCTAACTCTCTCTCTGTTTGAAGGGCACGCTTAATTTCTGTAAGTTTCATAATGTAAAATTCAAATCAAAGTCTATGCTTCTTTATGCAACTTGAAACTAATCTATATTATAAATTACAAATATGTGCATCAGTAACATTGACGTCATAACGATGCAGATAAAAATGAGGTTAAACTGCATAAGGTACAACGATGGAGCTAATGTTTTAATTAATAACAAAATGGCGCGTTTTCTGGTTTGACTTCGCACTTTATTTTCTTTCCTTTTTAGACAGTCGCTAGTTTTTTGCAAAAAAATAAGGAAAATTACAAGTCGATTACTACGTACGTAAGAAGTAAAACTTCTAAAAGTCAATCTATATCGTAAATCGCAAATGTGCGCGTTAGTAACGTTGACGTCATAACGATGCGGTCAACAATGAGGTTAAAACTCAATGGAGCTTTAACATTAACAAATATATGGGTAACTTTTGAAACAGAAACAAAATGGCGCGTTTTTTGGTTTGACTTCACACTTTATTTTCTTTCCTTTTCTCAAAATAGTTAGTTTTTTGCAAAAAATAAGGAAAATTACGGGCCGATCATTACAAAAATTGCATTTTCGGATACAGTATTTTTTTCTACATATGTGTGGTAAGTTTTTAATCGATACCTCAAATACTTTTCTTATATTCACAAATTAGTGAAAACAAACCACCATTTGTTGCTATCATAAGAAGAGAAATAATCGCTATCTCGCAGCTACGTACCACAGCGTTATATATATATATATTATATATATACAGATATTTATCACGATACTAACTAGAATGTCTCCAGATCAGAGTCCTCAACGTCATTTCTGCAAGTTGCATTTTTATTCTGAACTCATTTTATTTAATTTGAAATTTTTATCTTGTAGTTTCATTGCATTCATATTAGTATGATTGCAAGTGGGATTGCATGTGATTTCAGAAGATTTTAACTCTTAAAAATGTAACAAAAATACGGTTACATGCAAAGATACTCCATAAACATTTTTATTGTATGCGAAATTTTATTAGTACACCAAACACTTTTCATCAGATCAAAGAGGTTCTGCCCTCTTAACCCTTCCGATGTCTCTTTTCTTTGATAATCGTAACACTAAAAAAGTCTAACTGAAATAAATAAAATATTGATTTCGTTAAAACGGTGTTAATAATTAGTTTGGACGATTGATTATTATCATAAATATTTTATTAATTATTGATAATTTCTGTATGTTCAATTTATTTTTAAGGGATTTTTTGAACTCCTTCCATAATTTTAGAATTGTTACTCCATTACTTTTTTCTTTTCTTTTTTTTTTTAACGACTACTTAATTTACCCAGAATCATATATTTTCCCCTCGTGGTAATACAAAATATAAAAATATTAGCCTGATTATCATTTCAAATTCAACGAACGAAGTATAAAAAAGTGCTAATGATGTCGTAAAACATCTATAATTAGCAGTTGTCGTTTAGAAAATAAAAAGTGTTACCACAGAATTCTTTCAAATAAAGTTAACTCTCCTCAACCGCCTATTTATACAATTTTAGCTGGCAATGCCTCAAATGTCGTTATTTGACACACATGGAGTAGAATTCTCTCTTCAATGTTATCTTTTTTAGATGTTCCGCTTGCTATTTATTTTTATTTTCTTTTTAAATATGCATAGATATTCTTCAACAGGAACATTCATATACATACTCGTATATGTGTCTATATATATATATATATGTGTGTGTGTATTCGGTAAATAGAGAGAACTGGGGAAGGGAGGTAATTGGGTACTAGTGTTTCATTATTATTTTTTTTATAACGCTACCCTTCTGGTTCAGGACAAATGCAAAAACTTGTAGGTGTAGCTACATTCATTATATATCACTCCTATTTTTGATACTTTTTCTAAACCAAAACTGTTATTGAAAAAAAAATAATAAATTTGGTATTCAAAAAGTGATCTTTGTAAAATAAATATTCTGGTAGTTTTTCTTTGACAAGAGTTTAACATGTTTAATGTTTTTAGGCTGTTATATGTTGTGGTTTAATATTTTATCCTTGACGATTATGAACTAAGTAAAAGTTAACTATAGAATATGAGTATGTTCCTATACAGATAACAAAATTCTGATACACAAGTATAAAGTATCTACAAAAACAACTTTTCAAAAGTAAAAAAAAAGCCAAGCGTAAAAAAAAAAAAAAGTTGTGGCTAAAAAATGGTGTGATATCAAATTTCCAAGCTATTATATTACTTTTTTAACTTTTTTCCATTAAATAAGTTATCATATATATAAGTCGGGTGCATACGTATATGTTAATAGAAATCGTTTTCTCCTGTACTAAATATATCCTAACGAGTTTCTGAAAATGCAATTTTTTTCAAATTATGCATGATGGGCTTGGCGGCCATCTTTGCATATTATTCACAAAATTCTAAGCATCCAAATCCGTAGTTAAAATCCGAAGTTCAAAATTGTTATTTAAGCAAATATTTTAAGCGTTTCATTTATAGATTTGTATGATCTGAAAATTGTGTCTTAAGATAATGATGACTTATCTTAAAGATTCATCTTATGATTTATTTTTTACAGTAATTAATAATTTCAAACTAGTAAAAATCAATTTCTCAAAATATCAGTCTTATCTAATTTATCTGTCCGTAGTTAAAATCTGAAGTTCGAAATTGTTATAAACATATTACATTGCAAACATATTACGCTTTTACTTTAGAAATTTGGGTACTTAGAAATATGAAAAGATGGCCGCCAAGCCCATCATGCATAATTTGAAAAAAATTGAATTTTCAGAAACTCGTTAGGATGTATTTAGTACAGGAGAAAACGATTTCTATTAACATATACGTAGGCACTCGACTTATATATATGATAACTTATTTAATGGAAAAAAGTTAAAAAAGTAATATAATAGCTTGGAAATTTGATATCACACCATTTTTTAGCCACAACTTTTTTTTTTTTTACGCTTGGCTTTTTTTTTACTTTTGAAAAGTTGTTTTTGTAGATATCATTTCTTTTTTTTAAAACAGAATAAACATAATTTAAATAATCTAAACATGAGAAATAATTTAAAATTACATTTTACTTTCAGTCATTGTTTAAAAGGTTAACTAGAAATACCAGTAGATTTTTAAATTAAACTAATAACAACATACTAAATGTGGCTTGTTATAATACTTGTTATCCCCCGTTAAAAAATATCACTGACTTATCGATGAAATGAATAAAAATGCAATACGTACATAGCGTGTCAGCGCTGCATTTGAAATCAAACGTGATATCACGCTCTTTTATTATTAGCACTAGCTGGCTTCGCCCGCTAGCGGACCCCTAATTTATATCGGGGCCTCGAATCTTGTAAAACCTCGAATAAGATAAACCTCGAACCGAACGAACCTCCGACCTGGTTCTCCGCTGTCTTCGGCACCGGATAATCCCTTAATTTGCACATCGAATAGTATATACCTCTAACCAAACTAACTTCCGACATGGGTCCCCGCTGCCTTCGGCGCCGTATAGCAGTCGTGCTGCGCACGCTCAAGTTCCATCTTCCACCACCAGGTAGCGCTGTCTGTTCTGTATGAACCTCGGGCACTGAAATCGTTAAGGCTATAGATGTCGAGTCGAATGAACTGTACCCCGTCGTGATCTAGCCCATAGAACCAGAGATAGAAAAGTGCCCCCTGGTGGTGAAAAAACGAACTAAAATCGGAAAGCTCTATTGATGTCGAGTCGAATGAGCCATACCCCGTCGTGATCCGACTCGTAGGAACAGATATAGGAAAGCATCCCCTGGTGGTGAAAGCTAATCGCGCTTGGGGGGCAAAAGAGGGGATGAACACCGGAGACGCATAATAGGATTAAGTGGTCACAGACCTTTCCAACGATGTATCACATGAGGGGTATGTGCAAAATTTAGAAAATACCCCCCCCCCCCCCCTGTATATTATGATTAAGCGTTCACAGACTTTTCCAACGATATATCACATGAGAGGTATCGGCAAAATTTAGAAAAGTGCCCCCTTTGGGTGGGAGGGCTGAAAGTGGGAGGATGGACCCCGAAGATACATAATATGAATAGCGGAACAATTTTTAGAATTTCTGAAAGCTGATTTTTATTTATTTATTTATTTATTTATCTATTTTTTATTTTTTGTTTATTATTATTTTATTTTTTTTGCGTTGCCCTGTGCATGTTTGGAATTTCTTAGCAATTTCTTAGATTTACCTTATTTTATTCAATTAAACATTGTACTGTTACAATAAATTTAAATGGAAACTTTACTTCTAAAACAAAAATAATTTAACAACTGGATTTCATTAATTTATAGGAAAACTAGCAATCTACGCCCGCTGCGCCCACTGCGCTGGTCGGCTTCTACAAATGAACCCTGAATCAAACGAAATATATCGTTTAATTTGACCTTGTATTTGAAAGCAATCTGTATATTTACGTGGAATATCCTTCCACATTACTGAAAAATGACGCGATTGCGCTATTATATTTTCTAATGTGCAGTCAAAATTTTAGCTGTTAAGGACAAACTCTTTTATTTGGTCATTTACAGTTAGGGTTTGCTAAACAATGATAAAACTATATGCAATATACTAAAACCATCACTAAAAATTATCGAAATAACAATGCAAACAAATTAACTAACAAAATCCATTCAGAAGAAGTTTTTATAAAGGCTAATCTTTGATAATCTGATTATTGAACTTTTCCACATAATTCTAAAACAACAAAACGATATAAAATATACTAAAACAATCCTTACAAATTATCTACTTAACAATGCAAGTCGCAAAAAATACGCCCAGTAAAAACTATAAAAAAGGCTAATATTTCGGAATCGGGTTCACTTGACTATATAACCTTCACACATAACTGTTGGACTAAGCAACGTAGGACAATATATAGTACATTAACACCATTTCTGAAATAGCATCTATCTAACAATACAATTCTCATCAAAATCCGTTCAGTAGAACTTTTTTAGAAGGCTAATCTTTCATAATCGGAATCAAATATTGAAAAGGCTAATATTTGATAAAAAAAATGGTCACCCGATTTTCGAATTTCCCCCTATAATTCTAGAACTAAGCAACGTTATATAATAAAACGTTCCCTAGAAAATTATTTAACAGTATAGGTTCCATCGAAATACATTCGGCAAAATCTTTTAAAAAGGCTAATCTTTCATAATCGGATTGATCTGATTATAGAACTTCCCAGAATAATTATATAACTAAGCTACGTAGAACGATATGTTATACATTAAAACCTTCCCTTAAAAATTATCTTAGTTTAAGTTCTACGAAAATGCATTCAGCAGAACTCGAGTTATAAGCAGCCGGAACGAAATTTCATATATGTAGAAGTAAATAGAAGTATATTGCCATTAATATAGTTTGCATTTGAATAAAAAAAGGTACTTTTCTATTAGCCGGGCACCAGTGATATATGAACACACACACACACACACACATACACACACACACACACATATATATATATATATATATATATATATATATGTATATACATGTATTTGTGTAGATATATGTGTATATATGTGTGTGTATATATATATATATATCACTGGCGCCCGGCTAACCAAAAAGTACCAAAAAAAAATACTGCGAAAATGCAGTCGTACACTTGAAAAAAAAACACCTTTTGGCCTAAAATCTCTCATCAAAACTGTTTTTCTTTTTTTCTTTTCTTTCTTTTAAAAAAAAATAAAATTAGTAACAGTTTTTTCTTTTATTTTTCCAGATGTATAGCCATTTCAATTCTTTCTGCAACAAAAAGAGACACTTTTTGGCTTAAAATCAAATTGTTTGGGGTCAAAAGTAAAATCAAAATCGCCAAAAACAAAAGATAAATCGCCAAATTTGTTTCAATAGAAATCTTGCCCCTTGAATAATGTTTTAAGCATTATGAACATTTCTAATCATGTATTTTCGTTTTATAATATTCTCTCATCAAAACTCTTTTTTTTTCTTTCTTTCTTTCTTTTTTTTTAAAAATAAAATTAGTAACAGTTTTTCTTTTATTTTTCGAGATGTATAGCCTTTTCATTTCTTTCTGCAACAGTAATGATCGACAAAAAATTAGCAATGGTAACCTTTTCGGCCAAAATAACAGAACTTTCTATCATAATTCGATAGCTATTATACGTAGAACGTTGTGTTACATACTAAAACCTTCCCTGAAAAATTATCTCTCGAACAGTGCAAGTTCCATCAAATTCCATTCAGCAGATCTCGAGTTATAAAGGAACGGAACGAAATTTCCGTTTGTGTTTTATATATATAGCGAGGCTAACGAAAAAGACAGGCTACCGCGGTGCGTTCCACTTATCTTTTTTTTACAGACCGCTAGAGTGACGTGATGCTCTTTTCGTACACCTGCATTGGTGGATTCGAGCCTCACGTGAATCCCGCGGTCTGTAAAAAAAGATACGCGTAAAGCACCGCGGTAGCCTTTCATTTTCGCTAGCCTTGTATATATAGCGAGGCTAACGAAAAAGAAAGGCTACCGCGGTGCTTTACGCGTATCTTTTTTTACAGACCGCGGGAATCACGTGATGCTCGAATCTACCAATGCGGGTGTACGAAAAGAGCATCACGTCACTCTAGCGGTCTGTAAAAAAGATAAGTGGAATGCACCGCGGTAGCCTGTCTTTCTCGTTAGCCTCGATATATAGTAGATGACGTGAAAGGTATTCCTGCGAACGAAATGCCTGTCCTTTACCGTGTTTTTTTATTTTTAGAAATAAATGAATCACATTTAATTCATTTCAAAATTTTTGTTTACGTTTGGAAAGAAATTTTAAATGGCGATAACTCTTAATGTATACATTTTAGAAGGTACATCTTCCCTCAAAAACTAATTTATTTTTAAAGATCTTTCTAAAAACGTAAATTATATATTTAAAATATTTTTAAAGCATAAACACTACGTCTGATTACTTTATTTTGCAATATTTAAAAGAACACGCATTTTATCAGACAATTAAATACACTAAACAAACATGAGTGAAAAATTGACCTGGGCCTGGACTCGAACCTGGGACCTTATGCGTACCATGCCGACGCTCTGCGACTGAGCTACCCAGATCCATATTCGTAACCGGCAATTTCTCATACTTATTCATGTTAGAAACAATCATCTGCCACAATTTGCAGTCATATTTAATTATTTGATAAAATATGTGTTCTTATAATTGTGAAGTTTTATTTAAAAAAAAAATATCTTCAGAAGAAAATGGCTGACTTGCAGATGAAATTTGATGTGGTTATATTATAACCTGTAACTGATTTGTGCTATTTTAATACAGATGGTACATGGTCGTTGGCGGGTTTTATCTCTGTTTTGGCATAATTTTTTAATCGCCAAGTTAATTAACAGTTTTTTGCTAATTAAGGATAGAAAATAATATTTTTTTACACTGAATTTTATAAAAGCACATAGATTACGTAATTACTTGTCCAAAAATGCAATCCTTTTTTTATTCTGCCGAATATTAAGGTCTGTAGGTTGTTTGAAAAAAAAAGTTTGACGAAGAAAAAAGTGATCATTTTAAGTAACTCGACGTTTTTTAAAAAAATCTATATCTCTGTTTATAAATCACTTATGAAGATGAGTTTGGTCTTAAATTGAAGAAATTCTTCATTAGATTCTTCTAGTTTTCGTTTTTTATTTCGGCGACGCTTGGTTTATTATATATCTGATATTTTAATCTGGCATGTTTTGTCGATTTAACATTGCGAAGTTGATTCCTGTAAATAAGCAGTAGCGGTCTAGTTCAGTTCTTGGCGTTGTTTGCGTGGCGTTTTTTTTTTTTAAGCTTGGCTTGGCAGAGCGACCGCCCTGCTTGATACAAGTGGGATTTATATAAAGTAGTAAAACATCTTTTTTGCCATAGATTTTATATTATTTCCCAAAATGTATTTAATGTGTGTGTGAGCATGTGCCTGAGTGCGTGTATCTGAAATAATTTCGATACATCATATACTATACGAGTAGTAATTTTCCAACTGGACGAAAAATGTCCGGGCCAGGATTCGAACCTGGGATCGCTTGGCTGAAGCCGCCACGCTCTACCACTGAGCTATCCCGGTCGAATCTGGAGGGCATAATTCATCCAGTTAACCTTATTGATCAGAGAATCTGGTCTGATATTTTAATCAGCTCAACAGAAAAGATCGCAGGTAAAGGAACTCCAGTAAACGCTGGATACGTGATTACACTAGATTAATTTTAACAATAGCTCAGGATAGCTCAGTGGTAGAGCGTGGCGGCTTCAGCCAAGCGATCCCAGGTTCGAATCCTGGCCCGGACATTTTTCGTACAGTTGGAAAATTACTACTCGTATGATTTATTTACCAATTTGAAATAATTGTGTTAAAATTAATCTAGTGTAATCACGTATCCAGCGTTTACTGGAGTTCCTTTACCTGCGATCTTTTCTGTTGAGCTGATTAAAATATCAGACCAGATTCTCTGATCAATAAGGTTAACTGGATGAATTATGCCCTCCAGATTCGACCGGGATAGATCAGTGGTAGAGCGTGGCGGCTTCAGCCAAGCGATCCCAGGTTCGAGTTTTGGCCCGGACATTTTTCGTCCAGTTGGAAAATTACTACTCGTATGATTTATTTACCAATTTGAAATAATTGTGTTAAAATTAATCTAGTGACCTCATATACTTTCTAAACTTACTGAAAATTGGCGACTAATTTTAATACAAATAAAAAGTAACAAAGAATTCAATAAACAGAGATTTCTAAATTGTTTGGGATAATTAATAAAGTTTCAAATTGGAAAAAATATATTACACTTAATAACTGAAATATAATATTATTCACTATTCAAAGACATATTTATTAACACTTGAACTGTTCATTTTACTAATATGCATTTTAGAAAAACTCTAAACGGATTTATGCATATTAAATTTCTTCATCTGCATAAATTCTACTTTAAATAGAATTTTGCAGCTTTAAAAAGCCAATAAATTTTGTTTAAAGTAAACGAACGACGTATATTCTGACGTTATCGACATAAAATTCATTTGAAACATACTTAAATTTATAATATGTAGACTGATTAGTTTCATCCAGAAAAAAAAGATAAATCTTTGCCACGCCTGGGAATTTTTAAATTAAGCACTTTTCTTATGCAACAGCTGCTGTTATTGCATTACACATTTTCAATGGTGTGAGCATAATAAAACATTTTTATGCCGATATGAGGTAGAACCAACATCATAAATAAGTCCTTGTTTACAAATAATGTTGTAATGTTTCTTGAAAAATTTTTACTTCTATGTTGTTATTTGTATTAAAAGTTGTTTATTTTAAAAGTATAATTTACAATGAATTTAATTTTATTGAAATTCGAAACATTAATATTTGACATATTATTTAATTAAAAAAATAAAATGCTGCTTATTTTGAAATAGGTAATATTCACAGATAATTTTCGTATAATGGAAGGAATCATTTTTATCATATACTTTCAAATATTAAACAAATGACAGTAATTGAGTACTAGATAAAAATATTCTCTAATAATAAGGTTGGAATTCTTTTTATTTCACTATATTTGTCCGATTACTTCAAAACATGATGTAAAAATGCTGTAGCTGTTTTTTCATTGATAAACATTAAATAAATAAATAAAATAAAAAATCTGGAGTGGTTCTACTCGACCTTCCGAACACTTTATAGAATATTATGTGTTCAAATAAGTAGCAATGTATAAATAAATATTTTTTATCATAATTTTACAAAGGGTAAATGTTTTCAAGGCTGAAAAACAAAAACAAAAAAAAAATGGTTGAAAAACAGTTAAGATACCAAGTTCGTTGTTCTGTTTGTTAAAAAATGTATAGAGCTCTTGCGACAGTGGCTTATAACACATGTGCCAACTGCAATCTGAAAGCTTAATCGAAAACATTGTTCGGCTGCTATCTTGTTCACTAACACAGGCATATATTATGATACTTTCCTTACACTGAATGTTAGAAACGAGGGTTCTTTTTTCGGAGAACGAGCCCCATTATTTGAAATCACAGAAAAAAATTGTGTCATCAGACCCCGATCCCAAAGCCGAAAGTTCCCAATAAAAAATTGTTAATAACATTTTCAAATCGTCTGAAGATTAATTTTCTCATTTAAAAATATTTTTTTACATAGAAATATGTATTAATCCTAAATACTTTCTGATGACAACATTTCGTGGACATCATGTCTGAAAATCAGTTTAAAAAAGCAAATTTGTTATTTACACTCAACTACTGCAAAAGTCATTATTTTTATTCTTTAAAAATATCATTGTATAACTATAGTAGAAATACATGAATTCTGTTTTCCAGTAATTCTGAATCTTCAAACGAAAGCAAGAATAGACAAGAGGATGCCCCACGGCTTCTTTATATTACTAACACTGCCCGAGCAAACACACCAGAATCAGGCAACATATGTCGTCTTATATCCTATCAATAACAATATTTTTCAAATTGATTTTTAAAGGATATTTCTAAACAATTTAAGAAATTTACACTTCATTCTTGTTTCTTAAAGAACAATTTACCTCTTTTCAATTTGAGAATAAGTAAAATACTCACTTTGAGGTGGAGAAGAAAAACTGGTATAAAAATCAGGCCCCGTCTCCGTCTCATCTCTGCTGCATGTGTCCAGAAAGTAAAAAAAGTAGCACTTTCAAAATTAGATGAATGATAGCTATGACTGAAGTTGTTTGTCGTTTTGTCTCTCCTTCCGCGCTGCTTCGGAAAATGCTTGTATATCTTCATGGAAATTAAATAAGACACTGATGTAGACTGCGATGTGTTTGTGCGTTGAAATGCACTCTGAAAACGACATTTCCAAAACTGAGCAAAAAATAGACAAAATGTCGCATAGTCAAAATGGCTCCGAATCAAAGTTACTCAAGTTTGAAACATGTATATACGCGTTTCTGAAAACATGTATATACTCATTTCTGAAAACATGCTCACAACTGAATAATAAAACATCATGCGCTCATATTTGAGCATGTCCATGTTTCAAAAATGAGTGTGAACTGACTTCTATATGCTCATTTTTGAGTATTTCCATGTTTCAAAAATGAGTTTGAACTGATTCTAATCATTTTTGAGTATGTCTATGTTTCAAAAATAAGTATGAGCTGACCTCTTTGTGCTCAGTTTTGAGTATGTCCATGTTTCAATATTCTGAGTATTTCTGGTATTTCTGAATTGAAAATATTGGGATGTCATATTTGAAACAAAAAGTTTCATAACAAAATGAAAACATCGATTTATTCAGATTTGAAAGCGTCATTTTTCTCAGTGTGGTTTTCGTAGAACTTGTTATTTTTACTAGCTTACAATAAATAATTAGATTACAATATAAAGAATTCTTTAAGAAAAAATGAAAAATAGATAGAAGTACATCTTAGATGGCGAGTAAAAAATACTATTGTAGTTTCGAGAGAAATTAATTAGCAGATCTCATCATCAGGTAATCGGTAGCAGAGTGTTTTTGAGCCAACAACTGTAAAACACATTATGTAAGGGGATTTTTAATTCTTCGATGCAAGTATGAAATCGAAAAAAATGGGAGATCGTGAGCGCCCCGAGCAGCAATAGAACTGTCAATATAGGACAGAGGGATCCAAAGAATGCGTGTGGGAAGGGGGCGAGACATGCCACCCCTGTACACATTCACAAGAGAATATAAAAGAGATACCGAAAAGGTCTAGAACACTGACCCAGACTGATATATAAAATAATGAAAAATACCACCAGAACATAAATTATGTGCGCGATATACGTATGTGTAAAATGCTGCCATTTTTTATTTAGTAGTGGATTTTGTTAAGGTGTGTGTTGGAAATCTTCAACTTTATGTTTTTTGTGTAATGAAATATTAATTTATCTGTTTTGTGAATTTTACTTCATATTTATATTTAATAAAATAACCATTATTTTCAGTAAACTACATATATATAATTAAGATTACTACTCTTGTGTTTCGTTAACTTTCTTATAAATATCCCCTGGTATTTTTGCCTGTGACGAATTGCCATCCACTAATTGAAAAGTACTACCTTGCTTTAACGTTTTTCAAATTGAGACCGTATTCCTTAAAAATGTCATTATTCTACTTTTCTTTTTCTTTCTTTAACACGACTTGCAAGCAAAAAAAAAAAAAAAAAAAAAGAAAATCCCGAAAAATAGTCGAAAAATATCACCTAAAATATAAAAGATGAACTAAAAGATAGAAAAAACACCTACATAAAAGAAAAAAAAAATGAAAATATCATTAATATTTACTCCCTAATTGAAACTAAAGAAGTGCAACAGATAATCCACACAATTACAAAAACTGCATGTGATATGCAAGTTTAAATCAAAACTTGATCTTAGATTACAGTTCTCACTGTATAATTTATAGATAAATGAAATTCTATTTGCAGATTTTCAAAAGTTTTATAACTGAAAAATTGCTTTCATTTTATTATAGAACTGCTACCATGGCGAATTCTTCGGGCATTGTTGAAATCAGTTCAAGATCTTTTTAGATATTTTTTTCTTTAAGTTAACTTAATTTTTTTCCAGTTTGCTATCTGGAAAAATTAGCATAGTTTAAATTAACTATAGTATCTGATAAGAAAAGGACTCGATCTTTGTGACATTTGCGTAAACAGGCTATATTTTTGTATTTCATTAATTTCAGTTATCGTAGAAGTTCTTAAATTTCAACGTCGGATTAGATAATAGAAGAATTAATCTTGCAATTGTTAATATTTGGAACATGTTATTTAAAATGTTAAATGGTCTGAATATTAAAAACAATTAGACTTTTAAGATTTTTATGTATAATTTGTTTCTCAAGAGTCTCTTTTATGTATCATCGACCTTTTGATTACTTGCCAGGACTGCCGTTTTTTTTCAAATATTAATAATTTTTCCGGTGTACTTCTCTTGAAAATATTTTTATGGTCTGTTTATCTTTAATCCTTACTGCGTTTGGCTACGGCGATATTTTAAACAGTTTAAACTTTCATTTATTTATTGTCCTATTAATTTAAATTACCATCTTAATTTGATTTTTCAGATTTTATAGTCATATTCTACCAAACTTCGTCTCTTCGGACTTCCTAGTATACTGCTGGCGAAGCTCCTCCTGCTTAGTCATTCGCACAGCAAGTCCGCATAAATAGATCCTTCCCTATTACCCAACTCATTTCGTCTTCAGTCTTCCAAAATGTTCACGTGTGTTCTGTAGACTTTTTTCTCACTTATTAGTTTCTATCTTTGACTTGTTATTGTTTTACACATTGTTCTTACTGATAGACTGCATTCATGGATCCCTAAGATGTGTTACACAATTGACTCATTTCCAGGGCGTGAAATTGCCTGGCAACTAGGAAGCCCGTGAACTCATCCACTGCTCACTGTTCCTAGTAAAAGTGTATGTCAGAGATTATTTTTCAAAAAAGTTCTAAGAGAGTTTAATTTAATGAACCCAATGAAGAATATTTTGAAGTCACCTGGGGTTGAACCTCTTTTATAATTTCATGCTTATTAACAAAATTTATTGACTTCAATAAATTTCTTGCTTATCGAATCGGATAAAATTCTTATTTACTGTTTTCGATAAAAGTTTTGCTGATTGCATCCAATAAAATTTTTGCTTTTTGCTTTGGATGAAATCCCTGCTTAATGCCTCCAATTGTAATCTTCGGGGATAGTCTGTACACTAAGGTAAAGGTATTTTATATCAACACCAATACTTTAAGGCCAAAATGTGAAGCTTATGTATAAAATTATTCTTGTATTATTGTTCCTCCTGGTTTTCAGAACTGACGCTTAGACCAAAAGAAAACTTTTCGAGCCTAGCCTTAATAGAGAGTGTAGCATCATACGTGTAGGGAGCCTATCCAAATTCCTATTTTTATACAGACAATGATAACCCACATTAGATAAAATGAAGACGCTCGTTTATACGAGTTAATCATGAAAGAATACACTAGAATCTATGTTCTCGAAAACAAGGGTCCGGATTCGTTTCCCGGTCTGGATATTTTTTCGCTCTGTTGGCTGTACGCTGCGTAGCAAGTGAAAATTCACATCCTTTGTTATATTCAATAATTTCCATCGTAATTTTAGCTCTGCTAGAAATTTAATTAGACATATACATTTTCTCCGATGCTGGGACGTTCGTCTCATGTATGCCACTATAGATATTTGCTCATGAATGAATTTCCATCTTGTGCTGCAAAGCTGCGTAATTGCTAACATCTAGAACTGGGAATGGCAGACTGGATGCGGTCCGAATATCCCAAATGGTAAAACACTGGTGCGTTATACCAAAGGTCCGGGTTTGATTTCCGATCTGGACATTTTTTCTCTCTGTTTGCTGTACGCTGCGTAGCAAGTGAAAATTCACATCCTTTGTTATAACGTTCCTTATCTTTAGAAATCTCAGAAACCAATATATTATCGAAATTTAAAGAAACATTTTTTAATAACGATTTTTCTTCTGCTGCTACAGATTTTCGGAAACGTTTCCGAGTAATTTTGATAGTGTATTAATCAGTTTTCTCAAAACGGAATGTCGATTTTTAGAGTACTATAAATTTCCAATGAAACATTTTCAGCTGCATAAATGAATTTATACATGCAAAAATTAATAATATTAATTTTAATGTAATGTTATAATGATGTTAATTTATCATGTTTTTCTGTAAACGTTGTTGTTAAATACGAAAATGTTTACTTAAGAATTGACAGCATATAAAAACGCTATATAGAGGGTTGAGGAAACTGGTTAATGCGCTATAAAAAAATTTCGGAAAAGTTTCCGAAATCTAGTGGCAGCAAAAGAAACTACCTTTTTAGGAATGCCTCTTTGAATCTCGAAAAATATATTGGTTTCTGAGGTGTCCAAGGATAAAGAACACTTTTCAGAATCGTTGGTAACTCGGAAGAGGCTATTGTATATTTTCGATCGTGGTTAAATTACATTTTTCTAGATTAAGAAAACTTTGTCCTTTTTTTTTTATAGTGTACCATTTTTGATATCATGATGGATCAATGACTTCCTTATAAAAAAGTGTTAACGTAATTTTTCGGAAAAATTATTGGGTATAATATAATTAGTACAGTTATAGAGTTTTCGAAAAGGGGATGTTTCAGTTAAATCATATACCATATATTTCGGCATATAATACGTTCCGATGTATAACGCGTGCCTAAACTTCCAGACTTCATTGTTCTATTTTTAAATGTATTCGCCGTATAACGTGCAACCCATTCTTTCCAAAGAAACCTTCATCAGACATATATCAAAATATAAAATAAAGTTTATTCTAAAGTGTAATAACTGTTACTTTTCGAGCAATCTGATCGCGAAAATTATTCTTTTGTAAATAAATACAGTAACTATAATGAAGTTGTTGACCTGGGTACGGATGTTTTGGCTTTCGTGTTCGATGATAAGTTTGGATGCACGGCTGGAAACGCATCTATCAGAATAGCACGGCCGATACATAGATGTTTGTTTACACTGTGTTTTAGTTGTCCACAAACATAGGGATCGTATTCCTGTAAAAAATCCTTAGATATGCAATGAAAATACAAAGAAGAGTCCATAGATGCGTGCAAGTCATTTTATTTGGACTTGGACAAATAGATGTTGAAATGGGGAGGTGGTCCTTAACACAGAAATCTAATACGCCTTCTCTATACAGTGGCTAAGTGAAGTCTGGCCACTTTCATCTTAAATTTTGCCAGATGTACATGTGTATCAATTCAATCGCCATTCGGAATTTTAAGATCGTTTACTAGATAGATATATTAATTTTGCGTGGGAGATACAAGTTAGGCATACAATAGGAGGCGCGTTATCCAAAATGGCATGTTTTGGAAGGGCAACACTGCGGATTGCTATGGGATCAGCGCAATGTAATATAGGGTGTGAATAGATATTAATGAGAAGTGCGAGACTGGCAGATGGAAAACATGCACTGTTTGCATTTTAGTTATAAAGGACAATTGATGTTTGATAGAAAAAGCACTGCAGATGTAAAAATCTGTAATATTTAATAGATTTACAGAGCGGAGATTGCTGTTAAAAGAATACCATAGAATATCAATGTACATGTTAAAATAACAGTCGTCGCATTTTAATTTGAAAAGGAAATAACTTTTATGCGGTTAATGAAAGATGTGGTATAAATGAAAGAATACATATAGATGATTAAATAGCATATAGCATGGGATAGTTATGACTTTAATTTAGAATATAGTATTTAAATAAAGATATAAATAAACTTACAGAAAATATTAAGGGATTATAAATTTTGGATAAAATGACATAGATATATGATCTGTACATCACAATAACGAGTTGATAAAATAAGAAATCTTAGTTCTTATGGCTATCATTTTTTTAATCTTTCATTTTTATAACTGGCGTATAACGTGAACCTGAAATTGTCGATCAATTTTCTTGTATCAGAAGTGCTGGTTATACGTCGGAATATACGCGATTTCTCTCTAACATTATTTGGTATAAATCCAGTTCAAACTCTGTCGATAACCAAAGAGCTGTTGGCATCTTTCTAGGCTCTAACTAGGCAACAAACTTGGGTTCCGACGTTATAAACTCGACATTCTTTTATAATACTTTAATTTCTCTAATAGGCTTCTAATAGGTATATCCAATCTTCAGTCCGAAGAAACCCTATCTGTTAGTAAAAGAACTGGTTCAGTATTAATGTTTTGTATATTGACATAATATCTTTATTAACTGTATACCGGGCACGTGGAAGCAAATTTTACGACTAATCTGATATTCCTTTCATAGTTCTTACAGAAGTCATCGAAATTGTTTAAAGGTCATTGCTTTCATGTTTCCGAAAATCCCGTACGATTTTCTATGTCAAATTTCTGTTCTTGCGTTTGTTGCGAGGCTAACGAAAAAGAAAGGCTACCGCGGTGCTTTACGCGTATCTTTTTTTACAGACCGCCGGAGTCACGTGATGCTCGAATGCACCAATGAAGGTGTACGAAAAGAGCAATACGTCACTCTAGCGGTCTGTAAAAAAAGATAAGTGGAATGCACCGTGGTAGCCCGTCTTTTTCGTTAGCCTCGGTTTGTTGAATATGACGTTTTAAGCGACTTTCGAAAAATTCATAACTCGCGCTCGCTAATGCAAGTTATAATATTAATATTATTTATTACTATTAACACTATTTAGTTGGTTCACGTTTTAAAGATTAATATCTGCAATAATATGTGAGTGATTGAGTTATTTTGTTTTACATAGTCAAACGATAACTATTTAGTAGAATTAGTCGATAACTGATACTCAAAACGACGATCGTGAAAAATCAATTGACGATTAAAAAATATATATCGATAAAAATAAAAGTACAAAATGACGTAAAGAATATGTCGAGACTCAAAAATGAAAAGCTGCATATAGTGAATGTTTTTCCTAATAAACATTTTTTTTGCGGAAAATACAGAAGATGAAATTGGATCACGTTTTAAAGAAAATAATAGAGCTTTTTTGAAAATAATAGATTTTCTTATTTTTATCTTCTTGCATCAAATCATGCTTGATATTTTTTTCGAAATATTCTTATTGTTCTACCAAAATTAATCGGTATCTACCTTTTTAAAACATTTGTTTTTCGATATTTGTTTCTGTTTGCAAGTATTATTAACATTTACTTTTCTCTATTGATATGTATAAATCATTTTCTAACTTACTACTTTTATTACTACTATGAAATATCTTGCATTTGTGACAGTGTAACTAAATGAAACACATGTGTCATAAAAAGTACGACGCGCGCCCTCTCATGAGAAAATTAATAGGTTAACCGCTGAAAGGTTAATTTTCATCATTTCGGCGCAAATTTGATGTTTCTATCTTCATTAGTTTGCAAATTGTTGATTTTTAAAATTTCCCCCGATTTTTGGAATTTTTAATTAATAAGTTTCATTTACTATTTCAAACAAATGATTCCTTGATTTATTTTTCATCGTCAATAATGGACGGGTTGAAAAAATGTATTACCCCAAAATTGTACGTATAAGTCACCTGTGTCAGTGCACGAACTTTATGTAAAGATTTCTCTTTGGACACATTTGCTACTAGTTAGAAATAGACATCTGCAATAAATTGAATTTGTGACCAAATAACTTTACATAATTTTTTAATAATCATTAGTTGGCTGAAATAAAAGCGGAATGACATAAACAGGTCAGGGACACATGAAAATAAAAACGCAACTTTGAAGTTTAGTTTGATTTGGAGACTTTTTTACTTGTACAATGTCGGGGAGGTACAAATAAAAGTGGTATGTAGTACTTTAATGTTCAAATGTGTGTCGCGCATTGAATTTCATGTGTAACGGAACTTTTCATGTCCGGTTCGGCGTTATTCAGACTATCCTGTATCTTTAATGCAATTAACCTGAAAAAAAATAATGAAATAAAATGCATGTTTTATATTGTTAAAAATTAACATTATATAAAAACATTAAATAAAAAATATTACGTTGAATGTTACTGCATTCTTTAAAAATTTTTCGACAAATCGAAATCGATGCACATTTCCACATAATGTGAATGGGGTCATTCACCGTTTTGATTTATGCTTTATAAAAAGCGCAAACGAGAGATTTTATTAAAATAATATATAATTTTTGCTCTGTGTTTCTTTTTAACATCATCCAACATAGTTGGAAAATGTGTATAAATGCGGTTTGTCTGTCAGTCTATCCTTGCTCCAACTTCCGTAAATGTACTCGGATTGCCATGCAATTGATAATGCTACTGAGGTATACTATGGCATGTCCGGTTATTGAAAATGAAGTGTGTTGCGTTTATAGTTCGTTTACAGAGGCACTCAAAAGAATTCCGCTACATTACGGTTTATGGAGAAAAATAAGGTGTATTTTTAATCATGTTACACTATGTCAATCTTATTGAAATTGATATATATCACTGAGCTTTCTCTAAAAGATGCTTACTATAGAATACGGTGTGTATAGCATTCTTCGTTCATTTACAGGGATATGGTTTCGGTCACAGTACTGTGTATAATAATTCGGTTACAGTACTGTGTATAAAAAATAATTTCTGGAAGTGCGTTTTACTAATACAAAAAAAACCTTCATAAGAATCATATAGGGATAATTATGACAGCAACAACGTTTCTCCCTATCTGTGTATAAACGTTAAGCATTATCTTTTCATATAAAAATTAAACAATAAGAAAATTTTCATTAATTATAACTTACTAAAATTAACAAGAAATTAAGTTTGGACTTAAACATTGGAGGTAACTTTACTAATATGATCACGCAATGTAATTTATGCAAGAATGATTTTTTGGGTTCTGTATCCCAAAAGGAAAAAAAAAAGGAACCCTTATAGCCTTGCTTTGGAAATCCCTATTATGGAAAATCACGGAATAAATTGACAAAAAAATAACATATTATTATAAATTATGATTTTCGGATTTTTTTCCTTTACACGTGGGATAAGATGTGCCAAATTTAAAGATTCTAGGTGCATGAAAGTGCTCTATAGTATTTGAGAGTGAGTTTGTACGAAAAAAAAAATGTTATTTTAAACATGTAACTTTTTATTGCATGGAGTTAGAAGCTCGAAATTTTTACATAAGAATGAGTCCTTGGACATATTTGAAATTAATTTCAGCTTGATATCTCCAGCCGTTCCTAAAAAGAAAGAAAGAAAGAAAGAAAGAAAACCATCTTGTCAGATGGACGCTCAGACGAGTTTGTCATATGATAAATCAACATAGAATTAATGATTTTCAGATTTTTTCATTTATATGTGCGATATAAAACCTTTTGCAATTTTTCGCGAATTTTGAATGCGACTTTAGAAGTTCAGGAAGAAGATAGTTTAGGAGTTTTTTCGCGTTTTGTGACGATTGTTTGACATTCGTATAAGTAAATCGGTTTCCGTCTTTTAGCCTAACATAGTAAATTTAGCTGACAGCGATATTTGAATTTTTATCGTTTTTTTTGTGTGATTTGTAACATTTTTTCGGATTCCGCGACAATTTTTAAACATTCTTTTTTTTTTGGAACGGAAAGAACTCTCCGGTAAATTATGTTAATATCCTGATTAAATTTAAGTTGGAAGAATGCTAAATAATTCCTATAGCAACCTGAAAGACGATGCTAAAAAGTTGAAGTTAATCTGGGTAGAAAAAAAAATCTTAGTAATTCAAAGTTCGATTGATACTACACCGAAGTGGGCGTAGTCCACACCCCCAACCCAAGGTTTGTTTAATTCGAGGTTCGTTTGGGAAAAATCGACCAAAGAAACGGCCGAAGTTCATCTAGTTTTTAAAATTTTTTAAGAAAAACAGATGTTCATTTTTGACAGTTAGAAACTCATATTAACGAAAAAAATATGCTTACTGTGCATTTGAATATTATTAAAAAGATTAAATAATAAAAAAGTAAATTTAAAAATAATGTTAAATCAATACTTAGGGAATCCTCCGTTAATTGCGTCACACTTCAACAGAGAGAGGAAGAGGTATAATTGCAATAAAATACGCCTTTAGAGGCGTTACAAATATCTATGTAATAACTATATTTTTAAAAAGAGACCAAGCAACATAAAAAGCGAATTTATTATTTTCTGTAAAAATAATAAAGGGATAAATCAAAATAACTGAAAATAAATATAATTTATGAGAAGTAATTTCAGACGACCATGAGAAATAGAACGAGATTTAGAAAATCAGAGAAGAAATTGCAAAATTAAGACGTAAGGTCAAAACTTAATTATGAAAACAGCTTGGGTTGAAACTTAATTGCTTTATTAATATAAATAACTCAAAATTAGAATGAAAACAATACAATATGTTCGGTAAGTTAAAAAAAGGGATTGTTAAGTATTTCCTTTATTTAGAGTTAGGAAGCTGTATTAAAGAAAAAAATCTTTATTCATTTTTTCAAAATGTTTTGGAGTTATCAGCATTTTAAATCTTGTCTGGGGAAATGCATCTTCTATACTTTGGCAAGCTTTCTCTTGAAATACCTATAAATTTCGTACAGTTCTCTAGCTTGAGTTAACATTTTTATTATTGTTTCAAAAATAAGAATTTAAATTGTACATTTGGAATATTAGAGTAAAATACTTGATAAAATAAGTATCATGATAAAATAAGTATCATCATTTTTTACGGTGCATAAAATTTGAATGAATGAATTCATATTTTATGAAAAGAGAAAAAACTGCTTAAAAATGTGTTCAACTAAATCTGCAAAATTAAGACGTAAGGTCAAAACTTAATTATGAAAATAGCTTGGGTTGAAAGTTAATTGCTTTGCTAATGCTTTTGTTTCATGAAAAAGAAAATGAGAAGAATAAACTTTTATGAATTGAATACAATATGTAGATATGAACGGCTTGGAATAATTATTTTTGCAGAAAGAAGAAAAGCTGATAAACAAGAACATTTGAAAGCGTTAATAATTAAACCGAAATGTTCTTTATTAATTTGACTGTTTTAGGGTTCCATACTTAAAAAGTGAAAACAGAACCATTATAAGATCACTCGTGTATCTGTATGTCGGTCTATCACAGCCGTTTTTCTGGAAAATTATGGAAAGTGGAAAGTTCAAACTTGGCAGAGTTATAAAGGTTATTCAGCCTCATATTTATATATTATTAGCCATTCACAAACATTTTTAGGAAAACTTAGGGGGATTAATTAAGTTACTTCAAAAAAAAATGTATATGGTATGGGGTATCATTCGAAAGAACTCGTAAAACCGTACTCAAAAATATATTTGTTTAAATTTTAGGTGTTATATTTTTACAGATATCGTCGAAAATGTAATAAAAAAGTATGTCCTCCCTCCTCTTATTTCCGAATCCACTGAAACTAAAATTATGAAAAAATTAGGGGTCGTGAGAGTGTAATTAAAACTTGCAAGAAAACTATCGCGATTATCCTAGGTCACATAGTATTTGAAAAATTTGCATTTTTCCGTTACACATAAACTTTACTTTTCAAGCACTCAGTGGGAAGTTGAGGGGCGCTCCAGGTACCAATCGACGCGGAATCATCCAAGAAAAGTTTATACTGATTTTCATAAAAAATTGTCGCCGAGATTTAATTTAAAAGCCTATCTAGAGAAACGTGGCACAGACCAAAATGGCATTGCAACTTTGCGAAATCCTTTCGAAGCGCGTTTGGCACAACGCCAAGTTTTAACTTTGTACGAGGTCTTCTTCATATGTTAGTCGGGGCTTCATATCTTTCTCAACGCTCATGGTATATCCACCTGTAGTTTGCTAGTATATACAGCTATACCCAACCTTACGTTGTATAGTTTTTTTTACAAAGTTTTATCATTCTTTTAGCAACGATTTGTTGTAATATTGCAGTGAGTAATTGATAAATTTATCTTACGGAACCCTTTGTACACGAGTAAAACTCGCACTTGACTGATTATCTATAAAACAAAATCCTGTACTATTGAAATTACTTCTTTCATCGAAGTGAATTAACTAAGTCAGTTCTATTGCTTGAGGTAATAGTTTTATGAATGTTTTAAAAATGAAAATTTATAATGTGGAGTTGAAATTTAAATTAACAATATTTGATACGATGAAATAAATATAAACTATTTTTTAACGATTTAATAAAACTTAAATTAATTTATTCTTCTTTTGTGCAAGAGAAAAAAAACTTAAACTTCTTGAAAATGTGTTCAACTAAATCTGCAAAATTAAGATGAAAGGTCAAAACTAAATTATGAAAACAGCTTGGCTTGAAACTCATTTGCGTTGTAAATGTCTTTATAATCCATGAAAAAGAAAATGCGAAGAAAAAATACCTCTTTTATTTAGTAGAATAATGTAAGGTATGAAAGGTTGGGATAGTTATTTTTGCTCAAAAAAGAAAAGTTGATAAGCGAGGAGATTCGAGCGTAATGAAAAAAGAGGCAAAATAATATTCGTGTTAATTAGATTGTTTTTTTCAAAATAAAATAATACACGATTGGAATTAAATTTCATGAAAGAGAGTTGGTTAAAAGTTTTTTTTTTCTTTTTTTTTTTTTTTAAATGTTTAATTAGAAAATACTATCCTTTCTTCAAAGTGTGTTTCCCATAACATTTCTGTTTTTGTGCTGCATTAAATTTTAGTATATACCATGAAGTGCTTTCATCTTATATAGTTCAAAATAAGTAGAACACATTAGCATTAATGACGGAAATGCTTTTTGTCAATGTTACATTTTTATTTTCTTCTATCGGTACAAGAAATAAGTATTAGATTCGTGAAAATTTTGACTTCCGGCTTACGACGGATTTATAAATTTTAGATCTTGAACACGATTTGACTGTTTTTAGAAAATGTATGCCCGTGAGTCTGTGTGTCTGTCTGTCTGTATATGACACAAATTTTGTGGGATCTCTAACACACGAACTACTACGTAGAATCAGATGAAATTTCATATAGATTTTATACAGTGCAGCACAAAACATCTCGAGGACATATGTGTTTATTGACGGAAATTGCTGAAGGGGAATTTTCAACTGTGCTATGCGTTTCCTAACTGAACTAAATTTTAGCATTCTATGTAGTATATATACACATCTGTGGATCATATACAGGGCTTCACAAAATCACTCAGACATATTTTCTAATATTATTGGTAATTCCGGAAATTGGGTTTTTAAATGTATTATGTGTTTTCCAAATTGTTTATTTAGACATCAGACATTAGACCTTATTAAAAGTTAAAGGATTTTGCTAAAAGTATTTTGGAAGTGTTGGAAAGTGTTACATATTCTATGCTTGACGCATGATTTTTCGTTATTGTTTTTCTATTTGACGGTGCAAAAATTGAAATTGTGTGGTGTTTAGAAGTTAAAAAGAACTACTTTAAAAGCGAAATTTATTTTTCAGTTCGTTGCCACCGTCATGACGTCAGCGTTATTCATGGACATGTTTTGCATTATAATATACATAGTATACCTTTTCCATGATCGGGCTTCAATATAAACAAGAAACTTTAGTTATAGCAGCCCTTTTCAACAAATGAAGGTAATAAGGACTAAAGAAGAATTTTTCACACTCGGTTGTTATAAAAGCGAAATTGATTACTCTTATCGTTGCCACCGTCGATATGATGTAAGCGTTACTCACGGATAGCTTTGCTTAACTCTACGTTAGGCGAATGTGTATCTCTGTGATACACGCCGACATTTTCCTCTTGTATGTTTTGAATGCATTAGCCGGTTCGAGATCGAGATCAATTGCCTCGGGTGAAAAATTGATACCGGTGAGAGGAAGGTAGATGCTGCCACAGGTTCCGAATCTATTTGGTGACAGTAGATGCTATATACAGACTTTTGTTCTATACAACGAATAATTCTTTCGGAATATAATAAAGTAAATTATCTAGGAGAAACAGTCCTAAAATGGCATACCGTAAGGAAAAAAATGCTTCTATTCACACAGTGTTTTCCTGATGACCTTTATTTTTTACAAACTAACTTTGCGAACTATACAAAATGCAATGGTTTCTTTTAAAAAGTAACAAACAAAGTCACAACGTCATAATAACGATTTATATAAAATGCTGCACTATGTCATTTTATCTACAGTGCTATCCTAAAACGACACACCCATAAGTTGCTATTAATTTTATTTGCATACATCACAGATTATGTTTTTTGAACACCAAGAAACACAGGCATTTTCACTATGTACCCACTTTGAAAACTTAAAACATTTTATAAACTTCTGCGGTTTTGAGTGACTGAATAAATCATTGCAATAAAGGCAGGCTTTATCATCATCGGCAGAAAGATTCATGCCTTTGTCGTTATGATTGGATGTAACAAAGTGAATTTTCTTCTTAGCCTGTAGAGCTGTACGTTTTGAGTGTGAATTATGTTTCTCAGCAGCTTTTACCTTCGTTTCGGCGATATTAGGACTGCTAGTCAGAACTTTTGCCCCTTCGGGGTTCCTCTTTTTTAGAAGATGATCTAACATGAGGTGCACAAGGAAGTTGAGATACATCAAGCTGTCTGAAGATGATGAACTTGAAGATGCTGCACGTTGAAAAGATACATACGTCTTCGGTGTATCGGAAACAGGTGTTGTCGGCGATAGAATTGAAGAAGGTGGCAGTGAAAGTGTGAAAATTATCGGATTAGGTCTAAATAGGATGTTATCTTTAGAACTTGTGTTGCTGTCGTTGCTTTCCTTATTTTCCAATCTACTTTCAGTCACAACTGACGAACATAAAACATGATCGGTAAAGATGTCTGGCGGCATGTCATTTTACCTATAATCACCATATTGTAAATACAGAGGCAATATTCGGATAAATGAAGATGATGAACTTGAAGATGCTGCACGTTGGAAAGATACACACGTCTTCGGGGTATCGGAAACATGTGTTGTCGGCGATGGAATTGGAGGAGGTGGCATTGAAAGTGTGAAAATTGACGGATTGTATAAACACACGTATTTATACATTTTCGCATATACAGAAAATAATCTAAAAAGAAATAAGTACCCACCTAATATTTCAGATATGTAATCACTGAAGGAAACACACGTGAATTAGCACCAAAAAATAATCCCAAGAAATTTCTCACGAAGGTGTAAACAGTTTCTTTGTAAACAACAAAAAATACAAAAGTGAAGCCTTCGCCATTAAATGCTTATCGTTGTCGATAGATTCCACAACATAACTGCGTATCGTTAAAAGCTGGCTTCTAGCGACAGTAATATGAAACATAAAGTATGTCATTTTACCTAAGTATGACATTTTGAGACAGTTCATCCTAAATTGTATTACTGCCAATTGATCTGTTAAATGAATTTTATAACAATATATATGTTTAATTTATAATGTTTATGTTTTCTTTAATGTTACTTTGAAATGCCGTCGGAATATAAAGGATTAATTTAAGTTTAATGCATGTGTATTTCTATAATTTAAGGATGAGAAGAAAATGCCGTTTTAAATTCTAGTCCTTTAAAAAATAAATTGAATCATCTAACATTTTGCAATTCTTTAAAACTTGGCTCGACTTCGGCAGTTAGTTTCCCAGAATAGATCATATTTCAATTCTGAGTAACCCGTATACTCTAATGACTGCGTTCAAAACAAAGAAACTAAAGAAAAATGTATTTTATTTTCTCTGAGAACAAAAGAAATAATTTCATAAACATATGAGCAAAAAGCATTGAATATAAAGATAATTTATGACAGATAACTTCAGACGATCATAAAACAAGAACAAAAAATCCTGCATCACGACATAGATTATGAAACACTTTTCAACACTATCAGAATATTGTTAAGAAATTAAATTTTTTTTCGTACAATGAAATGACATATTCAAAGAAACATTTAAATAAAACATAACGCAGTGAAAATTCATTTTCAGCAATTGCTGTCTATAGCCCATAATGTGTGCGAATTCTTTCGTGCAGCACTATATATGGTCTACACACCTCGTGTACACTAAAAAATAGTTATGTTTTAAAATGCATATCACAGTTGAAAACGCAAATCCATCTCTGTAGGGCTCATAGTCATTCCTGTAACCAAATTCTTTTTAGTGTCTCTGTAAATAATCGACAAATTCTACGTACTCAGTAATCTATCGAAAATATGCTGTAGCTCATTTCAGTAATGTATATCTGTTAAATTTTCTTAATCAATCTGATATAGGTAAGAGTGATTTCAATGTTATTTAAATCATTCTAATAAATTAAATCTCTTACCTGCGGGTACGTGTTGAGATGCACTGTGTATCCTAAGTCATCTATATTCATCATTATTAGACTCACACTTGAAATCCAAAGTCTTTTGATGAAAACACACAAAAACATTTAATACATGAACAGAACAAATAAAAATTACATATTTTTCGTATCGTGTCATGAACACGACTGCTTAAACTCTCTGAAAAGAGTAGAAAAAAATTCTATTAGTCATCAAAATCAAAGTACAAAAATGAGAGTGTTCATAAAAGGAAGAAAAGTCTTTCGTGCAAAATGTAGCGGTATAAGTCTGTGGTTTTGATTGTTCTAATTAAAGAGTTATTTTTCACAATATCAATTTTATTGAAATAGGATAACATTATAAAAACACACTGCAAATGATTTTTCCCCTTAGATTATAATATAATGGAATTCTTTTCTACGTCCCTATAAACGATAATTGATATATTCACTCTATATTCTATAGAAATCCTGTTGTAATCCACCTCAATAATCCATATCAATTTAAGTATATTTGAAACTGAGTAACATCATTAAAATGCATTGAAAACGATTTTTCTCTATTGACCGTAATGTAACAGAATACTTTTGAGTGACCCTGTAAACGAACTATAATTGCTACTTATTCTTTATTCCATAATAAACATGTTGTCGTTAACCTCAGTGATGAATATAAATTTCAATATGCTTGAAATAGAGTAACAACATTAAAATGCAATGAAAACTATTTTGCCCCATTGACCGCAATGTAAAAAAATACTTTTGAGTGTCCCTGTAAACTAACCATAAATGGCACACACCTCATTTTCAATAGCAAACATGCCACAGTAAACATAAATAACATGTAACAATTAACAGTACATATACGTTTAACGTCTGAATTAAAAAAATTATATGACTTTAATAAAATTAAGCAAAAGCAGGTAGACTTGAATACACTTAAACATAAATTAAAAAAATATACATAAAAACATTAAAATGCGTAAAAGAGACAATTAAAAATCTTGTAAACGTTTTGCCAAGCAATCACAAGGCATCATCAGTATAAAATATCCACTAAAAATAAATAACAGTACCAATTAAGGACAGTTAAAATTAAAGTTACTTATTCAAAAACAGAGTTTATTCACTTGGAACAAAGCAAGCTTCATTCATTCTCGGTGATCGAAAGCGTGTAAACGAACCCTCAAGGAATAGTACTGTGACAGTTGTTGCAGTTGGATTTAAAAGTCGAAGCATTCGCAAACTGTTGGCAAAAAAGCCGCCTCTGCTCTGCGCTGTAGGTTACGCGCGCTAATACTTAGATAAATAAATATAAATCATTCTGGCCATGAAAACACAATTAATATAATAATATAGGTAATTTCTTACCTTTATCTTTCTTCAGCAGCAGTATTCCTCATACTTTGGGTTGGTGCACATTTTTAACTGCGGTAATCCATTTATTACGGAGCTACAGTGTTAAAAACAGAAAAGTGTTGTTTAAATGAATTATATTATTTATATTGAGTCCACACTTGAGACTTGATCATTTTTGTAATGGAGAATTATATTTAAAATTTTGACTTAATATTTTCAATTAACATTTTACATACAGCTGCCTTTTGCAGCAACAGATTAAAATTATTACATCTTTCTCTATTGAGATAAACAGGGCAACTAACTTAATAATAAAAAGAGTTTTTGAGTCAGAGTTCTTTTGATGACGTCAGACAGACGCAACATGCGTGGGTTGATATTAAAACTAATTTCGCGAACATATTTCACATATTAATATCATTGTTTATCTTGAGTAGGATGATTTGGCTAAAATAGAAAAGTTTGTTCATTATAGAATGATTTATTATCACTTAATGTATTTATTTACGTGTTCAAATGTTTGTGCCCTTGAATTGCTTCCTGTTTTGAAATCAGTTAATGATATCTGAGATGGTTATAAATCCATGACCCTTCCTTAACCAACTTAGATGCATCATGTAATAGTTGCATCGAATCTCGATGTTTCACAAACTGTGGTTTGCCCAGTGGCTTGGTCAGGGCGTCTGCTGTCATGTCTTGTGTTGGGCAGTAACGAAGGTCTAGTATACCGTCTTCTTTCATTTCTTTTATCGCGTGATAGCGAACGTCTATGTGTTTGGTTCGCTTTGAGAATTTTTCGTTCTCCACCATCTTGATGCAGCTCTGGTTGTATTCGTACAGTTTTACTGGTAAATTTTGTTGTAAGTCCAGGTCTGCTAATAGTTTTATTAGCCATGCAATTTCCTGTCCTGCACTAGCTGCAGCAACGAATTCAGCTTCTGCCGATGAGTAGGCAATGCAATTTTGCCTTTTCGAGTACCATTGTATCGGACTATTTCCCAGCATGAAAAGGTTTCCAGTAGTCGATCTTCTGGTTTTTGTGTCTCCTGCCCAATCAGCGTCAGAAAAACCGATGAGTTGTGGTTCTTGATTTGTATTCAATGTGAGGTTCAGGTTTCTTGTGATGTTTAGATAACTAATTATGCGTTTCGCAGCGTTCCAATCTTTAAAACGTGGAGTTTCACATCTTCTGCTGAGGGTGTTAACGGCGGCTGATATATCTGGACGTGTAGTGGTTCCTATATATAACAATGATCCTATCGCTTGTCTGAATTTTGTGTTGTTAGGCATTAAATTTTCGTCGTCCTCTAATTTGTGAAAACCGGCATCCATGGGAGTGCTTATTGGTTTTGCGTTTTCTAAATTGAATTTTCTTGCGAGTTCTTCTATTTTTAACCTTTGATTTAATTTGTATCCATTTTGTGTTTTTCTTATTTCCATGCCTAAATAGTGGGATACTTCCCCAAGGTCTTTTAATTCATATTCTTGCTTTAAAGCTTTTATTATTTTTTCAATTGATTCGTTTTCACCGCCTATTAAAATATCATCTACGTAAACTATTATATACGTTGTAATGTTGTTTTCTTTTCGTGTGTATAGACATGAGTCCGCTGTGCTTTGTTGGAAATTCAATTTTTTTAAAGATTGTTCTATTCTTTTATTCCAAGTTCTCGCTGCCTGCTTAAGTCCATAAATGGATTTTTTCAATTTGCAGACTTTGTTTTCTTTATTTTTCTCAATGTAACCCTCCGATTGTTTCATATAGACTTCATCTTCTAACTCACCGTATAGAAAAGCTGTATCTATATCTATGTGTCTCACGTTCAACTTCTTATATGCGGCTGCTGCCAAAAATGTTCGCACTGTTGTTTGTGATACTACTGGGGCGAAAGTCTCGTCATAGTTTTCCCCGTATTTTTGGCTAAACCCTTTGGCTACCAAACGTGCTTTGTACTTTTGAGTGTTTCCGTGACTGTCTAATTTCTTTTTGAATGTCCATTTGCAACCTATAACCTTTTTGTTAGGTGGAGGATCCACTAATTCCCATGTGTTGCGTTTTCTCAACGAATTTATTTCCGCTTGTGTGGCTTTAAGCCAATTTTCTTTTTCTCTGGGATTATTTATTTCCAGTATTTCATTCCAACTACTAGGTTCTATTGTATCATTATTTTTTACATAACAGACATATCTGTCTGGTGGTACCCCCTGTTCATTCTTTCGGATCTTCTTGGTTCATTGGTCGGTTGTTTGGACGCGGTTGGTTCTTCGGTTGTGTTGTTTAGCTCTGTTTCAATGTATTTTTTGTCGTCATATGAGTTTTCTGTCTCTTTGCTTTCTTTTAGGTTAATTTTACTATTTTCCATGAATTTCACTGTTCTGCCAATTAAAATTTTATTTTGTTTTGTGTATATGCGATATCCCTTTGAGTTGTTATCGTATCCTACAAAAATCCCTTCCTGAGCCCTGTCGTCCAATTTTCCTCGATGTTGTTTATTTACATATACGTAAGCTTTGCACCCGAATGTTCGCAAATAGTGTAAACTCGGTTTGCGATTAAACCATAGCTCAAATGGGGTTTTATTTGTCGATCTTGTTGGTAAGCGATTTTGTAAATGATTCGCGGTGTTAATTGCTTCTCCCCAAAATCTTTGTGGCAGATCTGCTTCTCTCAGTAGGCTTCTAGTCATGTCTAATAGCGACCTATTTTTCCTTTCTGCAATGCCATTTTGGCTCGGACAATACGGCACTGTTAATTGATGTTTAATGCCCCTTTTTCTTAAGTAATCCTCTATCCCTCTATTTATGTACTCTCCCGCGTTATCGGATCTTATTGCTTTCGGATATATCCCGAACTGGTTTCGAACCATAGCTATATAGTCGATTAGTTTATCCTGTACTTCATCTTTATGTTTTAATAAGTATATTACAGTAAATCTAGAGTAGTCGTCAATGAAAGTTACAAACATTGTTTTACCACCTATTGTGGGGGTTCCTATCGCTGTGCATACGTCCGTGTGCACTAGATCGATTACTCTACCTGTTTTGTTTCTATACACTGTTTTGGGATAGGGAGCATCGCTTGTTTTTGTTTGTATGCATGTTTCGCATGTTGTTCCATGATTGCAATTATTTAATTTTATGCCATAGGCTAAGTCGTCTTTAACCATTTCCTTTATGGAATTATAATTTCTATGCCCTAGGCGTTTGTGCCAAAGTTCCAGGCAGTCTTTACTTTTGCATTCATGTGCCATATTTACTATATTCCTATCTGCATTTTCTAATAATTCAACTTCGTATAGGTTATTTTTCATTTTTGCCTCCAAATAGATTTTCCCATTCCGTGACAGCGTGCATTTATCTTTATCAAATAATAATTTATATCCATTCTTTGTGGCTTTACTAACTGAAATTAAATTAGATTCTAGCTCCGGTACATATAACACTTCTTTTAACGTAATTTTATTTATGCCTCCATCGGATGTTTTTGTCGTGAATGTAGTTTCTCCGGTACCTAACGAGTTTAGAGTTTTTCCGTTGGCAATTATGACGGCTGTTTTTTCTGTGTCATTTAACTCAGTAAACTCATTTTTATTGTTTAGGACATGTGAAGATGAAGCAGAATCAATAATCCAGGTTTGTTTTCCTGCTTTGTCTATTAGAAAGGCTGCGTCGCTGCCTTTATCTGGTTTTGTTTCCGTTCTATAATTTCTCGTGTTTACTGATTCACGGTCAGTGTTTCCTATCTGGTTATCCGATTGTTGATAACACAACGATGATGAGTGATATTTATTTTTGTATGTTTGTTGTTTTTGTGTATTTGGGTGATTGTTTCGATTTTTCAAATGCCAACATTCTCTGTACGTGTGATTTCTCAATTTGCAATACGTGCACTGTTTATCTTTTTTAAAGTTATCATTAGGAAATCTTTTCTGCGTTTTAAACGCTTTTGATGAATTTTCACCCTGGTCTGTGTTTTCAACCCTTCTGTTGTACTCATCTGTTAATTTACTTCTAATAAATTGTGGTGTGAGTTCGTCCTCATTTCGCGATTCAAGGGCAGTAATTAACGTATTATAACTAGGGGGTAGCGAACACAGCAATAAAGCTGAAAGATGGGAGTCGCTAATTGTTTCCCCGATCGCTGAAAGTTTGTCAATTAATTCTAGAATGTATGTTATGTGTTTGATTAAGTTCCCGTTTTCTTGGAGCTTGGCTCCATAGAGCTTTCTTAACAAAAATAATTTACTAGAGAGGTTCGCCCGTTCGTGTATGGTTTTAAGTGCGTTCCAAGTGTCTCTAGTTGTGTTAAGCCCCTTAACATGTACGATTTGAGAATCGTCAATTGATAGGTTAATTATGGCTCTTGCCTTCCTGTCTTTCTTTTCCCAGTCAGTTGTGACTGGCGTGGGCCTATCTTCGGTTATTACGTTGAATAAGTCTTCTCTAATCAGTAACATTTCAGTTTTAAATTTCCAATTACTGTAGTTACTTGCGTTAAGTTTTTCTACAAGCTGTATCTTACGTGATGCGGCCATTTTACTAGTTATTTAAGTTTTGTTGTTAAAGAGGAATTGCTCTTTTATTTTTTATATAAAACTTCTTATATATATCTAGTTTTCTTCAATTGTTTAACATTTCATAAATATCAACGAAAAAATGCACAGTATTTATTTCATCATCAAATAACTAACTATATTTTCAATAATTTTCAATTTCATTTTAATGTGCACACATGTATGGCCAGTAGTTTTTTTTTTCACAAATATTATTTATCTACTAAAATATGAGACTTTCTCAGTCTCATAATCGACTGTTGGCAAAAAAGCCGCCTCTGCTCTGCGCTGTAGGTTACGCGCGCTAATACTTAGATAAATAAATAGAAATCATTCTGGCCATGAAAACACAATTAATATAATAATATAGGTAATTTCTTACCTTTATCTTTCTTCAGCAGCCAGTATTCCTCATACTTTGGGTTGGTGCACATTTTTAACTGCGGTAATCCATTTATTACGGAGCTACAGTGTTAAAAACAGAAAAGTGTTGTTTAAATGAATTATATTATTTATATTGAGCCCACACTTGAGACTTGATCATTTTTGTAATGGAGAATTATATTTAAAATTTTGACTTAATATTTTCAATTAACATTTTACATACAGCTGCCTTTTGCAGCAACAGATTAAAATTATTACATCTTTCTCTATTGAGATAAACAGGGCAACTAACTTAATAATAAAAAGAGTTTTTGAGTCAGAGTTCTTTTGATAAATTCTATAAATCATATACAGGGCAGCACAAAAGATCTCGAGTACGTTTCCGTTTGTTGACGGAAATTCCAGAAGGGGAATAAACCTATACTATGCGTTTCGTAACTGAATTAAATTTTAACATTCTATGTGGCATATATACTAATCCATACATCATATACATTGCTGCACAAAAGAATTCGGATATTTTTCCGAATATTGTTGGTTATACCTGAAATTGGGTTTTTAAATGTCTTACGCGTGTTACAAATTGTTTACTTAGACATCATTTTTCACCTTATTAAACGGTAAATATTTGTAAAAGTATTTTGAAAGTTTTGGAATTTGTTGTATAATCTATGCTTAACGCATGATTTTTTGTTCTTGTTTATTTTCGTTTTCTATTTTACGGAACATAAGCATGTCTGCGGCGCAACTAAGTTTCAACCCAAGTTTTTTCATAATTGAGTATATAAAAATATACGCAGTAACTACTTTTGAGCAAAAAAGGAAAATAGAAAATGCTGACAAGTTTATGAAAAGCTGAATATTGAGTTCTCGTTTGCAAAAAGGTACTCTAAATAAAGTAAATGCTTAAAAATTACTTTTAATTATTATTTTCGTAAAGTATAAAATTAGAAAATTAAAAAAAAAACAACAAAAAAACAAAAACAACTACAACTACAACAAAAAACCACTTGCCTTTTGAATATGATATTATTACTTCCGACTTTCCGGTTTTATAGTGAAAATTGATAATGTACATTTGAAATTTCATGATAACATGCTTGCTACAAATAGTTAAATAACATAAATTTTTACGGTTTATAAAATTTGAATAAATTAATTCTCTATTAATGGAAAAACAACTGCGTAGAAATGCGTGTAAATAATCTAGAAAATAAAAACAAATGAAAGGTCAAAACTTAATTATGAAAACAGCTTGAGTTGAGATTTAATTGAGTTGAAAACATCTTTATGTTCCCTAAAACAGAAAATGCAAAGGAATAGACCATAAAATGAAAATCATATGAAAAGGAAAGGATATCTTTTGAATTTAATACTATATATATAGTATGAACAACTGGATATATTGTTTTGAAAATTTATAGTGAGCTTTTAGAAATTTAAAGGAAAATGTCTGACATGCTAAAATACGTATAAGAATTTTTATGGATTGTAACATTTGATTGAATTAATTCTTTCAATTGTAAAGATTACGTAATAATGTGTAAAAAAAAATTAAAAAAAAAATCTGGAAAATTAAGCTGAAATGTCAAGATATAATAATGAAAATAGCTCAGTTTCATACTTAATGGCTATGAAAACCTCTTTATATTTCCATAAAAAAAGAATATGAAAAGGAAAAACATGTCTATTGAATTTAATACAATATGTATGTAGACAGATCATAATTAATTTCAACTTCACTCCCCCCTCCTCCTCACAAAAAAAAAGCAAAGCAGATAAACGAGAAAAAAAAAGATATTAATTAAAGGTCAAATGTTTTTCGTGTTAATTTGATTATTTTAAAGAAAGAGTAATATACTATAAAAAATTAACTTTTCACCGGAGGAAACTGAATAGCTTTATTCCTTTATTTGGGATAACATTTTCATTGTTAGTTTGAAACTGAAAATTAATATATTTTGTATTTGGAATTCTAGATTAAAAATGCTTGATACTATAAATTAATGTTATAATTTTAAAATTTTTTTAAAAGTGTAAATACTTATATATATATATATATATATATATATATATATATATGTATTAAAAAGAACTGCGTGAAAATGCGCGTAACTAATCTGGAAAGTAAAAATGAAAGGTCAGAACTTAATTATGAAAACAGCTTGGGATGAAACATAATTGCGATGTAAACATCTTTATGTTTCGTGAAGTAGAAAAAGAAAAGAAAAAACACATGTTTTGAATATAATACAATATGGATAGTACAATGAAGGACTGAGCAGAATTACTTTTGCGAAAAAATGAGAACTGATAAATGATCATGTTAAGAAAAAATAATTAAAAGCAAAATGTTCTTCGTGTTAATTTGATTGATTTTACAAAATGAAAAAAATTAAAAAAACTTATGTTATTAAAATTCGTCGGAGAATAGACTGAAATGTTTCTGGGAGTTTAGCTGCAGCAATTTTTTTTTTTTAAATCTTAAAGTGTGTTTTCAATCTAAGACCTAAGTGAAAAATATGCTACATGTTTCGTAAAAACTTTTATTTTATGGATAGAGGTGTTATGAGTTAATCTGTCATATGGTAAAGCTAAAATATTAAATTGCTAATTAGTTGTGTATATATCTATATATAAAAGACATTATCTTTTAATATTTAATATATTTTGTATTTAATCATTTCAATAAAAGCAACTTTGTTAAATATTAAAATTTAAATGTTAATAACAAGTTTTTCCGACAGAGTTTAGTACTGCATGTTTTCATTTTAAAAATATGCTATCAAGAAGAAAATAAATCAATTAAATTTGATAAAAACATCTTTCACTTCAATTTAATGAAATTCAGTATTTGTTACACAACATCTTCTTACTCTCAGGTCTTCAATAACAATTTGTGTTTTTCTGTTGCACTAAAATTTAGTACATTATGTGTTGATTGTATCATCTATAGCTCATATACAGAGCTGTCTAAAATAACTGCAATACATAACCATTTGAGGGGGTTAGAATGAGAGTGGAATAAGTCAAAAATTTAAAAATTTAGATAACCATATTTTTACTGAACCTATATTAATTTCTGTTCAGTGTGACGTCAAATAAGTCATAGTTCATATAGTTAATTGCTAGAGGGCAAAACAAATACGACAAGTTTCACAAAACCCATCATTTCTCAAATTACTAAATATTGACTTACTCCACTGTCATTCTAACCCCTTCATTTATGGCCGAAATTCATTTTAGTATATTATACAAAGTGTCCTATAATTCTATTCTTTTTTTAAAAATTCGTAAAAAAAAAAAAAAAAAGGTTTGCATTGTAATACTTACCAAAGTGTCGGATTTGTTTCTGACAAAAGAAGAAAAAACAGTTGATATTTTCTTTGAACTATATTTTGCATACAAAAATTCCGACTATTTGCCCAGTCTTATGCTGAAGACCGCACTCCAATACGACAATCGGACAAATTTTTATGAGTGTTTACAATAGAAACAGACTTATAGAAATCTTATGGGAATGTTATACCTTTTGGTAAGACTTATCATCTAAACCGAATTCTAGTACGACAAATTGTTAAATGTTCATGATTTCTTATAATTAGAATTTATTTTATATATTTTGAACTATTTTTTATTGCGACAAAAAAAACGACAATTTGACAAGTTTTAATATGCAAGTTGCACTCCGATACGACAATATGTTATATATATATATATATATATATATATATATATATATATATATATATATATACATATATATAATGAATTTTGAAATTTGGACGGGCTTATAAGACATACTAAATATATATGTTTTTTAAATTCCCTTATATGTTTTTATTTTAAAAATATGCTATCAAGAAGAAAATGAATCAATTAAATTTGCTACAAACATCTTTCACTTCAATTTAGTGAAATTCAGTATTTGTTACACAGCATCTGCTTATTCTCAGATCTTCAATAACAATTTATGTTATTGAAAATTGCTGAAGTAGTAGTTTATAGGCATTTGTGAGTAATGAGCGCAATATATTGGCCAGTATGAAAGTTGATCTTGGCAAAGATTTTGCATTAAAATAATCATTCTTCTAATATTGGAAAGTGTTTCATATTAATATTTTAATTGCAGTATACTATTTCTACGATTTTTTGTCAAAGTTTTGAAAAGCGGTGTTAAATTTGGTTGAAAACTCTGCATGCTATAAAAAAACAGTTTGAATTTTTTACAAAAATGTTAACATTTTCATGAATATACGAGTTATGCTTACACAAATCAACACAAATGTTGAACAGGACCTACATAGTCATTTGCTATAGTGACAGACAATTTTTAGCATTTTCTGTTACCATGGTGATCGAAAATATTATTTTATTATTAAAAGTACTGTCCTTCCCCCCCCCCCCCCTAGTTGTCCTCGAGACAAAATCTGCACTGAAAAACATGAAGTCAAACATGTTCTTTACATCCTCAAAGTTCAAGGGCATTTCGGGCATTTTCTTACGAGTGTCAGTGGTTATTCGACGAAATGTCTGAAATTGGTCACTGCCCCTTAATTTCTGGACATCAGTGTATATAAATAAAGTTATGAGAAATAAATTCAGTCGTCTCTGAAAGTTAGATTTTACAAAAGGAAATAAATAACGTAAATTTATAATAAAAGTAGATATTCTCAGCAAGTATTTGAAAACTAAACATTTTCTTTGTTTGGATTCAGAAATCTTTATTAACCCTTTGGGTACTGATTTATTTGAAAAAAAAAACCATACAGAACAGACCCACCAGAAATTTGGAATAGTGTTTTTTCTGTATTTGTTGACAGATATTCCCTGATTAAAAAGAAGCGAGAAGTACTTTTTGAATTTTCTGATATAAATTCCAAATTTCTGAATTAAAAAAAAAATCCGTGGACGATACTGATGACGAGTCTCAATCATCAAATGTACCCAAGGGGTTAAAGAGAAATTCATTATTCAATATTTTAAAAACATGGAAATGATCAGCATTTTTCTCAATGACTATTTTAATAATTTAAAGATAAAAATAAATAAATTGGGTTCTGCAATTCGTCATATTCGAATTGTCAAATGACCGTAATGAATTTGTGACTTAACTGTGAAGTCTTTATAACCGATTTTTGCTTCACGCATAATAAGATGACTAAAAAACACCACTTGCAGCTCCTTACAAAAGTGGTATTTCGACGTCCCAGTGACGCAGTTTCCACAAACGTGAGAGCTGCATTTTGGGTCACTGCGTGCTTTTACATTTTACTCTAATTCGTGTGGAATTACAGAAAATGAAATATGATTTTGGTGCTGATGATAATTTTATTAAAATGAGGTTATATTTGAGATGAAACAAGTTAAGTACAACCATCATGTATTAAAATATAGTTTTTTTTTAAGTAAAATAATATCATTCCCTCTTAATATTAAAAACTTTTAACATAAAGTTAAAATTTTGCCGTTTAATAATAAAATTATTAAACGTAAATACTATCGCAAACTAAATCGTATGATGAATAAATGCATTAATCAAGGGGAATTCTGAAAAAAAGAGATAACTTTTTTTAAACAAATGTAGAGTCTTTCAAACTTATTTAAGGAATAATCATCTAGCACTTCTTGCATTCAAGACAAATTATTGTAGCAGACATTTTTATATTAACGGCTCATTTATTTTATGAAACACACCCAACAAGGAACCACAATAAGGAAGTAAGGCACAATCCATCACTAAAACAGTTAACTTATTTGTCTGCCAACAAAAATCCTTTACAAAACGTTAATGGTGAGTTAAAGTACATTATTGAAGAATGATAATAGAAACTGAGCATTGAGTGAACAGTTGCAATGAAAAGAAACAGAGACAAAGTCTCGAGATAATATGTGGAAGAGATTTTCTTTTTATTTAGATACATTATGCTGAATATTAAAGAATGGTTCGCATAAAAGAAAAATAAGGCTGATATACAAAATATTTTTTACATGAAACGGTTTAATTGCATTGTAATATAAAGCTGATTTGCGTCAAGTTTTAGAACAATCATGTCAAATGTTATAAAATGTGTAATAATCTTTTTAAATCAGTTCTCTAATATATATAAAAAATGTTTTTTTAATGTTATTTTCCCTGACAAAGTTAATAGGTATAAATCTTAAAAAGGTTGCCAGCTCTGTGCAGGCCTTTCTCTGTTTATTTCGTTCTGTTTAAGATACAATTTAAAAACTACAGTTTCGAGAAAGTTTTGCGCATACTAGAAGCTTCACCAGAAGCAGCTAGATGTTATAACTGCTTTTAACTTCAAAAATTTTGCTTGTTTCCAAACAAAATTTCCAAGGATCATATTTCAAATACTTTACAATCAAACAAAAATATTTTTGAAAAACGATGTTTTAAAAAAAAGTGGATGAGACACCTTAAAATATAAAGCTATCAAAAATATAATTTTGGAGATAAAATTGAAATGTTAAAAATACAGTTTTACGATGTCGAACGATATTTTACATTTAGTTTTTATGGAAAAAAATGTGAGAATCACGGATTTAAAACAGACATAAGAACATCTGAAATAAAGCTATTAAAATTAAACGTCACCCTAAAACACTACATGAGTAAATTCATGTATTAATGAAACCTTGAACAGAATGGAGGAAATGTGCCTTTTTCAAACTTGTTTATAAGAATTGTGATTTAGCACATCATGCATTCATGACGAATTCTCGTAACAAACATTTTTATATTAACAGCTCATTTATTTTGTGAAATATGGTCTTAACAATAAACCACAGTACGGGAACAATGCACAATCCATCACTAAAACATTTTACTTATCTGTCTGTTACCAAAAATCCCTTACAAAACGTTAATGGTGAGTTAAAGTACATTGAGGAAGAATGATAAAAAAAAAAGCTGTGTCTTGAATGAACTTTTGCACTGAAAAGATGGAGCGACAAAATCCCTAGGTAATATATAAAATGCATTTTTTTTGTAACTATGCAATGTAATAAACATAATATTAAAATGATGTTTGTTTGAAATATATATGTAATACAAATATGTAAATATAGTATGTAATACAAATTATATTTTATTTCTATACTGCCCCTGCTTAGTGATGCGTATATGATTCAATTAAAATTAATCGTGATTTAGCACATCATGCATTCATGACAAATTCTCGTAACAAACATTTTTATATTAGCGGCTCATTTATTTTCTAAAACGGTCTCAACAATAACCCATTATGGTGAACCGTTATGGGAACCATTATGGCCAATGAAATAAGCAAAATACATGAAATAGCAAGACACAGTGGATATAATGAAAGCACTATTAATAAAGTAATTAACGAGCATGGGGAAGAAGGAGTAGGGAAACTTCAATAAACAAAATTCAAAGTTATCTACTTTACAATATTTCCTTGGTTTCTTTGAAAGATTGAAATATAAACTTAACAAATTCAATATATGCCTTATCGTAAAACCATCCATAAAATTAAAAAGTATAGTGTGTAAGAAAAGACCCAATAGAGCCATATCAACTATCAGGTGTTTATGAAATCTCGTTCACCAAAGCAGATGGAACATTATAATATTATATAGGAATGACAACTAGAAAGTTTAAAACGTTTAAAAGAGCAAATATGGCAGAAGAACTGGAGCTTCGGCAAGATTGCGTAGGACCGAGACTTTAAAAATTGATTTTAAGAATAGTAAAATAATTTATCCATCAATTTCGCATCTATTATCTGTGAATCAATAGAAATCTATGTGCATAACGAGAACATATGCAATGAATCAGCCTCTTTTAAATTACCTAAAATCTGGCACGAGGTCTTGTACAATTTTAAAAAAGCATTATAAAAATATTAAGTTTCACGTTTACAGTTGACTATTTTAAGCACCTGATTTTATTACACGTATGATCTCGTGACTTACGTTTTTCAAGTTTATTTTTAACAATTTTTGCTAGAATAGTTTGTTTATCATGTAGAACTTGATAATGGCTACGTTTGTGCATTCGAAACTTATCGATCATTATATTAAAAGGTTTTTATAAGCCTTTTTGTGTTCTACGTTTATCACTGAAGTATTTAAATCTGTATTTTAATAAAACTAATCCTTCAATAAATAAATTAGTTTGAAAGTTATTACTATTTTTGAATACAAATATCCCCCTTGAGTACTCGCCGAAGTAAAATACTGTCAATTAAAAAATAATATATATAATAATATAATAAATAATAATAATCGATATAATAAATCAATATAATAAATAATAATAATAATATTAAATAAGGTCAATAATTTCTCTATAAAATTTGCAATATCTAACCCTAAATATTTGTATAAAACACAAACTCCACTGCTACAAATAAAATATTAAAAATAGTCGCCAGTGGCAGCTCTGCACATTGCAGACGACTTAGGCGAATTCTTGTCTTTTGGATATGAGTAACTCTACCCACGGGCAATAATTCTGCCTTTTACACACGTTACATTGTTTCTCAAATACATACACGATATTCGAATGTATGCAATTAGTGTACTATATAGTGGACTATCTGCTGAGATAGTCCCAAAGATGCTCTATAGGATCAAGGTCCAAAGATTGTGCTGGCCATTCCATTCGCTCCAAACCTTGATTCTCTAGATATGCATTAGCGGCTCTAGCTCAATTCGATCGGGCATTATCAACCATTCAGATTAATTCATCACCAATAGCACCACCATACGGTGTGACAAACGGAGCAAGGATATCTTCCTGATATTTCACAGCAGTCAGAATTCTTTCATGGCACACATGGAAGTTTCTGTGATCAAAAGAGATATTCCAGCCGCCCAAACCATGATTCCATCTCCTCTATAACTGTGTCTTTTAACAATGTTACGTAGGCAGAACCTGATGCTTTGTTCTCTCCAGATCAGCACACGAACTGAATCCACTCCAAAGCAAACCGGGTCTCATCTCTGAACAGTATAGAAGTCCATTGTTGTGTGTTCCAGGCAACGTGCTCTCTTGTCCAACATAAACGGGCACTTCTGTATTTTTGATTAAGAGGGCCACACAGAACAAGTCGTCTTGCTTAGAGTCCTTAATTGTGAAGACGTCTATGCATTGTAATTGCAGGTATTGTCATCCCTGTTGCTTTACGATGATCTAAAATGAGCTGAGCCACAGTAGTGATACTCCTCCTTCTGGCCAAAAGAGCTAGAAAGCGATCTTGTACAGGGGTTGTAACCATAAGTGGTCTGGAACAAGTCTTCTTGATACTGAGTTTTTGGATTCCGATTGATCTCAGATCCTTTGGACCACACTACGAGACACATTAAGATGCAGCACTAGCTTGTGATAACACCATTTCCATCTATCAGATTGCCCGCCATCTTAACGAATCAATAAACGACATCTCCTAGACATGGACAACATTATTTTAGTACCAACAATTCAAGATCATGAACCATAAAAAATTTTTCACACAAATTCCCAAAGTGGGATATTTGCAGTTCCTTCTGACAAACATATAAGTTTCCAATACATTAAAATAATTGAGATGAATATAATTTTTTCATAAGACGTTATTGAAGTTACGTATGATCATTCGTATTATTTACCTTTATTTTCATTCTTTTAATAGTGAGTGTCAAAAAATTGGTTGTACCTTAACTTTTGGAGGCCAGTGTATATTAATGTACATTTAAAAGATGTTATTAATTGCATTTAAATTTACATTTCAGTTTATTTATAACAAATATCTCATAAGTGATATTAAATATTCCAAGATTTTCTTTAATATTATTCCAATTAAAATAAAAACAAATTCAGAACCTATGTGCACAATCATACTTAATTAAAAAATGAACACGTTAATAAATTAATTCAGCTAATTAGATATTTTTAAGCTTCTATAATTATATCATAAAAATATTTTTAATGTAATTTTATTCGATATTATTATTGTATTTAAACAAATGTTTCCTTTTAATTATAAAAATATTGCTCTTATATATATATATATATAGGTGATATTAAATATGAAAATTTATTTTCATTAACAAGATTCGATTTAAAAAATATAGAGTAACCGATAATAAATTAATAAAGATACAAACAAACTTCTTAAATAAAGTCAACATATCGAAGACACGACTCCGCAATGTTTGTATTAAAATATATGTATTCTGAACACTGTGTATACTGCAGCCGTTGAGTGTTTGAAACAGTGTAAGTAAATGTGTCCGTTTCTGGAAGATGGTTGCCGTAATTGTAACGATTGAATGTTGCCAAACACAAAACCAGAAATAAAAATCATGCATCAGGTATAGATTATGAAGCATTTTCCAATACAGTATATTATCAAGAAATTTTACAAAAATGAGCAATTTGAAAAAAACACATAACTCAGTAAAAATATTTATTCAGCAATTGCTGTCTATATCCTGTAATGTGTGAAAATTCTTTTGTGTAGCCCTGATCTACAGAATATACATACATACTACATAATACACTATAAATTAAATAAGCTTACAAATGAATAATGTGTACCACAGCAGAAAATGTCCTTTCAGCAATGATCGTTGACAGTCAGTTATGTAACCGAATTCTTTTCTACGTCTCTGTAAATGAACGATAAATGCTACGCACACCATAATCCATTGAAAATATGTTGTAGTGCAGCTCAGTGAACCTTTAAAATTTTATTATGTTTGACGTATCAAAACAGCATTAAAATACATTGTAAATGATTTCCTCCCCCATAGATCATAATGTATTGGAATTCTTTTATGCGTTCCTGTAAACGAAATATAAATGCTACTTATTCTATACTCCTGAAAAAATATATTCTAGTCCACCTCACAAGTAAAGGTACTATAGTATGTTGCGCCGAATTTCGATTTTTGTAGCTCATTCTATTCGTCTCATCAAACTAATAAATTTACTACCTCGCATATCGGCTATTGAGTTTTGACAATGACAGGGGCCGGATCAAAGTTTAAAATTTTGTTCATTGAAAACCAGTTGCTGTCAAAGAAATGAATAAGATTTAAATTTATTTATGGTTCTTACACTGACATGCATTGATGAAAATCAATTTTTGAAACATTGTTCATTCCGAAGAAGTGAGTAAAACAAAAATATTTCTCACAGTGCGCACAACGAGCAAAGGCTTCTTCAGCTGACTTGGCAACGCATTCAATACATGCATCATAACTTGGGAAAACCTGCCTGTCAAGTAGCATACAAATATTTTATGTGCAATTACAAATTCTTATAATAACAGCAATAATATAACCTTATAGTAGTTATTGACAATGTATGGCACTATAAAAACAATTAGTAAACTTAAATCGCACTTATTTCTTTGAAAGCATCTGTTTTTTACTGAACGAAATTTTGAACTTTGACCCCGCCCCTTGACATTATAAAAACTCAATAGCCGATATGCAAGGTATAAAATTACTATGCTAGATGAGACGAATCGAATGAGCTATAAAAATCGAACTTCGCCGCCACAGACTAGAGTACCTTCACTTGTCAGTGATGCATATCAATCTTACTATTTTTCAAATATCATTAACATCAATAAAATGCACTGTAACTGATTTTTCCCTATAGATTATAATGTAACGTAATATTTTTGTGTGTCCCGGTAAACAAACTTTAATGCCACACACTTGATTTTCAATAGCGGACATTCTACAGTGAACCTCATTAACATATAAAAATCACTTGGCATTCCAAGTATATCTATGAGAGTTAGAGCACGGCCAGACAGGCAAACAGAATTCATAAACACTTTTCAACTATGTCGGAAAACGTTAAAAAGTAGACACACTACTTTATAGCTTCTTTTGTACGGACAGTGCTGATTGGATGAATCGAAGTCCAGACTCCCAACGTGCGATCCAATGAAAATGCTCAGGTACGGGAAACACGATGATTGCCACACGCTAACAATACTAATACATTTAAACACATCCTAAAGCATTTAATGAATAAATGCATTAATTAATTAAATAGTGAAAAGAATGTAGGATTTTATTTTATTATTAAAAGGAAGCTCTTTTAAAGTTATTTAAAAGAATAGTAATTTAGCACATCATGCACTGAAGACAAATTCTTGTAACAAACGCATTTTTATATTAACGGCTCATTTATTTTCCGAAACTTTCTCAACAATGAACCACAATAACTAAGGAAGTAATGCACAATTCATCACTAAAACTTAACTTATTTGTCTGTCAACAAAAATCCGTAACAAAATGTTAATGGTACATTATGGGGGAATGATAAAAGAAACTGAGCATTGAGTTAGCTTTTCCACAGAACGGAAACAGAAACAGAATATCTAGATGATATATGGACGATGTTTTTTTTTCTATTTTAACGATATCATGATGCAGAGAATGTGATATTAAAATATGTTCTAAAAGAAATACTGAAAATAATTTTAAGGAAAAAAAAACTTTTGTTAAACAATTCTGTTTTTTAAAATTTTAACGATTAATTCCAGTTAAAAATATTAAAGTTTCTAAAAAACGAATCTCAATTTTTTTTTATGTTCCTTTCATTAGCATTTTCAGTAAACTATGTGGTAAGTAAATATAAAACGCTGCACAGAATAATTCGAATACAATTACATTCATAGACGGTAATTGCTGAAATAGAGTTTTAAACTGTGTTAGGTTTTTTCACTAAATTATTTATTTAAATATCTCATTTAATTGCATGAAAAAACGAATTTTCATAATAATATTATAATAGTTATAGAAAGTATTTTGTTATTATGTGTGATGCAAGATTTTTCTTTTTTAAAATATTATTCTTCTTTTATATCTATGTGATTAAAGGATACTTAAATGATTACAGCAATCTTCCAACTAAGTTACGTTTAATATAAATTCTAGGCTACAAAATTTAACAATATTTACAGTAGAATGGAGTATATTTACAGGAGGAATTAGAAAGGGGAACATAGAGCTAGTTTTGAGTCTGTCTGCTTACGTCAAAAATACAGCTCTCTATCCGCCCGAAAAGAATCTGTTTCTCCACGGGTCAGCATTTTAAATTTGTATAGGTATATGGCTTTTTCATTATTTCATGGTATTTCCATCTGGAAATAGTCTTTACGTCGTACTTTAGCCTTTTTGCTGCTATGGCGTGGAGTAATTGGTTTGTATACGAGCCTTGTTACGAGTTGTTGCTAGACGATGTGCTCACGCTGCAGAGAACCAGCACCTCACATCTATTCAATAATACATAATATTTATTTTGTGTCGCTGTATTTGTTAAACATATGTTGTTGTACAATTTGTTGTATGTATCTTAGTGGCTGCATTTTGTTATGACTATTCCTAGTATTCCTAGTAAAAAGGAATTAATTAGTAAAATTCCTAATAAAGTATTCCTAGGTAATTTTCACGTTTTAACTTGTATATTTACAAAAGATTTATAGCCAAACAATCCGCCATTGTATCTGTAAACAATATCCACTCTTGCAAACTAATATGGTTAATTCCCCCACCCCTACTCCCCCTCCAAAAAAAACTATTTTATTTATCTCGTAAACAAAAATGTTTTTTTTTTTTCAAATATGAAGGAATTGAATGCTATATAAATCATTATGCCTCTAACATAACACATGTCAACATCAAAATTGTACCTTTATTCCCTCCGTATAGAATAAATTGATAAAATTGAATTATCAGCAAACGAAAATAACAAATATGTAAAAAATATTCAAGTGCGGCACCAGAAAAGATTTGTTTAGGAATTACGGTGAATGTAAGTTATATATACAACATAGAATACGTACAGTGCAAAAAAAAGTGTTGATTTTACAGTATAATACTAGCATCCCAGCTGCCAGCATTATATCGTAAAATAAACAGTAATAAACAGTAAAATAAGCAGTAATACGCTACCGCGCATGCGCGGTAGCAACATGGTAGCGGCAATGGTAGCGGCACCGCGGTAGCAACAGTGTATTTACTGTTTATTACTGTTGATTTTACGGTATAATATTGGCAGCTGGGATGCCAGTATTATACTGTAAAATCATTTTTTTTCTTGCAGTGTATTAAAATATTACAGTTGTTAAATGAAGCTTTAATTGAATTTCGTCTCGAATAAAGTTTCAATTTTATCCGGATTATCGCAAAACCAGACCTGGGTCGAGTTCATGTAAAAACTGGATAAATGACCCGATGCAAGATTCTAATCCAAATTCTACCTATAGCGAAAGAGAAATAAAGAAAAAACCAGACGGCTCATTACGGTCGGGTTGGGTTGGGTTCTGGTAAAATCTTGTTATTCGATCCAGTCCAGGGCTCTTATCCAAATCCTGCCTGAAGGAAAAAAAAATAGGTCGGGTCCCAATATTGTCAGGTTAGATTCGGGTCAAATGAAAAATCGTCACAAATGTCACACTGTGACGTTACAGAAGGGCTTAAAAACGGCCATAACAACTTCACATTCACATCATTGTGATTTCATATTTACGTCACGCGACGTCACATAATTACACTGAAAAATAAAATAAACAGAATTATATCATGCTCTTCTTTAAAGAAACATTGAATAATTAGTTGCAATAATTAAACAAATGACAAAAGTAATAATAGGTCAACACAGGTGTTTAATATTTTAATAATAATTATTAATAATAATTTAATAATAATTTAATAATAATTTTAATAATAATTTTAATAATTATATACTCACTGCTAAATTATACTCTTAACTTGAGTGAAACATAATTGAATTAATCATTTTAGAAAGGTAACCATTCCTTAAATGAATAATTCAAAATCATTCATTATATTTGCTTATTATAGGACAAGTGCATTTTTTAGAATGACTGATTAAGATGGAACATTCCAATTCAATATTTTCTAATTAACATTTCACAATCTTGTTTAAATCTAACAAGTTAGAAATTGTACGTGAAACTTGACAAATGAGGTGCGTTCATATTACGACTAGTTTTATAAATATTCAGATCTTGGTGCAATAGCTGTTGCACTCATGTAAAAATGCACGAATACAAAATTTATTTTATGTGTAGATTTTCGTATTATAGATATTAATTTTATTTTATGAAATTAAGTTTCAATACACTTTTGCAAACAATTAATCACAATTCTGTTACAGTATAATTATACTATGCGCAAATATCCAATACAAGACAAAGTAAAAAAAACAAAAAAACATTGTTATTATTTCAGTGAAATGAATTATATCGTCTGTTATTATGATACGATAAATTTCCGCAATAAAATAAGTACATTTTAAGTTGTTAACAATTTATCTTTTGTTGACATTTACTGAAAATTCCAATGGGAAACATAAGCCTAGCTTTGAAATTTTCAGAACTGAAAATCCATTTTTAGACTCTCTTTCCATTTAATAATTATTTCTCTGGAATGATCTATTCAAAAAATTGTCGGTAGATTATGTGATTGCTATAATTAAACAACTTTTGTATACAAATTCGGTTTTTAAATTCTGTAATACGGAAATAATATGACTCCATCTTAAATAGGACGTAATCACCATAGCAATCCAGAATCATTACCTATCATGGAATATCATTGAATTAATTACGTATGATAGGATTTAATAGAATGAAGAAAACTTTTTAAAATATCGTTTTAAGTTTTGATTCAATTTTCACAAAATTTGAAATGACTCGACATAATTCTGCAACGATTATATACATTAAATTTCAAACCATTCGGTTGGGTAGTTTTTGCGCTGTTATATGCGGACAGACGGACGGGCCAGACGACGACTCTATGGGTGCTATGTATTTATATAATTACGAACGCACCTAAAAATTGACGAACATAAATCCCAACTATAAAATGTCTGTATAACTGAATTACCTATAAAAATTCAATTAAAGAGTAAGTTAAATATGTTCACTTATTAAAATTGGACTTATTATGAACATATTAAAACGCGCGTTATATATTTATTTTAATGAACGTAACCGAAGCACTGAAACAAACAAACAAACAAAACAACCCACGAATATTTCAAAAACTAAGATAGACGATGATGGCCTATTTTATGTGGATTTCTACATATATTTCTGTACACTAGGGGGCATTCATGAGCTATCGAAAACGTTTATCACGAACCCATAAAAACTAGTGTCAAAAAAGCGGTCAAAAGCAAAATAAGGATAATCCATATAAATTCTCTCTAAAATTTATGGTCATGTTGCTTTAGGCTGGAAGTATAAAATATAAGTTCTTTCTAGGAAATGCAGCATTAAAATGAAAAACGGAGACCTTTAGATCCAGGAAGTTTTCAAAGAAACGTGTGGCACTTTTTCCTAGATAAAAAGTTTTGAAGCACGGTTGAAACTTTTCTTCAGAAAAAAAGCTTGTAATTTTTAACAAATTAAACGAATTAATATGCAGGCTGCATTCATTATATTTGTTTTCTAACTGCATTTACTGCATAAATTAATACTTGAAGAATTTATTGTTGGAATAATATAAATAATGAAAAATAATTTTTAAGTCCACCGTCCCTTTAAGCTTTATGGAAAGGATGTTATAAATTACTATTTACCGCATATTAATTTAATATTAAGTATGAAAGACTTTTCCAGTTTGAATCTGAGTTATTTTTCATAACTGTTTGTGTTATGTTTATTAGTGGATCCAATCCCGGTTTCCCGGTTACAGAACATAGGTGAAAATCTAACAGATATTTTTACATTTAATATATTATTTTAGATTATCCCCTAACAACACCAAAAAGTATTTTCATACGAAAAATTTCAATTTTGTACGGTTTTCATCAAAACCAGACCTGTGTTCGTCTAAAAACTGGATACCCAATCCGATGCAAGATTCTAATCCGAATCCTACCTATATTGAAAAAGAAAAACCGAAAAAGAAACGAGGCGACACAACAAGGTTGTGCCGGTTTCTTGAAGAATTTGGTTATCCAATCCAAACCAAGATTCTAATCTGAATCCTGCTTTCAGAAGAAAAAATAATCTATCCAAGAAGGTCGGATCGGATTAGGGTATAATCTTGTCACCTGACCTGATGCAGAATCGTCCCAAATGTCATATTTTCCTCAAATTGGCCACACTAAGACGTCACAAAAAGGCTCGAAAACGGCCATAACAACTCAAAACCCATTTCACTGTGACTTCATATCAATGTCATGTGACCTCACATATAAAGCTTCGAAATTTCATAAAATTCACAAATAGATTTCCTTCACAAATGTCACATTTTCCTCAAATTGGTCACACTGTGACGTCACAGAAAAACTTAAAAACGGCCATAACAACTTCAAACCCATGTTACTGTGATTTCATATCAATGTCATGCGACCTCAAATAGAAAACTTCGAAATTTCATAAAATTCGAAGTAACTTAACTCGGTGTGTTTTGGTCGTAAAATAATGGAATATTTACTGTTTTCCTTATCAGAGCATGTAAAATGTTTTTTTCTAAATATAACATAAGACCCAAGAAATATATAAAATGTTTAAAAGTGTACCTTTTTGAAAATTAGTGGCAGGACTGTTTCATCAACATAATCTTAACTCATACCATATTTTGAACATTTTTGCAATTTACATTGCCTTCTATCTCGATAATGTAAAAAACAATAATAAAGCGCATTCAATCTTTTTGGGACGCCCTGTATAAAGCATTATGTTTTGTAGAAAAAAAATATATACTGTCGAATTTGGTTAAAACAGAGTGGCCAAGATAAAAGAGGCCCGGTATACAGAAGTAAAAATACTTACTAAAATATTTCAAATTTTAATTGCTTAAAAGGCGTATAGCCCATAGAGTGAAAAAGTATGCAAGCCGGGACCACATTTTTCACTCTGTTGGATATACGCCTTTTAAGCAATTAAAATTTGAAATATTATGAATGCCAAGTCGTGAGAAATTTTCTATGGAAAAATGGCCAAGTATTAAATAGATTTATACTTACTAATTTTTATTTAAAAGTAGTAAATGCAGAATATTATGAATAACAACATACTGAACATTCAATAATTCACAGGAGGTGTTGTTATCCATAATATTCTGCATGTACTACTTTTAAAGAAAAAATAGTAAGTATTTGTACTTCTGTATACCAGGCCTCTTTTATCTTGGCCACTCTGTACGAGATCCTGCTTGCAGAAACGCAGTTCAAGGAAATAGTAAAACTCCTCGTATTAACCGTTACTCGTAATACCCATGAAGTTAATAAAAATCTACAAAACACACACATAATAAAACTAATTACTACTATTAATTGCTCTAATCATGTCAGTGCTAAAATTATCATACTATCATAAACTATCCATGTAAAACTCAGCTAACATTTCAATAGTCACCACACTTTTCGAGCTATTGATTTCACCATTGATTCTTTTCATTTTAACAGTGCAATAAATAGACATCAAAAGACTGGTTAATATCGCCAGGAGTCCAATTTTAAATAAAGAAACAAATAAATGTTTCCTTCTATGCCCCTTCCTTCTCATGGTGCAGTTGGAAATATTAACAAGAACGAAAAATCATGCGTCAAGCATAGATTATGTAACACTTTCCAACGCTTCCAAAATAATTTTACGAATCATACTCTTTAATAAGCTAAAAGATAACATCTAAGTAATCCGAATACTTTTATTCAGCCCTGTATAGGATCTATAGATTTGTATATATACTACATAGGATGCTAAATTTTAGTTCAGTTAGGAAACACGTAGCACAGTTTAAAATTCTCCGTCTGGAGTTAAATAATACGGAAATGTGTTCCCGAACTTTTGTGCTTCCCTGTATAGGATCTACAGAATTTATACACACCACGTAATATACAAAAAGCGATTTAAAATTAAAATCGCGTTCAGTAACTTAAAACGCACTTCCAGGAATTATTGTTAACATACAGTAGAGACTTCTTTTGTGTGTCCCTGTAAATGAACGATGACTGCTATACACACAATATTCTGTAGTAAGTCTCTTGTAATGAACCTTATATAAATTTCAATGCGTTTAAAATAGGGAAACATTATTTAAATAAACCGCAGACGATTTTTCTCCATAGACGTAATGTAACGGAATTCTTTTGACTGTCCCTGTAAAGTAAGTATAAGTGCTATGCACACCCTATTCCATATTAAGCTTCTTCTAATGCACCTTAGTGATATATATAAATTTCAGTGCGTTTAAAATAGTGAAACATTATTTAAATAAACCGCAAATGATTTTTCCCCATATACCGCAATGTAACGGAATTCTTTTGAGTGTCCCTGTAAAAAAACTATAAGTGCTACACACTTCCATTGAAATAGGGAACATGCTATAGATAACGATTATAACATATAAAAATTGCAAGGCAATCCGAGCATATTTACGGGAGTTAGAGCACGGACAGACGGCAGACGGCAGACGGCCAGACGGCAGACGGCCAGACGGCCAGACGGCAGACGGCCAGACGGCCAGACAAACCGAAGTCATAAACACTTTTCAACTAGGTTGGAAAGTGTTAAAAAGGGATGGTATTTGAAACGTCCTTATCTCTCCCTTCTTTCATTCATTCTTTCAAGGCCTCAGGCTTTTTTACATATTTTCGGGTGTGGGTAGGTGTCGGAATTATTAATCTCATTTCGGGATTATAAAAAAGTATTTCACTCCGAAGGGAAATAGTCAAAGTAGCAGATGTTACATCGAGAGAAAAAAAACTACTTTCATTTATTCATCACATCCTAACAAGGAACTAATAATTGTGATTTATAGACTTTCAACATCAACCATCAACGGCGAAAATAACTTTTTCTGCTTAATGGGCGGCTGTGAAATATGCTGAAAACTTAACATTAATTGCATTATATGTCCAATATTATCGCTAATTAACTGCTATCATCTCTTGCAAAGGAATGCAGTAACTGTGGAAAGCCCTTAATACGTAATTTAAAAATAAACCGAGTGACTTTACTGATAGAACATTAATGTTTAAATTTTTACCTCTGTCATAAAATGTAAAGCAAGCTGTTGAGAGCTAAAGAGGCTCTAAGATAGAAACTTTAAACTTTTTTAACGGTAGTTTGTAGAATGTTTGTACGTGAAGAATTTAACCTTAATTATATATCCTTAAATGAAACTCAAATGTATTTATTAAGCGTCGTCTTATACACTAATTTAGTTTTCTAGCCATGGAAGTGATAAAAACCAAGTATCCATGCGACAAACGGATAATAACAAAATATGGATTAACTACAGGAGATTGCAACGTCATAAAAGGTAAGAAGATTTTCTTATCCTTTATTTAAGTGTACATGTATATACTTAGAGCAGTTTTTCGCAATTTTAATCATGCTAAGATCTTCTCCGCACTGGGGGCGAATTCCTCTATCAGTAGGGACTTTTTGAAGGTTTAAATTCGGTAACTGATAGACAATTACATTTTCACAGACAGTTGTAAATGCAGAAGTATTTTTCTTGCAAGAGAACAATGTTTGATAAGAAAGGGTATTAATTTTCTAATTCTCACCTACTTTTCAGCGAAAATCATATTGTATTGAAAAGTTCTTTCTCGTATTAGTGATTCTGCTTTTGTAACTCGTAAAAAGCGCGACAATTTTAATGTAGTTTAAATAATAAGTAATTCTTATCGTGCAAATGTCTCGTTTTAATCATGTCCTCGTTTTATCCTCGGTAAACGAGTTCGACTGCGTATCATTTCATAATTTAGTAATCTAAAAGTGCGACATAAAGCCTATTTTTTACTACAACTGAAAAAAAGACAAATGTTTCTTAATCTAGGAAAATATAATATATAATCATTAACGAAAATATACAATCGTCTTCCGAGTTACCCGTGATTCCGAAAAGCGCTCTTTAT